>CM049595.1:13042803-13170260 GCA_026979955.1 Megalurothrips usitatus | reverse complement strand
TCGACCCCCACTTCTTGATACATTTTATTCCGTGTCGTAAAAAATTACGTCATGGAGCGGGGAGACGTACGTGAACGCAAACTGCTTTGCAGCCGACGTACTACTTGTCACTTACCTGTCATCACACCACACTACAGCAACAGGAAATCTCGAATTGAATGTCCAAAAATCATGTCGAACGAGCAACCGGCGACATAATATATCGCAGCAAAGCCAAACCACCAGCCTGCCGAACGGCGCCGGACGGCTGCCGTGACGTCACTGAGTTCCGTCGGTGTGCCAACCGCACGGATTGAAATGTCCTACATATGCTAGTACTACGAAATATTAGTCTCAAAAGTAGTCGACTTTTTCAAATACCGCGGGCCACCACGGCAAACTGTGCCATTGGGCCTCAATATAGCGTGTGCAAATTTTTTTTTGAAAAATTATAATATATAGAGGTCGCGGACAGCCGTTTTAGGGCACACGTGAGACCCAAAAACCAGGATGGTGGTATGAAAAGAATATGGATCCCTTAAGGTCAACCTCGATAAAACAGAACCCCGTAAGACCGCAAATTAAAAGGAAAACTTCGTATCTCTTACCGTTTTCGAGATATCGAGGTCCAAAGGGCCAAAAACGCGTAGAAAGCAGGTTGGGCCTGTTTTGCCGGAGTGGCCCGCGGTATTTGAAAAAGTCGACTACTTTTGGGACGGGCTAGCGTACGCCAGACCGCGTCGTGGCGTAACAGGCTTCGCTCACCACGAATCACTGTTCCGCCACTCCACGCCTGGCGCACGCCTACCTTGGCCTGCCGGCGGCTGTCACCTGACGAGTAGGACCCTGCGAGGCGAGTCAGTAGGATGCTCTGCGGGCGTCACTCTCTCCGCACGGTCGCAACCACGCTCATGTTCTGCCTTCCGAACGTATCTTACATCAGCCTTTTCTTATCAATGCCGCTCAACCTGTCCTAACACTGTAAAAATATTTTTCGTCACTTTACAAAATATTCATGGCGCATACTGACCTCACCCAACCGGCGGATTTTAAATTTTAGACCACTTGACTCTGGTATGATGCAAGAAAGATGTGGTTCAATTTTGAGCTTTGTACGTCTAACCGTTCTCGAGAATTCGCGCGGACAAACAAACACACAGACAGACAAAACATTTTTGACCTAGTCGGGTAAGGGCTTCGCTTTCGCTCAGCCAACCAGTTGCGCAAATCATCTAAGAAACCGCTTGAACTGTGGTGCCCCAAGGGAGTTTGACTCCGGTATGTTGCAAGAAATGTAGTATGTCCAAGTGTCCATATTTGAGCCTTTTACGACCAATCGTTTTTGTTGAATCGCGCGAACAGACCGACACACAGTGAAAACATTTTTTTGGACAGTCGGGTACCGCCTAGCCCAAAAATGTTTAGGCTGTACGTGCGCGTGTCCGCCCAATTTCTCCAAAACGATGGGTCATGGAAGGCTCAAATTTGAATCACATCTTTTTGGAAGATGATAGAGCCATGGCGAAGAAGATTTCCGGAGTAAAATTGTAGAGACTAGTTTTTAAGACAGAACATCGTTTGGCGGCCAGCAGGGCGGGGATGATTTGCGCTGTCCAGATGGAGGACCAGGATGGCGACGGGCAGTCAAGTTGGCTAACTTCACGATTAGTCCGAATTCTCGTTATCTTAATTTCGTCAGCAGGGTCCGTTTATCTTATCTTGCGGAATTCAACTAAGGAATTTTGCTCTTTATATGCGGTCTGGGCGCATGGAATGATACGAGTGTTTCTGCGAATGTCCTGATATGAATTGTGAGTGGTCTCGCTTCCGTTCGCTAGTCCCTGCAGATTGCGGGGCCTACGACTCCGGATGTTTACCGCCCAAGGACGACACCTACGTCTGATTACAAGGCCGGATTATCGGTACCCAAACCCTCCTATTAGTTGCAAATAGAGTGGCAGGAGTCAGTAGAGGACTCCCACCCACTATCTTAGGTTTGTCAGAAATAATTACAGAAGTTAAGGACATAGCGGTACCGCAGCCAGTAAGAACCACATCCCTGAGCCGCTATTTTTACGAAAGTAGGGGTCTAACCGCGACCATCTCAGATTCCTCTACGGCGTTGAGAATGTGTTAGGGTAGCCCTAACAATAACAAGCTGGCCCGTCCGAACCTCTGAAGGGGGACTGGGCAAGGTTGGCCTGCCGGCGGCGCTTGCGGGGATCTCCCCCGCTCCCCCCCCCCCCCAAGTCACTCGAGATGTGCCCGGTGGTACATATTTTAGTAACGATTAAAATCGCTAACCTCAGCCCGTCCCGACTCGCGACGGAACGCGCCTTGCAGGTGCACCACACTCAGCGGCCAACCCTAACCTAACAACTTGAACCATTCTCTCGAAGCAGAAACGCGACAAAATTGGAATATTGTCGCAACCGTACGTTTATCTACGTCATTAAAGAAGTCCATCCTCCGAATTTGAAGTTTCTCTGTCAACAATAAGTAAGCGAACACGTCTGCCCGAACAAACACCCGGCATAAGACTAAGCCCGGCTCTTCGCCGTTTCTACCGAAACGCGTCGGAACGGGCTAATAAAACCTCCCAGAATAATCCCCTCGGTCAAGTCAGTTCTACAGTATGATATTTATGTTTTGGGGGAGGTCAAAATTTGGATGACCCAAAGCAACATTTCTGACGTAGTCCGCTCTTTCGTACCCTAGAAAACACCCCTGTCACGACCTACCGTTTACACTCCAGCGGCTATGACACTTCAGCAAGTTTCCAAGAAGTCGCTTGGGGAGGGGACTGTTTTCGAACCAGCCGTGACCACAGAAGTGGGTTGTGAAGGGGGAGAGCTACGTTCCAATACCGCCAACATCATTATTATTAAATACAAGGTAGGCGTACACCCCAGACCGCGCCGTAACAGGCTTCGCTCATCGCGAGTCACTGTTCCGCCACTCCACGCCTGGCGCACACCTACCTAGGCCTGCCGGCGGCTATCACCTGATGGGGGCCAATTTGTCGGTATGACGCCCTGCGGACATATCTTCCATTGCCCTTCCATTTTCAATGCCGCTTAACCGTCCTAGCCTACCCTCACCTGCGCAAGCCAAACCTACCCAAGCCCCTACCTAGGCTAACCCGCTCTAGTCGCCGAGCTCAGCAGTTGTCAATAGTTCAGAGCAGACTTAAAAGTATTCTTGTAAAACAAAAATAAACAATAAACAATGACAAGATTTTGTACTTCCCCAAGAACGTTTCCGTTAGTTTGAAAAATGCGATGTCTAGTCTTTTATAGGACTTTGCTTGTATTTAACAGCAGGACCCGTGAAACAACGGCATAAGTAAGAAAAACAGAATGTTCCCTAACCTTGAGAAAGTGTTGATTTATTTTTTCGTCATTATTTGACAGAGTTGACAGTGCACCCTCATATTGAAGATTCTTCGTTACGTCCTCTTTTGATGCACGGATAAGTGCAACCCGCTCGAGATAAAAGAGATAAGACTGACCGGTTCCTCGTCTCGCTTGCATCCGAACCTTTTTAAGTTGCTGCTCACGAATAGCCGAAGTAATCGGAGAACGCACCGGTAGAAAGAGGACCAGTATCAACACGTCTGAGGTAAGCTAACCAATTCTTGACAAGGCCATGGTGCGCATGCGTTTCTAGCCTAGGATCCTAGGACTAGAAGGGGACAGGTCAACTCATCGATGCTGGTGGAAAGAGGCGAGTGCCCACCAAACCTCAACCCCTAATAGGGTGTAAAGGGTAGTAAAACTTCAAGCCTAACGGAACCACTGAAGAAGATATCTTCCATATCTGCATACGGTATGAAAATTCCTGGCGGGTGCAGACAAACATTGACGGGGAACGCGCGCTATGTTGTATTTTAATGACAACTTCGCTGTAAACTAAGGCCGTTTTAGTTTTTAAACCGCCCGAGGACTGCGGTGAGTGCTAGCATGCGCGATCATGTCCGGACAGAGAACTTGTAATGTCTTGCGACTCTTTCCCTTTGTTTCTGGATGGTAATAACATTCTGCTTTTTTCAAAGTAACGGAAACTGTGGAAGTTCAGAACACGCCGCTGTGATAGACCAGGGACCCCCCAGAAAAAGAAATAATACACGATGTCTTGTTTTCCCCAAAGAATAGTTTTAACAGTGGGTCTTTGGACACTTGAATCACACTAAGAATCTTGGGTATCCGTATACCCGGTGCCCCGGCACTCGGCAAGTGGCCACTTGACGTGTGCGGGGGAACCGGATTAAAGTGGGACCGGTCGACGGACGAAACACGATATGAGACAATGCCGGCGGTGGTTTTACCTGGCGACATTTTCATAGAAAATAATTGCGACTGTCCAATTGTGACTTTTACAGTTATTTTCGAATCTTTTAGTGTGATAACATTTGTACTGGAACGATGTTAAATGTTTCTCTCGTAGCCTCCCACCACTTTTTCTCCATACAATTTTGAATGATACCATATTTTTTGAGTGTTCTACGAGGTTCGCACATGGAAATTCTTAAGGTGAATCATCCCCCTTCCCTAGTATTTCACTTTATTAACGTATAAGGGTGAGAGGCTTCAGCATATGAAGTGGTTTTGGTTCGATTTCTCTGTTAATGGCAATGACCTTTGTAAGGTACCTGTTGTCCACTGTCACCAATTCTTTTGGAAAATTCCAACAAAATGATGGAAGATTTACAACCGGCATCGTTTGTGATTTCCCAATAACATTTTAAAAACATTTCAAACCGGAAACTTCAATATATTATGAAATAACCAAACTCGAAAAGAACGTTCTGCATTTATTTAAAATCACAATTTTAAGATGGTGGAAAATTCCGATATTTTTTTACTTTCTTGAAAAATTCATAGGGAAACTTGCAGTACAAACACGGAGAAAAATCGCCGGCTCGCCTAACTAATGTTCTCAGTAGGTTTTCAGACAAGCGACGGATCGAATGTTTGTACCGACTAAAGGTGAAGTTAGATGCACCGACCAAACTTTTTTCGAAGAAAATGTTGTAGCACCGGTGGGCCTCGAACCTCCGTCGTCCGTCCCCGAGTGTGCCCTAGACCACTCGGCTACCATGACTACTCAGTACGGGACGGTGTGAGTCGCCCTGATGAATGAGAGGTTTCCTAACATAACCCATGAGTTGATCCAACGATCAGTGTTGTTCCTGACAATCGAACATCTTTTTTTCCGGCAGCGACTATGACATGTTAGTTGCAACTTAGTAATTCAAGTTCTACCAAACGAATATTTACGTTCCTATAAACTAAATTTCGTTGTATTAACTAAATGTTTTGCTTGTCTGAAAACCTACTGAAGCTTTAGTTGATGTAACTAATTTACGGTTGCTCCAACGAATCATCGGTTGGATCTACTACAGATTTTTCTCCGTGAACTGTTTGGAAATTTCCAACCGAAATTTTAAGTGTCCCTCACGTAGTCCTAGATAGTAACAGCATTATGCACGGGTCGAAACTACATATGGCATTGTTAAACTTAGAATTATAATAGCCTTGTGATTTCTTAAAGTTTGACATCAGTAAAATTTGAATTTTGAACAGAGTAAGTTTTTAATGAATCCTTTTTCGCGGGTCTTTTGTTGATTCAGAGAGATGCGGTGTGTCGCCGCCTGTGTCGCCATGGTGCTAGCCGCGCGCCTCGGCTTCGGTCTTCCGTCCCGAATCGACGACAGCAGTCGCTTCGAGGTGCCGGAGGGGCTGCTGCTGGGGGCGGCAGTGATGGCCGTGCAGACGGAGGGCGCCTGGAACGCGTCAGGTTAGACCGTTTCACTTAAGCAAAAAGTTGGGAATTTGAGCGGGTGTATCGGAGTCAGGTTCCAGTGCCCGCAAGATATGCCTGGCGAAAAATTAAGACCGATCGGACGACTGTTCCTGGCGGTGCTGCGTAAGGGCGCTTGGCGCCCCTCCATAGCTTGGAAGATCAACGTTTTCCTAAAATTCCGATAGAAATTATTCCTGAAACTACTCTACAAACCCAAAAGTGGTAACAAACTTTTCCTAAAGCGTGATGATGGTCACCACACATTAGGAAAAGCGTGGTGAGGCACCACACTCCTGTAAGAGTGTGATGGTGCCACTCTTCACTACGGTCCCATGCGCTTACATAGGGATTATAGCAACAGCTTCGTACCCACCACAATCTTACACAGATTGTGCCTCACCATGCTCTTCCTAAAGCGTAGTAGCCCATCACACCCTTCCTTCAGTGTGGCGCCCATCACACTTTAGGAAAAGCGTGTAACCACACTCTTGGGTATGTAGAGTAAAGTGACAAATTAGAGACCGCAGAGGCTAACGTTTTAATACGAACGTTGTACAGTTGACGGATTTTGAGATATCTGCGTTTGAAGTGCAGCAAATAAGAGCGAAAACACACTGCGTTTTAGCTTGATGAAGCATCACGTGTTTTACCGCCACGTTACGAAATTCTTCCTGACAGGTAAAAGTGAAAGCGCTGCGGACCGTCTGTTCCACACACTTCGCGAGACCTTTCCGGAGAGTCACGACACAGCTGCCGACTCGTACCACAGGTACAAGGAGGACGTCGCCATGGCAGCCCAGCTGAAGGTAGGGGCTCGCGAACGCGCAACGCCCGGCTTAAGTACTAGTTATTCCTTGTAAGAAACAAGCTCTCCCGTCCCACCGTCTGAGGGGGGGGGGGGACTCGGCCAGCTTGGCCTGCTTTCTTGCGGGGGACTTTGGTGCAGGGGACTTAACACAGTGGAACGGATTCCGAAAAAGACGATCGTAACTCCAATTTTCAACATTTAACAGTGACCTCGCTTGTTGACCCAGGTGTCAGGGAAGGTCCAGACTACCTTAGTGTAAAAGGATTTGGTTCACAGTAATCGCGCATACTCGAGATAAGGACCATCAAAGTAACCGTTCCGTAGAACCGTCGAGCCCCTTGGTTCTCGCCGTGTAAAGCTTTCGCCCACCTTCGCGAAGAAAAAAATTCCAGAAAGGCACCTCGAATTATATGCGAATCCCGGATCTTTGTTTTGCTACAGCTTAAACTCTTCAAGTTCTCCATGTCGTGGTCACGTATCCTACCCACAGCGGATGCCACGAAAAATAACTCCGCCGGTGTGCAGTTTTATCACGACTTGATCAAGGAGATCAAAAGCAACGGCATGACGCCTATGGTAAGTAAAACACGGGTAATCGCACTGCACAAAGATATGCTTTTCTGCGAAGTGAATTAAACGTGCGAGCTAGTGTTCGTTAAAAACCTGTTTTTTTTTAATCGGCGGTAAAAAAACGGTAAAAAACAAAAGAATCTTATTTTTTTCTAATTTTTACTGTAAACCCCCTATACTCTATTTTAAAGACCGAAAACGATAAACTTGCATGACGTTTTTAACTTGCATGACGTTCTTACATTCTCCTTGTTACGTAATTATTATAACGTCCTTTACGAATACACAGAAGTCACAATAACGCAATGTGTAATAAAATCCAAGAATCAAGTTCAAATGTGAGCGTGCTAGCACCGCGCGCCATATTTCTCATACCCCAAGCAAGCTGAACGCTGTTCTTTTGTTCTCTGAGTGTCTTAATCTGTCTGAATTTTTTTCCAATAAATCTGGATAACTAACCATTGTTTTCTTAATCCTTTTGTCGCACATCCTTCTCTTAAGAAGCAAATTTAAAATGAAACAAACTGAAAGTGACAATTATATCAAATGTAAGAACGTCGCAAGAAAACGCCAATACTCTGTAACTCACATGGGTAAAATCGATAAAAAAACACTGGTAAAAAATGTTTAAAAAACGGCAAAAAACGTGTTTTTACCGTGTTTTTTTACCGGATGAGAACACTATGCGAGACCAATATTAAGGGATGCACGATAGTTCATCGATATGTGGCACTCGATATTTCGGTCTCGATGAATTGATATTTTACTATCGATGCCGCTCCGGGTCGATAATACGAATCATCGATGTTTTCTTTCAGAAGTTTCATCGATACTTTCAAAACTTCAAAAAACCCACAAAATGTGAAGATGCGCAACGTCTCAACCGAGCGATAAAGCTATATATGATAGGAATATTGCAATCGTTAAAAAGTATCGATAGTAAAAATAGCGATAGTTTCGCCTTCAATGTGCATCCTTAATATTAAGTGTTAGTATGGAACAAATGCATTGCAAAGATGAATTTATGTACTCGAGAATTGCCATGATTTTCTTTTTTGATCCGTCAGTGGTTTCATCAATATGCGCAGGCGGTGCTGTACATTGGAGTTCCAGAAACGAAACAGAATCTCCACAGTTCGTCCCTTTGAATCTGCAAGTTTATAACTTTCTAATGCTCTGCAGGTTATGATGAATAATTTGGACCACCCACAAATTCTTGAAGATCAGTTCCAAGGCTGGCAGAGTCCCAAGATGATCGAAAAATTTACTGAGTACGCGGGCTTTCTGTTTGATGAGTACGGTCAGGAGGTGAGTTAAGTATCAATGCAAAAACGTAGAATTATTTTTTCGTGCACATGGAAAAACTATGCTTTTCGTTATGTAAACGATTTTTTTCGGATAATCGCAGTTAAATGAACGCATTAAGCGTTCAACGTCATGCACTTATTTTCGAGGCGCGCGCGTTTACAGTTCTGGTCTGAAACAAGACATTTGCAAACGGATCAAAAGATTTCCAACTAAATATTGGTTGGTGACTACAGCAAAGGTTTCTCCTTTTTCAGACGAGTAGCATTCTAGTCTTCACTCTAAATGTCTATGGGACAATTTTGTCTAGTGAAATGTTTCGTTTTTGAACACAACACGAAATCGGAACAATTTGTAACGTAAAGGTAGGAAAAATTTTAACATGCGAGATACAATCTGTCCCATAATTATGGTACAAATTGTTGGCTGAGCGAAAGCGAAGCCCTGGACCGACTAGCTCAAAAATGTTTTGTCTGTCTGTTTGTCCGCGCGATTTCTCGAGAACGGTTAGACGTAGAAAGCTCAAATTTGGACCACATCTTTCTTGCATCATACCAGAGTCAATCTCCCCTCAGGGGCACCGCAGCCCAAGCGGTTTCTTATATAATTTTCACATGTGGTCCAAAATTATAAATTCACCGGTTGGGTTAGGTCAGTATGCGCCATGCGCCAGTCAGGAAGGGGCCGATCAGTGACTCAAGGGGGTTACGCTCGGTTAGGTTAGGTTAGTGGGGGCCTGGGTAGGTTAGGCGCGGGCAGGTGAGGTTAGGGCTGGTTGAGTGGCATTGATAACTAATTGATAAATATGAGCGCGGTTGCGACCGTGGGGAAAGAGTGACGCCCGCAGGGCCTCCAACCGTCTGGCCCCGTAGGGTCCTACTCGTCAGGTGACAGCCGCCGGCAGGCCAAGGTAGGCGTGCGCCAGGCGTGGAGTGGCGGAACAGTGATTCGTGGAGAGCGAAGCCTGTTACGCCACGACGCGGTCTGGCGTACGCCTACCTTGTATCTTAGTTATGTTGTTTGAAAACGAAACATTTTATGGGACAAAATTGTCCCATGACATTTAGTGTGTTGAACATTTCACCTTTTTGCAATAAGGATGAAACGGTTTCTTTACTCGTTCTTTACCCACAACTACAGACAACAGCTAATATTGCCGGTGAAGCAGAAAAAGATTTTAACTTAAGTCGTTACACTAACATCATTTTTGGGCCCGAGCGGAGCGAGGACCCCTTTGTATCAACTATTCTACTTTTTTTTTAACTCTCCCACTGGGGGTGTCATTGTAGCCGCGCTCGCGCGGCCGCATTTCAGTTCCGCGCCGAGAGATGGCGCCACAGAACTGGGGCAGGAAGAGAAGGATACACAAACTTGAGGCAAAAAGGGGAAGATCGGTACTCCAGTACAGCCAACTTCAAAATTAAATATTATTTATCGCCTTAGTTAATTTAAAAATACAAAATTAAGTATGTTTTTTTGCATGCACGTTTCGCAAGAAATTGAGCCACATTTCACGGTCCTAATTAAACTAAATATAAGTATTTTTAAATGGCTGCTTTACCCTTTATTGCCAAGATGTATTGTTGTCAAGTTGGCTAGCCGAGCTGTGCGCTCTGGCCGGCTCCCCGCGGCCGCGGTGTGCCAGGGCTTGTAATAGTCGTTCGCGCGAGGCCTAACAATGTCGCCGTAGACGCGCGGTCTGAGAGGCCGAGTCGGCCAACAGCGCGTCGTAGGTTCCAATACCAAGTCGTTTCATGTAACTATTTTTAGAACAAATTCGTTTTTCAGTTAACGATAGGGCCACTCAGTGCTGTAGGCGCTGGAATTTTTCGCATTGCGGGCCAGCTTGTTCCTCGTAAGCATGGATGGGGTGCGGTTGGCTGAACATTGGGAGTTGCCTTGTCTGTGCAGGTTCCTCTGTGGGCCAGCATCAACGAGCCGATCATGTACTGCTCCTACTTCAACATACTGTTCGCGCGAGCGAAGGTGCACAAGACGGCAACCAGTGAAGATATGTACACATGCATATACCACACCATTTTGGCGCACAAGGAAGCGTACAAAATATTTAAGGAAGGCAGACAACGAGGAAAATACGTTGGTAAGTTAACGGAGGCTGTAAAACACTCAAATTGGGAACTTTTTATCATTTCGTTGCCCTCTTTAATGGTGGTGCATGGTTTGTGATTTGCTGATTTCCGCTGCCAACTATAGGCCAACTTGGTTTCACGGCGCTACTTATGTACGCGCAGCCCGCGAGCACAAGTGCTGAGGATGTGTATGCATCCCACGTCTACAACCAGGTGCTAACCGGAACACTTCTCAACCCGGTCGTACACGGAGACTACCCACAGGTAGGCATTTGGCATGAAACTTCAAGATGCACAGGCATTTTCTGAATCTTAATGCAGGTTCCGTTTTGACAGATATCCAAGGACATACTAGGATCAAAGCTGCCCCAGTTCACTCCTGGAGAGAAAACAGATCTCATTGGTGCGTATATGAAACCACTGCTTGGTCTGAGGCGGATGCGATTTATTATAATTCACATTGACCTCCTTGTAAGTTGTTTTGGGGGAAAGGAACACGGGTGGGTTCGGAGTCAAGGTTTATTCTTCGGTCAACCCATCCCATTTACGCCCGAGAGAAAGCAGGGTAGAGACCGCCAGAAAAGCCCCCCCCCCCCCCTCGTGTTTTTAAAATATGATTGTACGATTGTAAACCAGCTCTTTGGCACCCGGGAAATTGAAGTTGTGATTAAAGTCGTAAAACAAGGTCCAAATCAGGGTTACACTCTCAATCGATCTAGGATGCATTGGCTGCTGCAGGATTTTTTGGCTAGAGACAAATCTCATTTCACCTTAGGGGATCGGAGCTCAAGGGAGGGTAACTCGGCTTCGGGTTCAGTACGCACTTCTAGGGAATCGACTGAAATTCAATTCAGCACTGGATTTGAGGGGCCTTTTTGGGAGGCTGGTTTGGCCTGAAAATTTGATGGTTTGGTTGGATTACAGGATTAAAGCAGAAAGGTTAGTTACGAATTATTTTAAAAGCCAGGCTCTAATAGTTACGTGACCAGAGACACGGCCTAAACACACTTAAACTTTTACGCTGTGTAAAACGAAAGACCATCGGATGAAACTTAACAGCAAAATCTAAGTTATAGACTAGACTTAAACGGCACATAATTTCTCTGAGTGGGGCAAAAGGGACTGGCAATCATGCCCAATTTTGCCATTATGGTTTCTTGCTGTTCCAGACAGTACTGACTTTATCGGCTTGAACGTCTACTTTGACTACACGGTCGGGTACAAACGAGCAAATCGATCGGTGCGTGATAACTACAATGATCTGGGCTTCAATCCAATGCTGGAGGCAGTACACATGATGCGACAGGACTTGCCCTTCGTTGAAGTGTTCGGTGGTCAAGCATCGTTCAGTGATGTAAGTGAAGCACTGAAGTGGGTGTGGCGGGAACAAACGACGAAGCAGTGGTTCCCTTACGTTTGACATCTATAGCATGCATACGGTTTTTTCCGAACCTTCGCTTTTTCGAGAGCGTGAAGAGGGAGTGCTGTAATACCGGACAGCCCTGTACACCTAAACCTTGACAACTTTTCCTCATAGATTCGACCCGAGGTAATGAAAGCGGGCCTTTTGTGGACGCATTCATCTTACAAGAAGCCCGTAATTATCTGCGAAAACGGATTCGGGGATATAAATGGGTACGGCGTGCACGATCATCAGCGAGCAGCATACCACAGCGTAAGTAATGTGCACACACAACGAGGAGCAGTTCTGGATACACATGAAATGTCATGGGAGAATTTCGTCCCATAAAATGTTTCGTTGGTTTGAAGCAAACCATAACTGTGATACATCTCGTAGCATAATTATTAGGGGCGGTCATAAGAGGGTCGATGTTAAAATTTTAAGGTCGACATATCATAAAAGTTGGCCCGTCCTACCAAACGACCAATAACATTTTTTTCGGAATTTTGGGACCACTTCCAGCGGTGCCTACAGATCCATATTAGGTGTTTTGTCAAAATGTGAAAAAATGTAAACTTAGTTAAAACAGAACTTTTACACCAATAGCGACACACATGTGAAAGGCGGCAGATATACAGGTTCACATTGCGATGAAAACAAAGCCATTCCGAAACGAGATACGATCAGCATTAGAGAAATGAAGGCATATTTACGATTTCTGCGGTACGAACGACATCTATGGGGAGGGGGGGGGGGTAGAGTTCCTTGCTTCGGGAGCACATAGGGGCGTCATTTAATACTTTTTTGTCGTAGAAAGTGGGGTTTTCATACATCCATGAGCGTATGTCTGGCCCAAAGCGTGTGAAAATCGCGGTCGGTCGTGTGCAGCGGCCGTGGGGTATTCGCCAAGTGACTGGGTTCTTCGCTGGGGTCCGGCCAAAGCCGCCGCCGGGTGGGTTGCCTACCTACCGGCGCCAAGTCCACTGAAACAAGGTAGGAGTACGCCAGACCGCGTCGTGGCGTAAAAGGCTTCGCTCACCGCGAATCGCCACTCCACGCCTGGTGCAAATTTCAGCTCTACAATACTAACCGTTTTCGACAAAGAGACAGACAAATCATTTTTGACCCAGTCGGTCCAGGGCTTTGCTATCGCTCAGCCAACAAGGTAGACGTACGCCAGACCGCGTCGTGGCGTAACAGGCTTCGCGCATCGCGAATCACTGTTCCCCCACTCCACGCCTGGCGCACGCCTACCTTGGCCTGCCGGCGGCTGTCACCTGACGAGTAGGACTCTGCGGGGCCAGTCAGTAGGACGCCCTCCGGGCGTGACTTTGTCCTCACGGCCGCAACCAGGCTCATTTTCTAGCTTCCGAACGTATCTTAGGTCGTCCTTTCCTTGTCAATGCCGCTCAAACAGTCCTAACCTACCCTTACCTGCCTCCACCTAACATACCCAGGCCTCCACTAACCTAACCGAGCGTAACCCACTCGAGTCACTGATCCGCCCTTCCCTGACAGGCGCACGGCGCATACTGACTTCACCCTACCAGCCCTGACCCCAGTGAAGTTGTTCACAGACAATTTTCGACTGTAATACAAGGTAGGCGTACGCCAGACCGCGTCGTGGCGTAACAGGCTTCGCTCATCGCTGTTCCGCCACTCCACGCCTGGCGCACGCCTACCTTGGCCTGCCGGCGGCTGTCACCTGACGAGTAGGACCCTGCGGGGCCAATCACTCGGTAGGACGCCCTGCGGGCGTCACTCTCTTCTCTCCGCACGGTCGCACCCACGCTCATATTCTGGCTTCCAAACGTCTCTTACATCATCCTTTCGTTATCAATGCAGCTCAACCAGTCCTGACCTACCCAGGCCTCCACTCACCTAACCGAGAGTAACCCACTCAAATCGCTGATCTGCCCCTTCCTGACAGGCGCATGGTGCATACTGACTTAACCCAACCGGCGGATTATTAATTTTAGACCACTTGTGAAAATTATATAAGAAACCACTTGGGCTGCGGTGCCCCTGAGGATAGGTTGACTCTGGTATAATGCAAGAAAGATGTGGTCCAAATTTAAGCTTTCTACGTCTAACCGTTCTCGAGAAATGGCGCGGACAAACAGACAAAACATTTTTGCCCAAGTCGGGTAAGGGCTTCGCTATCGCTCACAGCCAAAAACACGGAAGCTTTAGTTTTCGGCGGTCTTCTCATGGCAATTGGGTATTTCACTGCATCCAAACCGGATCCAAAGAAGAACATCATGACGCCGGGAACCGTATCCGATATGACAAATCGAGGCCGTAGATCTCCTATGCTCCGGTCTAAGTCCGCCATGTTGGATGCCCGTATTTAGTTGGCAAAATGTTACTACCATCCCAATACAAAGGGAAAGAGTCGCAAGGCATAACAAACTCCTCTGTTCAAACATGATCGTCTTTGGATCCGGTTTGGATGCAGTGAAATACCCTATTGTGGTTTCCGACCAAATAAGTTTAAGGAATGTCGCCCCTATGCGCTCCCGAAATATGGTGCGTTTGAAAACACTTAAATCTTCCGTAGTGTACTAAAAGTTATTCATAATGTAACCATACTTATGGGCGTGTGTTCTGTGATCGGACCTTACTTACGTAGATCATTTTGTCATTCGCTTCGCGTAGGCTGCACTCCGCACATTGGTGACAACTGTGAAAGACTTCGGCGTGAAGGTACTCGCGTACAACGCCTGGAGCCTCATCGATTCGTTTGAATTCACTGCGGGCTACAGGTAACTGCCTACAGTGATCGCGCGATTCGCTCGACCGCGCAACTAGCGGACAAATATGCTACGGACTATTCGGTCTACAGTTACCCGTCCACCAATCAGACTGGGTCCACCAGTCGTACACTCTAAATACTTCTGTACAATCTTGTGCAGAAGTGCGTGCGAAAACATGCATACGTAGCTTACGTACAATTTCGTACGTTTGTATGTTCACTATTAAAATTGTGTACACGTCTTCATTATTTCATATAATTTATTATAACGACTTTTGACGGAAGCTTCATAGGGTGGCCCAGGACATTTGGTGCGAACTTGCAGGGGCGACAGAGGCCACTATGAGGGTCGATTTAAGATAAGACACTTGGGGTCGCAGATGTCTCCTTAAGGAGTCACAGGACTTTTTGCGTCCTGCGACGCAGGTCCTGTAGCTCCTTCAGGAGACGTCTGCGACCCCAAGTGTCTTACCTCAAATCGACCACCCTGTATCTATAAATTCGTACACACTTCTGCTCAAAATTGTGCGGAACCATTTACTGTGAAGCTGACAAAACAATTGACCAAACACCTGGATGTTTAGATTAATCAGCGCCCCGATTTCGAGAGGTTTGGCTACGATATTCACAGAACTTAACATTGCAGCCGGCCTTTTGGACTTGTGCACGTCGACTATAAGAGTGGTTCGTTGAATCGGACTCTCAAGGACTCCTCATCGTTCTGGATAGAGATGGCTGATACGGGGGTCGTGCCTCACGTACAACCCGAGGGCAGCACAACGGCGTCCCCAGCCACACCAACAACTATGCCGACTCCCTCCACACCAATGCCATCGAGCAGCGCAGGATCTGGCGGCTCCCTCTTGCTGCTGGCAGTTTTGATGTTGTACGCTCTGCAGTGACGAACTAAGTGGCACCGAGTTTTAGAAAGAGAAAGCTCACAGTCTCTCCCTTTCACCCTTTTTCCGAATAAGAAACATTCATTTCTGTAGTTCTTATCGGGGAGTGGCACAGAGTTCACTCTTTGAAAGGAATTTCGAATCGTCTCAAATGGTATGCTGACCCGGGGCGAAACCCACTCCATTGTAACTGCAGTATGAACTACACAGCCCAAACTACAGTTTTAGAAGCATACTTCCCTCTTAATGTAACTCCACATTTACTGCAGTTCTGATGTGTAGTTCTGTTTCAAGTTTCTAGTGACGTTTCCTCTCACATGTAACTCTACATTTACTACAGTTCTGGTGTGCAGTTATATCTGAAGTTCCTAGTGAAGTCTTGACTTCTCTTTGTTTGCAGTTTTCTTGCAGCATTACATATAGTGTGTATGGGTACATCTGTTTGCAGTTCCGACTGAGAGCGCACATTACATTGCAAAAATATCTGACGTCTGCGTTTGTCGAGTACTGTTCGAAAAGAATAGATTGAATTCAGTTTTCTCTGAAGCCAAATATGCAAAAACAGGTTGCCAGAAAAGTATAAGCCAATGCCAGTTGTCTTACGGAGAAAAATACTGTTGTAAACCCCGATTTCGGTAGGTTTAAGCTGGCGTGTTTGGTTCAAGGAGGAATTGAAGACATAATTGTGTAAAAGGCAATTGGAATATTTATTCAAATATTCAGTGGTACGTGGCGTAGACCGGGTACTCTTAGCCAAGCGCCTTGGTAAAAGCAAGAGATAACGCTGCCACGAAGCCGAGCTCTGCACCGACGAGTGCAGTGTGTCCGTCCCGGAGGATAAAGAGATGGAGGAGCGGCTGGGCCTGCCCGGGCGGCCAGATTGGACTGAGCGCGGCGTCCGGGTGCCGCGTTTCGCTCCGCAGCCGCCGCGCAGCGCTAGCGTCGCTATGGCGATCGCCCGCCGCCGCGCTGCACGGCGTAGCATAGGGAGTGGAGCGCGCGGCAGCCTTTCCTCGCTTATATCTCCGTTGCTGTTCATTTTAGGGGGATGGTGTAAGCGAGCTGATTGCAGTAAAAACCCTAAGCTTTCCGACGATATGTGTACCAAGCCTCTGCGACGAATCGAACGCCAACAGAAGCGTTCAGAATGTTCACCATGTTCACTCCTTGCCAGAGCTTGTGGGCGTGTCCTGTCCGTCTATGTCCTACATGGCAATGATATGGATTTTACATGTCATCAAAGGACATGAGTAGTTTTCGTTGTCCAGGGCCTCATTTAATAATTGTACCTCGTGTGTAACACTTGCTTGTGTGTGACTAAAATAAAATCGTCATAAACAATACCGCTCGCTAGTGCACCTTACCGCCCTTATTCGTATTCGAAAAGGGCAACCCTCCCCCACCGCGCCCTACCCACGGCCGTAAAATAAACGGATTTTCTGCTCAAGGAAACAAAAGATTATACTGACAAGATAGTTTGGCGTCCTTTTGTCCCGAATCTTAACCCTAAGATGCCGTACTGCTTTGTACCCAAATGTCCAGGCGGCTCTAAAGGACAAAAGCAGCACTATGAAGACAAGGGTTTGCCCAAACTACATTTTTTCCAGCCCCCAGCTGACGAGGTACTCTAAAAGTTGAAGGTTTACACACGGTTTACTCAGGAGATCTGCATGTGACTGGACAGCTTGGAATGTTGTTGGCCACTAACGATCTAGTAATTAACACGAAGCGATAATTTGCATCAGGTAAAAATGCAATTTTTCCTTTCGGCCTGCTAGTAGGTTCTACGTCTAATTGTCACACACAGACTTCCTCTTCAAATTACGCAGAGTTGGTCTTTCACCCTTATGATACTGAAGTTGAAGCACATTTTCGATTCATTCACTTTCATTACAAATTATTTCACACATTGAAGCATATTGAACATTGTGCTTGTCAGTTCCTTGAGGTATTTGTAAGAAAATATATAGATTGTATGCCTTCCAAAGAAAATGTGCTTCAATTACTGGCAAACTGAAGGCATTCTGTACTTAATGGAAAAATATTAGAAAAGGATAACCACTGAATAAAATTATTCCTGGAATGAACTGATTATTTATTAGGTGCTCCTTTTTTAAATATACATTTCCCTTGTAGGCTGCTAGATTAAAATGGGCAGAACTTATAAAAAGAGATCAGCAACCTTTGCTTAAAACTCACAGAGTGTGCTCTGCTCACTTCCAAGAGAAGGATATGATTCTCCATGATGAGCATGTGGTAAATGGAGAAGTAGTAAAAATGATTAGAGATAGAGCCGCCCTCAAGCCTGGTGCTTTGCCATTGCTATTTGACAATTACCCAGAGTACTATAAGCCACAAATGAAGACTAGGAAAGCACCAGCTCAAAGAAATTAAAACCCAGCAAAAAAATTAGAAAAATTAAAAACGCCTTTGAAAACAGAGAACAATATTGATTTTGAGGGAAACAGTTCAGAAACAGGCAATATTGAAGAATTCCGAGTCACAATCAGCCCCCACAAGATGAAAGTATCCCTTTGCTGAAGAGCGCACAGGACACACAAGCAAATTGACAAGAGTATAACTTTTAAGACCGACTCTCCAGCAGCAGTAGTTTTCAGGGGTTCTGTTCCTTTTGATGGCGACCTAGGAACAAACATAAGAGACATTAGACAGGCACAGAAACTACTCAATAAAGTGAGTATCATGAGAGTGTGTATGGGCACAGGGTTGCCTGACAAAACTTTTAGTGCAATATGCAATGGCCCAGCAGTGCCAGGTGGAAAAAGATGCTCCAGCTGCAATGCAGAAAGAGAAAGGCTTCGGAAGCGCGAATCTAGGCAAGCAGTTGTTCAGCAACGACAACAGGAAAGAAAGAAGAAGATTTATTCCATGAAACAGAGCTTGAAAAGATCAAAAGCAAGACTTCTCTTAAAGGTACGGAACATATGCACAACATTTCTCACACTCTTGGCACATTTTATTCATTAAATTTTCTGAATAAATTTTATTTTAAATTCTAGGTGGAGCGTTACAGGAAAAAACTTCTGGAGGCCATGAGAGAATGTAGTAGGGTAAAAAAAGAGGCACTAGAAGAGGCAATAAAAAAAGCTACCTCTAACTCAACAAGAGGCTGTCAGAGCATGTTTTGATGCTGCTGGTAGAAAAGGGCCATCAGGAAGGCGTTACACCATAGAGTGGATATACGAGTGCATGCTCATGAAAAAGTTCCTCCCTGTATCACCACACCAGAGAGCATGAAATCTTGCCCCTTCCATGCATGAGCACAATTAGGGGATATTTAAAACATTACAGTGGTGCTTATGGATTCAACACCTCTATGTTTACAATGCTAGAGAAAAAATGTGGGGAGCTTCAAGACTGTAAGAGAAGAGGTAAAATTCAGTCACTTTGTATTATGCAAATTCATTTTTTTTTCAAATATTAATATGCTCTTTTCTCTCTAGGTGTACATTTAATCGGTGAGGTCAAGCTTACTCCAGGAGCCTACTTCAATGTTGAGTCGCTTAAAACGGAGGGATTTGTAGACTTTGGAGAGCAACTAAACTTGGATGCATTTGGGGAAGAGATTAGAGAGAGTGTAGATGAAGCCATGAAAAATTTTCCAGAAAATGACAGCAGCTGAAAAACAAAAACAAAAAAGAAGAGAAAAATCTAAGGAGAAATATAAAAACAAAAGGGACAAGAATTTAGGGGACCATGCCTTGGTGATTACTTTCCAATCTTTTCAAGGAGGCTGGGTGCAGAATATTGCATGGTTTCTGACGAAAAATGCTGCCAGCCACGATGAACTCACAAAACTTATTTTGGAGGCCATAGTTCTAACTGAGGGTACAGGGTTCATGGTGGATGGGGTTGTAACTGATGGTGCACCCTGGAATCGCTCGATGTGGAAGAAGTTTGGCATCTCAGAGAATAATTTCAAGGCAGAGCACTCCTGCAGCCCAGACTGTCTCGGGGACGAGATCGGGAGCCGGCCGAGCGGCGCGGCGCAGCACGGCCGATCCAGTCGCTGCCGGCGAGTAGACGTTTGCTTGGTGCCTCACCGGTGGCCTGCCCTCCCGGCGCTCCGGGCGCGGCGGCGGCCGCCCGGTGCAGTGGTCCCCGGTACAGAGTCCCGGGTGACGGGCTTTTTCAGGACCTTCCGGTGGCCGCAGCGGTTTGGCCGTCCGGGCCCTTCAAGACAAAGGTTTGGGACACCCTGCGCCGCTCGAAACGATTTGCTACCCCTACTCAGTTCGGGCGGCAGGGCAGGGGTTAAGGGTAGCCATATCGGCTCGCTTACACCATCCCCCTAAAATGAACAGCAACGGAGATATAAGCGAGGAAAGTCTGCCGCGCGCTCCACTCCCTATGCTACGCCGTGCAGCGCGGCGGCGGGCGATCGCCAGAGCGACGCTAGCGCTGCGCGGCGGCTGCGGAGCGAAACGCGGCGCCCGGACGCCGCGCTCAGTCCAATCGCTTGTGGAGAGCCGTTCCTCCATCCCTTTACCCTCCGTGGTGTCCGTCCTGTAGCAACGCCAGCGCTGTAGTGTCGAGCCGCGCCGCGCCGTGCTGCGTCGCTGGTCCTCCCGCCGGCCGTGCCCCCCGGACGGGGTGGGGAGGTGGAGGGGTCGGGCCGCCGCCCGACCAGTTCGTCCGTTCCGCGCGCTTCGGGTGTGGTTCGGTCCGCTACCGCTAGAGGACGGTTCTCAGGGGAGCTGCCCGCAGGCGGCCAGCCGCAAGCAGACGACGCGAGACGCTGCTCGTCTGCTTCTGCTTGTTCGCGACTAGGGTTACTATAACGTTGTGATGCAAGAATCTCGCATCACAACACTACCTCCCCTCTTCCCTAAGAAGCGCCTCCCCATCGCGAGTGATTCCGTCCAGCAAATCAAGACGCACACTGGGGTAGTAGTAGGGTATTGTCGAATCCACAGTTCTCAACCAAAAATCGTCAAACGTTGGTTTTCGGCCTATTTTTGCATGCTGAACAAGATGAGGGGTGGAAAACGGCGATTTTGTAACTTTGAAAAATCACTAAATATCGAGATGTTTGGGGTTAGCGACGAGCGCTTATTTACACTCCATGCGACACATGAAGATCGAAACAACACGCCACTCGCGCCACCTGTTGGTGAGTACCTGAACTACGTTACCGTCCGCCCAAGCTCGGGTCCTGTAAAGCAAAATGTGATTATAATCGTTTTAAATTTCGAAATTGGTTCAGGTGAGCCTACTTATGTCGTTTTCCTTGGTTTGATCAACCTAAAAAAAAACGAACTTGCTAACCTAACCTAACTGAGCCCCGGTTCCGTGAAAGTGAAAGGTTTATCTACTGGTTTTCAATTTAACAATGAGTTAGGTTAGGTTATCAAGTTTGTTTTTTTTAGGTTGAACAAACCAAGCAATTAATTTTATTCACGATTTCATGGAGAACATGAAAATGAAATGCAAGAAACATTGGCAACATATGTCGACTAGAATATAGAACAAGCAAAAAAAAATTGTTATCTGGACTAGATAGGTCCCTTCACTTCTGATGTGGTAACATAAAATATAATCTGTCTTTGTTTACAGGGGGTACCTCTCCTTGAGGTGTGACATGAAGAAACCAAATCTGACTTTAGGAGTTCCCCGGAAATGCTGGCGATACATGAATTCATCAATGTGTTCAGCCAGAAGTGCACTCTGCAGCACATTAGTGTGCCTGCAAAACTGTTTGAGTCGCGACCAATAACCCTCCACGCCATTAGTGCACGTCCCGTCCTGGCTCTTAAATTCACGTGAATGGTTAACAGTTTTGTGAACGTAGCCATAGCGATCAAGGCCACGATAGGCAGCCCATTGATCCGTCCAGATCTCACTCCCGGGTTCAACGTACTGCCTTATTAAAGGCACAAGAGTGGCCTTGTCCCTTTTAACCACATACAGGACAACCCCTAACTTTTTTTGGACATCATAGATGCCCAGCACCCATTTTTCTTTAATTGTTCTCCTGACCCCCCTGCCACGGTGATATTTTCGTTTTGAAATGACACTCTCATCAATTTGCACTAGCTGGCCTTCACCACCCAGCTTCAAGTGTGGCATTTCTAATATCTTCCATGAGGCAATGTCACTGCAATCAAAAGAACTTGTTAAAGAAATGTTTAATTAAAAAATGTTTTAAAAAGTTTTACTGCTTAGAATTGTGCTCACCGAAAGTAGCGGTGGTACTGTACACATGCCTCTCTTGAGATGTCTGTGGCCTTGGCGCAGTCGCGAGATGATATGTGACAGACCCAGAACCACATCATGACGAAAACATCCTCAAAGGACATATGGGTCCCCTCAAAAAATGTGCCCTCTGTGAGGGGGCTATACTGCTTGCACTTTTTGCAATAAGCAGCATAATTGCCTTTATACTTAACATTTCGATACAACACTTGTTGCGTTCGACAGCTTCTCTTGCTGCACCGATTGAGAGCCTTTAAAAAACCTTCTGCCTGAAGGGCCTCGACAATTTCTTTCTCATCCTTCTCACCAAAGTATTTGTAAATTTCCTTAATGCTGCCACAACCTGCCAGCCCCTCCATGATTCTGAACTTATGACTAACCTCATCGGTTCACATGTGCCGGCGATGACAGCTGTCAGGGTGCGGAGCGGCAGGGGGCGGACGGTGACGTAGTTCAGGTACTCACCAACAGGTGGCGCGAGTGGCGTGTTGTTTCGATCTTCATGTGTCGCATGGAGTGTAAATAAGCGCTCGTCGCTAACCCCAAACATCTCGATATTTAGTGATTTTTCAAAGTTACAAAATCGCCGTTTTCCACCCCTCATCTTGTTCAGCATGCAAAAATAGGCCGAAAACCAACGTTTGACGATTTTTGGTTGAGAACTGTGGATTCGACAATACCCTACTACTACCCACACTGGTGTACCGAAGTTAACCCATGTACTATGTCAGGGGTTATGTCACCCAACAGGTGTCAGCCAAGAAAGTGTGCTTTGTGCTAGGAGCTAGCAGAAGCCCCTACGGCATGACAACTAGCGTCGTGCGACAGCAGCCCAAAACGCGGTTGTAGTCCCACCGTCGCGGGCAGTTAGTCCGCGCAGGTTATGTTGTCCATGGCCTGCCATGGTGCCAAGGCGGAGGCCGAGCAGTGGGCCGCAGCTCCAGGTGAGGTGCAGTGCCAGTGCAGACGGATCTCCATAAAGAATAACCTAAAACACAAATCCCACTAGCGCACCAAATTTGTACCTCAAAGTTTGGCTGGCCTTTAGCCGGGAAGCTATGGCCGCTTGGCGCTAGGCTGATGGACGGATAAGACCGAATAAAACTGTGGTCATAAAAAAATGTGACAAGGCTGCTTGCCAGGCAAGATTTGGTTTAAGCCAGTGAAAGTCAGATTAATAGGGCTTGCTGCCGATACTTAATCTGCTTGCCGCAGTCTGGGCCCTCTGCCATGGGGTGGTCCTCCAGGATTCGGCTATCAATCGTTTCAGGGATGTGGTTTGAATCCAGACAGTTATGCCCAGGTCGTGCCACTCAGTTCTGGTCAAGTGGGCTCGACCCTTCTGTTTGACAGACCAGAGGGGCTGTCACAGAAGCTGTGGCTTGCCTTTTTCTCTGCCCCGACTTATGTCCATAGTTGGCTTGTGTGTGTATGGGTTCCATTGCCAGCGGAAGCGACCCCATTGTTTTTGTACCAGAGAACTGGCTACCACCAATGGTCCTCATCTTCCTTCCCCTCTGTGTTTTTAGACCGTGATAATCCTGCCCCAGCACAAGTACCTCGTGCTGCAGGATTCACAACTCCAGCAACTAGAGTTTTTGATCTCAAACTGTTGGAAAGGTGACTTTGAGCGTTAGCTAACAGTAAGCTGCTAATTTTAGTGTTTGCAAAATTTTCTCTCACATGTCATTGTTTTCCCGTTGTGGCTTGGCCCAACAGTGGTCAGTCGAGCCCAGAATTCTCCATGAGTAAGTGTTAACATTTCATTTAAATAATCAGCAGCGGCTGCCGATGTCCTTAAACAAAAATAAATCGAAACCGATCAACAGATCTCAATGGCTATCACTTTCGTTTGCGGGAATCAGGGTGACGAGGAAAAGAGGGACCCAACACAAGTAGATGGAACATGTGGTCTGTCTTTTATTTGAAAATAAAGCAGACAGGCAGAGACAGTCAGGCGAAGCAATTAAGTAGAGCCGTCTCTTCTTCGTCCGAACCGTCTTCCTCCATGACTTGGTCTGGCAGACGGAAGGCATCCTCGAAGGAGGATGGCACCGGCTCTGGGTCCACGTTGCTGGTGTCCACGTCTATGGCGTCGGGCGCGTCCGAAGAAACCACCGGGGTGACCGTCGCTGTGGTGGCAGTCAGTGTGGCCTCTGGGGTGTCCCCCGAGGTGGCCATGGTGGCGAAGCCCGCGGCGGACTCCGTGACCTCCTGGACTTTGGGGGCAGCCGCGGCGGCTCCCCTGCCATCCTTGAACCGCCTTTGGGGGTTTGGACAGTCCGCCCGCCGGTGTCCCCGCCGGTTGCAGTTCCCACATTCGGGCCGCTTCGGGACCGCGCCAGAGTTGGCTCCTGCTCCAGTGGCTGGAGAGGGCCCTGCAGCAGCCGCGGTTCCAGCTGCTGGAACTACAGGCTGCGCAGTCGTGGCTGGAGCGGTCGGCGTGGCGACGGTGAGGGGAACAGTTTTAGTCCCAGTGACCCCAGCAGCTGAGGTCCCAGGCACGGAGGACTTACCCCGTTTAGCGGGTGGCGGCGAGGACTGGCTGCTGGGAGCGGGCTGCGGCGGTCCACGCACCTCGATGGTTGCCTTCCCGTCGGGGCCCACGCCGATCGAGAGGGAAAGCAGCACGGGTCCTGCAGCACCCGTCTCCGCTGCAGCTGGCGTGGTAGCAGCAGGGGCTCGAGCGGCCGCAGATGGAGCTCGAACAGGGGCCTTGGCGGTGCCGCGGTGGTGGTTGCGGTCCCGGGCCCCGTCCTTCCCGGCGCTCTGCTTGGTGCGGTTAAGGCAGGAGTAGCACAGCACGCTGCCGTCCTTAGGTGGCCGCTGAGTCGGGTTCTTGCAGCGGGAGCACACGAAGGCTGCTGGCTTCTTCTCTTCGCTCTTCTGCTGGTTGGGGTTGGGTGGGCGCCTGCCCCCGGACCCCGAAGACTTGCCGTTGCTGGACATGGTTGAGTTGGACTGGGTTGATGCGCCGCGTTCTGACTAGGAGGACAGCCTGGTGCAGAGTGCCCTGGCCCTGGGCAGCAAGGGAGAGTGAAGGCCAGCCTGGCCTTGGCGATGCGCTCGGGGCGCTCACCCCCTCCACTTCCCCTACCCTCCCTGGCCCATCCCGGCAGCCTGGCTCGCGCACCGTGCCGAAGCAGCAGGGGCCGCGGAGGGGAGGGTCGCGACAGCCGCGGTTTCTCGGAAAAGTGTCTGGCGCAGGTCGTCTGCGAGGGCCGAGAGCGGCGTCCTTGTTGTCAGGGCCCGGGGCCGGTGCGAGAGATCGCCACAGCGTCGGTTCAATTGAGATTTAAGCAAACCGCCGCGGCCGTTAATTCCTTGCGCCCCCCACTCGGCCTGCACCGAGAGGCACGGGGCCGCCAGGGGGTCCTGGCCTCCCTGCCGCCGTCGCCCGCGGCGCCGGGACGGCTCGTCCAGTTTTGCCAGCCGGTCAACGTGCACGATGCTTTGCGACCGGGGCATTCGATACGGGCCGTGATGTCATTAATCATTTTGACGATGCGCCATCCTGATTCCCACGGCCGCTGCAGTTTGGGATTAATCCCGACCTTTCGCACGGGGTTAAAGAAGTACACTTCGTCCCCCGCGGCGTACGGGACAATCCGCGCGTTGCGGTCGTAACGCTCCTTCATTACCTGAGCCGCGGATCTCAGATTCCGGGCCGCCTCGTGGTGAAGGTCGCGTAGTACCTCGCGCAGGTCACTCGGGTACCCGCTTAGCACCTTCTCGAAGTCCCGCTCCGGCGGGCATGTTAGCAGGTCCGCCGGCAGGACAAGCCGGCGCCCGTACATGAGCACCGCGGGGCAGTACTTAGATGCGGTGTGCGCAGCAGCGCGGTAGCTGAGCAAGATCAAATCGATAAAGTCGGGCCAGTCTTTCTGACCCGGCGCCACGTATTTGGCGAGCGCCTCCTTAATTAATTTAATCATGCGCTCCGCTTTGCCGTTGGCTTGCGGCCGGCCTGGGGTCGTGCGAATTTTAGAAATTTTGAAAATCTTGCAGACCTCCTCCAAAAGTTTGCTTTCGAAGGGGCGCCCCTGGTCGGTCCGTACCACCCGGCTGGCGCCGTATCGCGACTAGACCCCTTTGACAAGGGCCTTAGCGATGTGCTCGGCGTCCTGCTTTTGCATGGGTATCACCTCCGGGAAGGAGGTGAGGGCCTCCACCGCCACGAGCGCGTAGCGGTAGCCCTCCCGGGACTTCGGAAATGGCCCTGCAACGTCTGCATGCCAGCGGCCGAAAACGCGGCCCTCTTGCCATACCCGGAGTGGCGCCTTGGCCCGGCGCCCCGGGCCGGACTTCTCCCGGCAAGTTTGACATGTATTGCAGTAATCGACAATGTCCAGCCTGTAATTAAGCCAGTAAAAGCGACTACGGATAAGCGCGGTCGTTTTCGCCTGCCCAAAGTGCGAGCCCGTGCCGGGCGTGTCGTGATAGAGCTGCAGGATCTGCGGCACCTTATCGCGGGGCACTACAAGCTGGTACACGTCCTTGTCCACGACGCCAGCCTCGTTCTCGAAGCGGCGGTAGAGGAGGCCGCCCCGCAGGACGAGCGAGTCGTACTGGAGGAACAACGCGTGCGTGACGTCACTCATCGCCGTCGCCTCCTCCAGACTCGGCTTCCGCCCCGCCTGGACCGCGGCCAGGATCGGGCCGATGTCGCGGTCCGCGTTTTGATGCTGGATCCACTCCGCAGGAGTGAATCCAGGAAACGGCTGCACCGAGGCGGCGCTGACGGCGGCGTCATGTGTCGCCCCGTCCCGGACCTCCACCCGGTCGCACTGAGAGCAGCCCGGTGCGCACGGCCTCACCGGGTACCGAGACAACGCGTCCGCGTGCGGAATCAGCGTTGGCCTTGTGTACACGATTTCAAAATCGTACGCCTCGAGCGTCTCGATCCAGCGAGCGAGCCGGCCCTGTGGTGACTTCAGAGTCCTGAGCCACACCAGCGGCCGGTGGTCGCTCCTGACCTTGAAGTGCGCCCCCGCCACATAGTGGTGCCAGGTCCTGACGGCCTCCATGATGGCGAGGAGCTCGCGCTGCGTAATGCAATAATTGCGCTGCGCGCGGTTCAAGATCTTGCCGTGGTAGGCCAGCGTGCGCTCGACGCGGTCCTGCACCTGCGCCATGGTCATGCCAACCGCCCAGTTGCTGGCGTCGGTCGAGATAATGACCTCGCCGCCGTCGGGGTCAAACAGGCCTAACACAGGGGCTGTGATAAGGGCCTGCTTGAGTGCCTCGAACGCCGCGGCGGCCTCGGGTGTCCAATCGAATCGGACCCCCTTAGCTGTGAGCCGGTGCAGAGGGGCCGCGACCCCGGAGAAATTAGGTACGAATTTTCCATAGAACTGGCACAGCCCTAGGAAGCTCTTTACCTCGTGCACGTTGTACGGCACGGGCCAGTCCCTAACCACTCGGATTTTCTCCTCGTCGGTGTGAATGCCGTCCGGCGTCCACTTGTGGCCCAAGACGCTTAAACGCGTCGTAACTAAGTGACACTTAGAAGGCTTGGCTTTTAGATTAGCCTGCCGCAGGCGCATAAAAATTATTTTTATGTTGCCTAAAATGTCATCAAAGTCCCGGCCGCCAAAAATGATGTCGTCCATCATAGGCGTCAACGGGATGGGAGCCAGCACGAGCTCCAGAAGGTGCTGGAAGCGCGCCGGACCCCCCGCCGCGCCGAACAACAGCGTGTTGTACTCGACGTGTCCGACTCCGGGCACCGAGATGGCTGTCTTGTGGCGGTCCTTGGGGTCGATTACCATGGAGTGGAAGCCCCACACCAAGTCAATGCTGCCGGCAAGCTTCTTGCCCTGCAGGGACTCGAGTATGGACCCCACCCACGGCAGCGGGTACTGCGGTACCCGCGTCGCCCGGTTGACGGCGCGCATGTCCGTGCACGCCCTTATTTTGCCGTCTTTCTTTTTGACGATGACAAGGGGGCTGTTCCACTCCGACCGCGACCGCCGGACGATGCCCTGCCTCAGGTAGCCGGCAAAGATCTCCTTCACCTGCTCCCGGTAGTGCACGGGCACCGGCCGCACCGGCTGTCGCACCGGGGGGTGGTCCCCCGTATCGATATCGAACAGCACCCAGTCGCAGTTCCCCATCTCCCCCTCTAGCGAGAAAACGTCTGAGTACTCTCGGACGAGGGCCGCGAGGCGCGCCCTGTCCTCCTCCAAGATGCCGTCGCACTTACCACCTCCTGCAACGGGGCCGGGAGCGGCTCGCCGTCGGCTAGGGTGGACCGGGGGGGCGTCTCCACTATTTCGGTGGTGTAGGGGTAGCTGCAGTTGCTGCTGCCTTGCGGCTGTACCGAGCCTGCCAGCACGCTGACGATTTCATAGCTCAATACGACCTCCGCCACCACGGCGTTCCTGGGCACAACCGCGTCGCACTTCCCAACATTCAGAAGCTGAACTTGGGCTCGGCGCACATCGTACGTGCCCAGGCCAACCATGACCGTGTCTGGCACACGCGTCATCGCCGGGGGCGCAATGCTGGCTGCGAACGTAGGGGGGGTACTAGTTGCTTCCAAGCACCATACCGGGTTTGCTAGGCCCGGTCTGTGTCCGGGGCTACCGTAGCGGTCGGCCCCGCCATCGTTACTGGGGCCCGTGGTCCTTGACGGGGAGGGGGCCACTCCCTGTCGACCCGGGGTTGGTGCGACGGACCGAACAGTGTCCGGCTCCTGCAGACCTCTGACAGAGTCTGGCCCGTACAACGGCTCCTGCAGACCTCTAGCAAAGGCTGGCCCGTCCGGCTCCTGCAGACCGCTGACAGAGTCTGGCCCGGTACTGACCGCCGCACCCGGTCCCTTTTCGGGGACCGTCCGATTCACGTTTAACACCCACGGCCTCACTCCCTGTTCCTGGAGCTGCGAGGTTCCCCTTTGTACTTGTCGCTGTCGTGGGTGCGCCCGCGAACCCAGGATGGGATTCCCTTTGCAGGCCGCCGTCGCGACGGTGGCTGAGGGGGGATGTCCCACGGACGGCGCGGGCGGTGCACAGCTCCCAGCCGCGGGGGGGGGGGGGGGGGGGGGGGGGGGGGGGGTAAGGAAGGGGATAAGGCACCCGAGTGCTCCCCGACAGAGGCTACGCCGCGCGGCTCCTGTTTGCGGGGCTGACCGGGCCGGCTCGCGGACAGGCGAGGGGCAAGGGGGGCCGGGGGGCGCGGTGAGTCAAGTTGCTGCGCCGGCTTCCCCGCGCTCCGCCGAGGGGCGGCGGGAGCGATAGGGTACACTGTTAAAAATATTCTTGTAAAAAACATGAAATCCTTGATTAATTTTTTTACTACGGGTCACCGTTAAATCACAGCGTCGTGTTTTGTACTTTCACAGGAACATTCCCGTTAGTTTAAAAAACGCGAGGTCGATTTGTTCTCTTTAACAGGACTTCACCTGTAAATTAACAGGAATACCCGTAAAATAACAGGAACAGTCGTAAAAAAACGAGAAATGTCCTGTAAAATATTTGTAAAATTACAAGGAAAGTCGTCAAATAACAGGAAACTGTTGATTAATTTTTTCGTTGTTATTTTACAGCAGAGTTTTTACAGTGTAGGGTGGTCCAAAATAAGCGAAGTATTAAAATGTTTACCGGACCCGATGAAATTAGATGCGTTATGACCTCACGAACCACTGTACCAAAAATCAGATCGATAGCTCAATCCGAAATGCTGGCACAACGCGTTCAAGGTTTTGTCATTTTTGCCGTATTTCGAAGTTCCCGCGCGGGGCCGGTCGATCTGCGCGGAACGCCGCTGCACTAGGCACGCTGCCGCGCGGAGTGTCGGTCCGTCTAAACCTCGGAACTACTCACGCGCCAGCGCACGCACCGTCGGCGTGGCGTGGACAAGCCTACCGTTCAACATTTCGGGAAACTGAGCACAGCGGCGGACAAAGAGTGTGCCGAGGGCAGTACTCGCCCCGATTTTTAATATTCCCCCTGAGAGCCGAGAAATCCTAAGGCAAACTTGGACGAGTTTTCCGGAAAACTGGGGAATTTTCCAGATGGGAGAAAAGTAGCACTGGTTAGATTGAAGCTTTACCTACTCGGACACAAAATTTCAGATCGATTCGTCCCATACGAAACGAGTAGCGCTGTTGCAAAGTGACGCAGAAACACCTCTCCGAGCGCCGCGCGGAGCGGCCGACGAGGCTCCGCGGCCGGGTGTATCGTTCCCTCTTAAAGCTCCGCCAGAAATAGACTGTGCGGCGTCCAACATAAGAGTAGTAAACAATCTAGGTCTAAGTATTTTTTTTACAAAATCTACTAAGAAGTTTTTTCTTTATTTAGGTCTTTCCACTGAATTTTTGAATGTTGACCCTGAGTCCTGGGGATCAGAGCAATCATTTTTAATTGCACAGAAGTTGTGCAAAGCTCTGAAAATTGTAAATGATCCGGCCGAACGAGGAGTGTGCCTTATGAAAGAATTTCATAACAAATTTACAACAAATAGTGCTCAAACAGCTGCATTGTACCAAGTTGTTCAAAACCACCGAAAAAATATCTCTAAGAATGCAACAAAAGCAGAAATTAAAACAAGTTTTGCATTGTAAGCTTCGTAGTTTTAATTCTTCTCCACCCATCACCGTCTCGCGGCCTCTAAAAAAACGTATTCCTCATTCACGCACAAACACAATGCACACTCGGTGCGCGCGAAACGACACGAGATGTCTCCGCCGCACTCGGCAGCGCAAAGCGACCGAGGGAATACTCAACGCTGCGGGGTTACCGCTGCCTAGTTCCGGAGCTCCGGTGCGCGTGGCAGTACTCCACGCGGCAGGTCACCACCGGCTCTGCCGCTTAACGACAACCCCCGCGCTCTACGCCAAAACTTTAAACGCGTTGTGCCAGCATTTCGGATTGAGCTATCGATCTGATTTTTGGTACAGTGGTTCGCGAGGTCATAACGCATCGAATTTCATCGGGTCCGGTGAACATTTTAATACTTCGCTTATTTTGGACCACCCTAGCGATAGGGTATTCCGGCAGCGGCGAGCCTCCGCCAGCTGTGCAGTGCTGTCCGCCTTCCTCCCGAAACGCAAGTGCTGCTCGCTTTTCTGGGGGGCAATCGTAACCGCACTCCAGGGCCGCCCCCGCACCGCGCCTTGCCGGCGAACGCGGCGCGGCTGCACGAAGTTGCCTCGGGAAGGAGTTAGGAGAAGGGATTCGTAACGACGACTGGTCTAGGACAGCCAACTCTCCAGGTTTTAACCTCATCTCGTACCCCGCACGCACAAGCTGATAAATAACAGCGCCGCGCACGCCAACAGAGTCCTTTAGCCTGTAAGGCAGCGTGACGGGGGGGCTCAGGGCCCGCCCGTCTGACCCTTTGGTGATCCTTATGACGTTTTCGCCCGGGGACGGCCGAAGGTCATGCGGATAGATGAAATTATGCCCTAGGATAAAATCCTCGTCCACATCAGCGACGAAAGCCATAACTGAAAATGGGTGCCCTCCTATGCAGATGGAAACCTGAACAGGGCCGAGCAGGACCTGCGAGCCCCGGTTTATGCCTCTCATCTGCCAGTCAGACGGGTCAGGGAGCTTCTCGACGTAGCGGCGCGAGGCGATAGTCACCATGGCGCCGTGGTCAAGGAGGGCCTCGGCCGGCAGCCCGTTAGCGAGCACGCTGACCGTAGGGGAGGCGAGAGCGATCGGCAGCATCTCCGGGGGGCAAGTAGCTTGCTTGTCCACGGGGTCACTCGCTTGCGCTTGTCCCGTGGCAACCCCTAGTTTTTTGAGCGGCTCTCACCCTGCCCTTTTTCTGCCCTCGTTCTCCCTTCCACCCCTTGGGGTAGGGCGTAACCGGGTTGTCAATGCCCTTGGCATTATCACTCCTTTTTTGGGGGCATTTAGCCACCCAGTGTTGGGGATCAGCGCAGTAAAAGTACTTTTTGACCCTTGCCTGGTCTCTGGCACTGTCCGGGGCTCGGTGGCGGCGGGAACCGGGCTGGTTTTTGGCGGCCGTTTGCAAGGCCGTTTGCTGCAGTAATTTTTCCTGCCTCTCGGCCATGTTTGCCACCTCGCCCGTCATGGAGTTCAGCGCCGCCACGACCACGTCGACGCGGTCCTGGGGCAGCTCACGCTCCCACTCCTCTCCGTCCCCGGCGAGTGCGCGTCCGGCGTGCACCCGGGCCTGCTTGCCCTTCTCCAGCATCTGGAGGGGCTGGACTCGCGCCGAGGCCAGCACTGAGTCGAGGGTCTGGTGCTTCTCTCGCACCAACAAGAGAGCCATGGTGGCGTCCAGCAACCCATCATTGAAAGCAGTAACCATCTGCAGCTGCTGCAGGTGTTCCGGGTACTCGCGGAAAGCCCCGCGCACCGCGTCCTCAATTTCTGACGCATAGGCCTCCAGTGTCTGGCTGCCCTTTTGCTTCAGGTACTTGAGTTTCGCGCGGCACGCATTGTGGTCTGAGACCGCGCCAAAACGGCGCATTAGGGCGCTGTCCAGAGCCTCAAAATCTTGCATCTGCCGCGGATGAAAGTGCCGCAAGGCCTCCAGGGCCTTGTCGGTGAGGGCCTGAGACAGCTGTGTGCCCTTGGCATCCTCGTTCCAGTGCATCAGGGAGGCCCTCTGCAGGAACTGCATTCTGTACAAGGTGTAGTCTGTCTGGCCGTTGTACCTGTCCAGTTTCCGCATGTCGGTTTCTGGCCGGGCAGGATCTGCCTGTCGGTGGGGCCTAAAGGAGGGCGTCCGGGAGCGAGAGCGGGTCTCAGAGCGGCGGCCGCTGCGGCCACGGCTGCGGGACCTGGACCCGGACGGGCGCCTTTCCCTACGATCAGCACGGCGGTCTCCGTGTGCACGGCGTTCGCGCCTGCGGGACCCGGACCGGCTGCGGCCACGGCGCGCTTGACGCGCGCGTGGACCTGCTGAGACTACTGATCGGCTCCTGGAGCGGCAGCGCCCAGCAGCTGGAGAACGAGAGCGTTCACTGCTGGACGGGTATCGCCTGCGGCGGCCGTAGCCCCCTGCTGAGTCCAGGTCGGACTCAGAATCACCGTCAAGGGAAGACGGTGACGGGGGTGGGGACGGCGACGGCGAGCGATAGCGCCTACGCCTGCCCCCGGCCCTGCCTTTTCTCGATGGCCTGTCCCGCACCGGGCTGTCACCAGAGATTTCGGACGCCGACCTGATCGTCATAGTTTTAGACCTAGACCGTGGCCGCGGAACGCGGCCGTGGACTCCCCGCTTGGCGACGTGACACCACGCCGCAGGGGCACCAGTTCCCATCCCGCCTTATCTGATGGAGTCCCTGAGAATGCTCTGCATCGGCGCGCCGCACCGGCAGCGCCAGGCCTAGGGCGTCCCGAGGCCGAGGACGCCGTTGACGAGTTCCCCGGGAACGCGCCGCGTCGGCGCCCCGGGGCGGCACCACCAGCCACAGCGTGTTCCGAGACCGGGGACGCCTTCGACGACGGCGTCGGGGGCGGGCCGCGGGGGGGCGGCATCTCAAAGACATCTCTCAACCTCTCCGTGCGCGGGGCCGCGGGCAGCATTACCGGGCTGCCGGCGCGTCGCCTCTCGCGGCGGCGAGCCTCCTCGCCACGCAAGTTCGGACTCGCTCGGCCAGCCTCATCGTGGGGCGGTTCGGCACGTTCCCGTGCGTTCCCGGCGTCCCGCTGTCCAGCATCCCGGACAGCGTCGACGTGACGGCGTCCCTCCGACGCCGCCATGCTAGCCCTTGAATTGGCGCGCTTGGGCACGGCGCGACGCGCATTTGGCGGGGCCGGCGCCGTCCTAGCCGGGCCCCGAGACGGGCTCGCCGCGTCAGCAGCAGGCACCGGCGGGTCGCGGTTCGGCGCCCCGCGCTTGTGCCGCGTCCTCAGGCACGCCGACACCGGCCCGTGCCATCGAACGCGTGCGCACGCGCGTGCCCGTCATGGAGAGCCCTCAGATGGAATTGGCGGGACCGGTAGAATGGACACAGAACACTTCCTAACACGACGCGGGACAAACGCACTAGATTCGCGGAAAGGCGGCACTCCCGGGTTCTAAATCACTCTCAAACCTTGAATTCGGCGGGGGTCCCAAGCTGCAGCGTGTGATGGACGTGAAGCGTCTCTTGTTCAAATTCCCAGAAAGCTGAGTTTTCTGACACCCGAGACAAAAACCCTCTCTGTCCCTTTTTCCCTAGCAGCGACCGCGGTGTGGGTATGTGGGGTGTGAGTGCGGGTTGGCGCGGCAGAAGCTGCCCGCCTGCCTGACACCTCTCCCTCTCCTCTCCTTAAACCGCTGCCACCAGTGTTGTAAACCCCGATTTCGGTAGGTTTTAACTGGCGTGTTTGGTTCAAGGAGGAATTGAGGACACAAGGGTGTGAAAGGCAATTGGAATATTTATTCAAATATTCAGTGGTACGTGGCGTAGACCTGGTACTCTTAGCCAAGCGCCTTGGTAAAAGCAAGAGATAACGCTGCCACGAAGCCGAGCTGCTGCACCGACGAGTGCATTGTGTCCGTCCCGTAGCAACGCCAGCGCTGTAGTGTCGAGCCGCGCCGCGCCGTGCTGCGTCGCTGGTCCTCCCGCCGGCCGTGCCCCCCGGACCCGCGGGGTGGGGAGGTGGAGGGGTCGGGCCGCCGCCCGACCAGTTCGTCCGTTCCGCGCGCTTCGGGTGTGGTTCGGTCCGCTACCGCTAGAGGGCGGTTCTCAGGGGAGCTGCCCGCAGGCGGCCAGCCGCAAGCAGACGACGCGAGACGCTGCTCGTCTGCTTCTGCTTGTTCGCGACTAGGGTTACTATAACGTTGTGATGCAAGAATCTCGCTTCACAACAATACATTAAATGTAGTAAAATGGGCTCTCTGCCCCTGCCGCCACACACTACCGTGGCGGCCGTAGACGAGCGCCTGCTGATGTCGGGGTAGGCCAGCCCGCACGACACGTACGCGCTGCGCGGCTTTGGTTGCCTACAGAACAGGGGCCATCCGTGCTGGCGCATTCCCTAATATAGTGGACGTCCTTACCTCCCAGGCACCTCCCTGGTGACACCCCCACCCCCCGCTTTACAGCCCTTTGGCGCCCGAAGAGTGCATGGTCATTTATTTTGAATATTTTCAGCGTGTACCCAAACTTTGTAGTATTTCATCATTTCATTCATTCCACTGGGATTTACTCCACAACATGTCAGCAAATGTACTGGCGAGATCTTTGAACATAGGTATAGGTGAAGGGTTGGCCGGGCGAGCAATAAATATAGTAAAACATTAACAGATCTTAATGTAAGGCAGGGTGAATGACAACTGCACAGTATGAACCAGGTAAAAATTCCCGTATAAGGACCCATGTACGATCAGTACGGTCATTTGTACGGGCCCGCACAGGATCGTACATTGACCCGCATATGGCCATATATTGCTTCACATATGGCCGTATGTTGCTCCACATATGACTACATAAAGCTGTACATACGACCACATACGGGCTGAAAGTGAGGTGCTGATAAGGTCGTTTGTAATCACCATATGCGGACGTATATTGATGTATATAAACATATGTAATCGCCATATGTGGACGTAAAATGATGTATGTAAACGTATGTGATCCCAATCGTTTCCCTCATCTGGATGTAGTCATGACTGTTTCCCGAATGCGTACGTAGTATATTGTCATATCCTGACGCGTCAGGCGCCTGCAAACGCTAGGGTAGGCCAGCCCGCTCAACACGCGCGCATGCAACTATCGCAGTATTGCCTACCCTCCCGGCGCCGAGCCAAAGCAGCTCCGGTAACATACTATGTACGAACTCTGAAAATGACCCAGACACATGTGCTGTGAAGTACATCTTTCCTCCTAAAACCATAAGTAAAGGGGAGATGGTACAAACTCATCCACTTTATCCAAAGTTCAAAATAAAAATAAAAACAGTTCAAGATGAGAAAAAAATCCTCCGAAAAAAATTCGCCAATACTCCCCAATCCCATCGCTGGGGTACATGGAACAAACTCAAAACATACAGAGTATGAAACTGTACCCAAAGTGTAACATAATAGAAACAGCTCAAGGTGATAAAAAATAAAAGAAATATGATGATGATAAAAAAATCTAAGAAGTTTCAATCGTCCTGCTTATCGTGTTTCCTTTATTAAGCTCCTCCGATACTCCCCAAGCCCATTGCTCGGCATGGCGGGCAGACCTTTAAATTTCCTTATCCCTTTAGAGTATTCTAAAAACAAAAAGAAATGACACATTGCTTATCATCAGTGCAAGAACTAAGTTCTTACAGATTAACAGCTTGAAAAGTTATAAAAGGACGAGAAAAAGGTAGGTAGCTTACCGATGATATCACTGCTTGCCGTTGGATCCAAAGGTTCCTCTTCTGTTTTTTTCTCCTCCAGCCAGGCTTGACCGGTAAGGGAGCATTTAAGGCAAGCCTCCTCCGTGAAAACACCCCTAATCAGCCTACGGGCTATGTGACCCACATGAATGGAGCTCTTCACGGCTGATGCCAGCAATCTTTTTTCCACGTGTTATTTTTTAACGACATCATTCCCTAGAGAGAAAGTTGATAGCATGAGCACTTTAAAGAAATCAGAACAAAATAGAGCACAAAAAGGAAATCCAGGAAAATCTACCTCCCGTGGGCCAAACAGCTGCTCAGGGTAGGATTCCTCCAATTCCTTTAGGGAATCTTGTAAGTCTGTGCCTAATAATAAATCAGTAAGAAGAAACAAACAGCTTTGTTAAATCAGCAGGTACAAAAGAAAAGTAAATGATATAAAAATACTTCAGCCTACGGAAAAATCTGTTAGCCGTGGCTCCATTACCTTTGTCAGTGGCTGCCTCCTGTGACTGCTTTGATGTTTTTTCTCTTTTTCCCCTACAGAATCTTGAGAATTCTTGTCAGAGCTCTGTTTTAAACCTTTGTTATTTTCATCTGAAACACGTTAACACGAATATTAATCTGCACACTATATATTAAAGTCCAACTCAAAACACGAGGGCTGTCACCAAACACACCTTCATGCCACAGGTCATCGTCTGTCAAGGACAATGCAGTTTGGACTACTGAAACAAAAAGGCCATTATTTAAAAAACAACAATCGAACTTAAAAGATTTAAATAAGTCGACCTCATTTGAATGATTAACTTACGAAAAGATGCGTCAGGGTTCGTGAGAGGCCGTGACTTGCCAAACTCCACCGATAGGTGATGCCAGTGAGCGAGTTCGAAATGATAAGAAAAGGAGAAAACTCGTAAGTCTGTGCTGTGCTGTACACATCATTTGAGTTCGTTTTAAATTACGTCCTGCCTGGTATGAGTGTCTTGTCTATAGTTCGGTGAATCTGTGGTCCACACTTCACTCTTCACTGTTGAAATGTTTTTATTTTTGTCTGCAGTCAGTCACTTTCATCTTTCGTTGACCTGTTAGGTGCAGCATTCAGCATGCGTCTCGAACATCTTTGCATTCTTCGGAGGTTAGTTTCATCACATTCACTTACTTACTAAACAATATTCTTGTAGGGTATTTGTACGGATAACCGGTTTCTTGAAATCATCCTCCTTTTCTCCTTTTCATTATTTTTGGTCTTTTCTAATGGATGACAATGCACAGGATGTGCAGGATAAGGACATGTCAAACGATCAATGCCAGATAACTGAAGAAACAGCCTCTGAACAACTAAACTGCAGTGGTTTTGAAACGGATGTAGAGGATTTTAATGACTTTGAATCAGTGGGAAGCTCAAGCCCGCTGAATGTTCTGAAGTGAGTATCTTCTCTGTTGGTTTTGATTTGGAGTCTTAAACCGTCCTTCAATATTCATTGCAGGGTGATGACTACACAAGGGTCATGGGCCTTCATTTAGTCCTCCAAGTGATGATTTTAGAGAACATCTGCAGGTTTGCATCTGAAAAGTTGTATGCATGACTGCTTTCCCTTCACTGCGGCAATAGTTTTGTGCGCTGTGAGCGTGGAAACATCAGTGAATATTTGAGTGATAATTGTGCTTTTTGTTGGCAGCTGGTTGTTTAGAGCTTTGATGATGGGAGTAATGTTCCTGTAATAGAATCGAATTATGAGTCCAGCATTTCACAATCTGCTAATGTTTAATGCTCATCTTGACTATGTTTTTCACTTAACTCTGAGCTTTTCTTATACTTTGCAGGTGGAAATGCAAGGTGGCAGCTATTGTGATGACCATTGCCACATCGACACTAAAGAATCTAGTTGCTCATCATTTCACAGTGCATTCCATCAAGAAAATGTCATGGATTCACCCGTGCCAGAACATTCAGGATTTGGATTAGATTGTGGAATGGGTATGTGTGGAGCACTTTATTGATAAAGCAGTCAACTGGTATGTTCTATATTTAGTCAGGTTCCTATTTTCATGCTCTTTGCTCGATGGAGAAAGTACAAACTATGCATGTCTAAAGGATGTCTCTGCTGGCTAAAGACACAAACGATAGTGCGCCCACCCGCCAAAATACATAGCTTGTGCGCAAAACAGTAGTAAGTAGTCAGTACAAGAAAGGGTTAGCATGAAAACATTCACATTACACGCTCAACTATACACTTACGCCGCCGCACTGTAGGCGTGGCACAGTGGGACGAAACGCAAAAAAAAGGTGGCCGTAAATCGGTTTTCGCGAATATTTTTTTTAACGCAAACATTTCCAAGGCGATGTTTACAATATTCCAATGTATCAGATTTCGAAAGAATTTTCAAAATATATGGTCGCAGTAGCGGCCGGCGGGACCTGCAAGTGACAGAAAAACCACTTACTTGCGCGACAGTGGAATGGACTCCGAGAAAGACGATCGAAGCTCCGATTTTCAACATTTGAACGACGATCTCGCTTGTAAACCAGGGCATCAGGGAAGGTCAAGACTAACTTCGCGTGAAAGGATTTGGTTCGCAAATAGCATTATCGAAATTTATCCCACCAAAGCAGTTCTTTTCGCCGTTCACAACCTTCTCATGCAAACTTATAAATGGAGTTTTATCAAGAAACCTTCGTCCACTTCCACGAGGAAAAAAGTTACAACGTGGGAAAGGGGGGGGGGGAGAGGAGGGTTGGCACTGTCGCTGTTGGTAGGGTTGGCAGGTTGGCACCGCCGAGCTGTACTGTTTCCCCTGGAGACCGGTAATTCCCTTGTTTTTCGACTGCTGAGATCCAAGCACCGAAACCCGAACTCCGAAATCATGGAAGAGATGAAGCAAAAGTTCGAGGTGAAGTTCAAGGCATTGTTCAAGACGAGGCGGCCGGACAACTGCGCGTTTTTGGACGAAGCCAAGAACGAGAAACTCATTGCCGAGGTGAAGGACGCTAAAGAGAAGAAGACTAGGTCTAAGTCTAAGAGGCTGCATAAGTATGATGTGGCCACAATCGGGGACCAGGAGAAGCTCGTCGCTCCGATGAATGCAGGGGAGAATCTTAAATTGTCTGAGCGATAGCAAAGCCCTGGACCGACTGGGTCACAAATGTTATGTCTGTCTGTGTGTCTGTCTGTCCGCGCGATTTCTCGAGAACGGTTAGTCGTAGAAGGCTGAAATTTGGACCATATCTTCCTACCAGCATATCAAAGTCAATCTCACATTTAGGGCACCGTATCTTGGGTAGTTTCTTAGAAAATTCGATATAGATTTCGCCGTTCACCTACTTCCCGACGTCGTATCGAGTTTGCGGTCTGGCGTATTCGATTCTTCTCGTCGACAATTGACTGCGTAGCCTTAAACATGAGACTCAGATACTGCTCTATTTAAATTACCTCATGAAGGAAGTCGTATAGCGGTTTACTTAGTCCTAAAGCGATCTGGGACAAGAACTACTCAAATGAGTCGTTCATCGCGGGGTCTTAGTCGTTAGGTGACAGCCGCCGGCAGGCCAAGGTAGGCGTGCGCCAGGCGTGGAGTGGTGGAGCAGTGATTCGCGATGAGCGAAGCCTGTTACGCCACGACGCGGTCTGGCGTACGCCTACCCTGTATGTTAACAGATCACGCATGTATTACGGGAGATGCGAGAAGTTAAATGTTACGTTTTCCCCGGGACTTGCCTCGTGTCAGGGGCTCGATAAATACGGCCACGCGGGTTTTGAAGTGCCCGTGCCTTTGGTATTTGTGTTTACTGAACCAGTTCGTCTCGTTTGCCCTTGGGCCTCGGTGACAGCGCGGTGACCGCCGTCGAGCCCAGCCCGTGTCACCGCCACGCGAGTAAACACTGAGGTAATCGAGGACGACACCCAGTCAGTGGACAAGGCGGGACAAAGCGGCGCTACGTTTGTTGGGGGTGCGGCATCATGCGTGTCCCTAGCACAGGCGGAGTGGCAGGCGGCCGGCACGGCGCAAGACTGAGCGCTCGCCGCGGCCTGTACACAAGGTGAGCGTCGAGGCGCCCGAACCAGATCGTCGCAGCGAAGTGTGCCGAATAGCACGCGGGAGCAGGGTTGGGCACGTTGAATAAACGGTTGACGACGTTAAGGTGTCGTTGTTGGTTGAGCGAAAGCGAAGCCCTTTCCCGACTAGGTCAAAAACGTTTTGCCTGTTTGTCCGCGCGATTTGTCGAGAACGGTTAGGCGTAGAAAGCTCAAATTTGGACCACACCTTTCCTGAATCATACCAGAGTCAACCTCCCCTCAGGTGCACTGCAGCTCAAGCGGTTTCTAAGATAATTTTTACAAGTGGTCTAAAATTTAAAATCAGCCGGTTGGGTGAGGTCAGTATGCGCTATGCGCCTGTTAGGAAGGGGCCGATCAGTGACCCGACAGTGGGTCAAAAATGTTTTGTCTGTTTGTCCGCGCGATTTCTCGAGAACGGTTAGACGTAGAAAGCTCAAATTTGGACCACATCTTTCTTGCATCATACCAAAGTCAACCTCCGCTCAAGGGCACCGCAGCCCAAGCGGTTTCTTAGTTAATTTTTACATGTGGACGTAAATTATAAATCCGCCGGTTGGGTAAAGTCAGTATGCGCCGTGCGCCTGTCGTGGAGGGGCGGATCAGTGCCGCGAGTTGTAAACATGAATGTCATATCTTTGGAAAAAGTGAAGTCTTTGTTCAAAGAGAGGGGGAGGGGGACTATTTGCGCTGCGCTTACTGTAATATTGCATCACAATCGCACAGTGAGTGTCCCCCCTCCTAATATCGCCACCTGCAGCATTTCTACTCAACCTACGCTTCCGGGGTCCCAATCATTGATCGTCTTCGACCGAAGAATGTTCCTTTAAAAAGAAAACTAATTAAGCCAGTACGTACATACGTCTATTCTCATTACCGGCGGAGCAGAACGGAAAGGGACCTCACGAAACATAGCCACCTGCACTTGCCGTCGGCGTTCGCGGAAACCTTCGCCAAACGGTCGCCGGACACGAGTTGTGTTTGCCAAAATGTTACGTAGGGGTACGCTCCGAAATGCTGCGCTTGTTTGAGTCGCCTGCCTGGGTGGGGATAGGCCAGCCCGCAATACACCCACGCGTGCACTTGCCTATGCCCGAGGCGCTCGTCAGGGTCATGCAGCGGGGGAAAAAAGGAAGGTGTGTGTGTGTGTGGGGGGGGGGGGGACTGAAGTGAAGACTGAAGTCGGTACTTCGTGCTAAACTTTTTGTATTACGTACTAGGGTAAAGAACGAGACTATGGCAATCCCACTAATGTGGGTTGATTTTCTTCTTGTTTTACTTGCGCCGGGGATGAAGAGGTCTTTAGGTAAACGAATGATCTACGTGTTACGTAAAATATGAAAATGTGTCAATTGTTGAGGGGGGGGGGAGGGAGGGTGAGGTGCAACCCGATGCGTGCGTGTCGGTGTTCTGCCAGTTGCGTGGTATGTGAACGGCGTCGATGCCATAGGCACGACTGCACCCCTCTCCTCGGCCTAACCTAACCCATAGCGTCCTCTGATCCTCCTTTCAACTACTCAGTGCCTAACCTAGCCTCAGATTATATTCCGATGAGTACCCCACCCGACCAAAGCCACCACCAGGAGACAACCCATCCACTTTTATCCTTATTGTAAGTTTTGCCCTGTTCGGTGATGTAGGGTCTCTTACAACTCGCCCTCCCCTTGGCCTTCATTGTTGCCTGGATTATTCTCCTTCCTGCCCCAAAAAGTGATGTTGTAAGACTGTGCGTGAAAGAAATGATAATTTTTAAAGAAAGAGAAAAGTAGTTTTTGTTGGGTTCAGACATAAAGATGATTTATTGCAATTTATAATTGCTTTGAACTGAGCAGAGTTAAAGTAAGTCATTAATAAGCATTACATAAACAATTTACAAATCGCATTGATGCAAAAACCCATGTATAGAAGCCCAAAATAATTTCAGAGTCCTAAACGAAAGTAAATCAGGCACAGCTAATGTGCGCATACTGTGAGCATCACTGATCTAGGGAAAGACAATGCATAAGTAGCAAGAAGGCAATTTTATTTATCACATTTAGACATTTTATCAAGTTCAGGGAACCTCATTTACAGGTAAACAATTCATAGAGATTGGTAAAGCCAAAATAACACTGAAAAGTCTCTAAACAAATTGAGGAAACGGTTTACAATACAACTGTCGAGAATGTTTGAGCTAAATTAAGAGTGTTACATAAGGTCAAAGTTTTCAAAGTTACATCAACAATTTATGTTCTATGAATGGAAAAAATACAGGATAAAGATCTGAACTGTTCCAAATAAATGAGAATGGGATCAACAGACACTATCAAAAGAACCTTTTACACAGGGATCAGCTGAGCGCTTTCACGAGGAAGCAATGGTAACAGGAGTGGACAGGAACGGTCTACCATTTCCATGAGGCACTGGCACTATATATCATGAACTTTCGTACACTGCCGACTGATGTTAGCAACAGTTGGAATGTCTGGAAAAAGGAAAAGCATAATAATGATACATCTAACATATCAGTCTAAATAGTCATCTGAAAGCATTTCCATATTCGCATGAAGTTTAGTGGCAACTTACATTAGAACTTCTGGTGCTTGACAATAAAGATTGCGGACTCAAACACCTGAGAGCATATGGAACGCCACTTTTAATGAGTCGACATTGATGTGCTCTGAAACAAAAAAAATCAGATACTAGTTTGGCTACAGAAGCATGTTGATGTCAACGTAAAACAAGTCAATCAGAGATTGCTGTAGGCGTGTTTACAGCCAGACATTCCCCCCACAAGCAAAAGAATGTTTATAGGCAAATGAACTACTGACCAGGTTCAGCTCAATACGAGCCCAGCATAAATTTACACTCAGGTACAACAATGTGCTCAAAGCTTGTTCTTGTCACCTGAAAGAAGAACAGGACTTTGAATGAAAACAAATAGGTGTATGAACAGACTACATAAACAATATTTAAATAGATGCTTACCTCATAATATTTGAGATGGTCTCTTGACTTGAGATTGGAAACATGTCACATGAGAACCGAACCACTGTCACAGCAAAGTGGTTTCGCCATACATTTGCATCATCACCGCAAGAAAAAAGTGATAAACAGGGTTATGAATTTCACTGACACGTGTATCTTGTAATCAATTTAATCGGAGAAAGCACAGCAGAATCACAAGATATGAGCAGAAGGGGCGAGAGAGTGACAGACATTCGTATTTATGTAAAAACAAGAAGAACAAGAACAAAGAACAGTTGAAAGAAGAAAACAGGCTACCAACTTAATTTGTTATTACACAATACAACAAAAAGCACTGCAACAAATTGAAGACATGGTTTTAGGAAACGCACTTTTTCTTTCACCTGTAACGGTGCTTCCAACTCCCTCTTAGTTGGTTGCGACAAGAGTATGCTACTGATAACTGAGCGCAAACAGTACAGTAAGAACTACTTCCGAACAGTTTAAGGTTATGGCATGTAGCACATGAGTAGAAATGCGATTAAGAAAGAATATATTTGCAAGGTTACGAAGTAGTCCAAATCGTGAATACTATTGCTGTTTCAACAATGGCCAGGACAGGCACAGGGGAACATAACCTCTGAACGTTGTTTGTAAACAACTGCATCTTTTACTTATGTAACCATAACACAGCGGTCTAGTGAGTGTCCGCGGATGCGAAATTGCTTTAATAACGAAACGCGTAAACGAATGAAGACAGTCAATCGACCCCCGCTTCATGATACATTTTATTCCGTGTCGTAAAAAATTACGTCATGGAGCGGGGAGACGTACGTGAACGCAAACTGCTTTGCAGCCGACGTACTACTTGTCACTTACCTGTCATCACACCACACCACAGCAACAGGAAATCTCGAATTGAATGTCCAAAAATCATGTCGAACAAACAACCGGCGACATAATATATCGCAGCAAAAAGAAACCACCAGCCTGCCGAACGGCGCCGGACGGCTGCCGTGACGTCACTGAGTTCCGTCAGTGTGCCAACCGCACGGATTGAAATGTCCTACATCTGCTAGTACTACGAATTATTTCAAACGCAATTAATCGAAAAAATGGCTCGTCATTTTGTGGGCCGATTATTATAGAACCGATACTTAAAAGCGGAGCTAAAACGGTTGTGTGGTGTTTCTGGAAAGTCCGTGACTGACAGACAGACAGTCACGACCAAAGTTGTCGCGGGGCCCGTTTTGAGAATCTGAGCTCGCTTCGCTCGCTAAATATGTCACGACCGGTCAACCTTTAAACAAGGTAGGCGTACGTGTTGATTTAGACTGTGAAGGTGAAGGTGAAGCTGAAGCCGTTCATCACTTGTTTTGGGTCCGTTCGTATCGCCACTCGAGCGCACAACACCGTAACAAGTGAGCATCAAGGCGGTTCGGGATGAAGAATTTGAAGTTGACAAGTTTAGCGTAACACTTGAGAAGGTTTAAGCTCGCGCGAAACACACAGCACACCCTAGCGGGCCATTTGGAACTGCAACTATGGTCGGTTTCGGCCGGCCTCAGACGGCGCTCTTCACTTGTTTTCGGTCGATTTCGGTCGGTTTCATCCCCGCGAAGGTGAACGGACCCAAAACAAGTGATGAACGGCTTCAGCTTCACAGTCTAAATCAACACTACGCCAGACCGCGTCGTGGCGTAACACGCTTCGCTCACCACGAATCACTGTTCCGCCACTCCACGCCTACCTTGGCATGTCGGCGGCTGTCACCTGAGGAGTAGGACACTGCGGGGCCGGACGGTTCAGGCAGGTAAGGGTAGGATAGGGCTGGTTGAGCGGCATTGATAACGAAAGGATGATGTAAGATACGTTTGGAAGCCAGAAAATGAGCGTGGTTCCGATCGTGCGGAGAGAGTGACGCCCGTAGGGCGTTCCACTGACTGATTGGCCCCGCAGGGTCGTAGTGGTCTGGTGACAGCCGCCGGTAGGCCAAGGTAGGCGTGCGCCAGGCGTGGAGTGGCGGAACAGTTACGCCACGACCCGGTGTGGCGTACGCCTACCTTGTTTGAAAGTTTTTGCTCTGTACAATACAAGGTAGGCGTACGCCAGACCGCGTCGTGACGTAACAGGCTTCGCTCATCGCGAATCACTGTTCCGCCACTCCACGCCTGGCGCACGCCTACCTTGGCCTGCCGGCGGCTGCCACTTGACGAGTAGGATCCTGCGGGGCGAGTCAGTGGGACGCCCTGCGGGCGTCACTCTCTCCGCACGGTCGCAACCACGCTCATGTTCTGCCTTCCGAACGTAATCAGCCTTTTCTTATCAATGCCGCTCGACCAGTCTTCACCTACCTTTACCTGCCCGAGCCTAGCCTACCCAGGCCCCTACTAACCTAACCTAACCGAGCGTAACCCACTCGCGTCACTGATCCACCCCTCCACGACAGGCGCATGGAGCATACTGACTTCACCCAACCGGCGGATTTATAATTTTGGACCGCATGTGAAAATTATCTAAGAAACCGCTTGGGCTGCGGTGCCCCTGAGGGGAGGTTGACTCTGGTATGACGCAAGAAAGATGTGGTCCAAATTTGAGCTTTCTACGTTTAACCGTTCTCGAGAAATCGCGCGGACAAACAGACAGACAAAACATTTTTGACCCAGTCGGTCCAGAGCTTCGCTATCGCTCAGCCAACAAGAAGAAAAGGGGCGGCCCCGATTGATCCCTAATATTTTTGACCCCCAGTATAATAGTAATTGTAATTGTTGAAATAAAAATAGTGGAAAAAATTAATTTTATTTTAATTAATTTTTTAAAATTCTTTTGACTAGGTTACGTTAGTTTAGGTTAGCTTAGGGAACGTTACCTAGATAAATCTATTAAATAAATATAAAGTTAATATATACATAATATAATATAATAATAAAATATAATAATATGTACATAAATTATAAAATTAATATTTTATTGGGGATCAAAAATACTGGGGATCAGTCGGGATCATCCCGAAGAATAATAATTGTAGAATTTTAATAAAAATCTAGATTAATTATTCCTTATAAAAATGTCTGACCTTTCTTGAACAATGAACATTCAACAATGAACTGTTAAGTAGAGGAGGCGGAATGAGAAAGTTGGGGAGTCGTAGTTAGCCGTTTATTGACTCCAAGAGAGCGTTGTACAGAATGGTACCGATCGGAGAGCGGCGCCTGCTTTTATAGGCCAAGAGAAGATGAGGGAGTGAAAGACGTTAGTGCCTTGTCTAGCAGCCAGGGGGCAGCACGGTATAATGCTAGTTAGGTTACTAGTCCCCAGGGGGTGACACTGTATAAAAATGGCGTGTAGAAAGGTAAACAAGAAAAAAGTTATGATGCCCAAGGTTATGAACTAGGTATTTAATACCTGCTCTACGTAACAGTACGAAATTAACTTTAAAATATTTTAGGTGAACTATCATTAGACCAATCGAGCCCACCCCGCTTTCCTGCATAAACAATAAGCACTTTAGGATCCCGTTTTTGTCGCATTGGACAAGTGATACCGTGAAGATTTGAAAAAAATTGTCATGGTCATGATTTGGTTAATTGTCTGTTCCAGAGCTTTTGAAAATCACATCTTATGATCCCAACCCATGACGGCCGACTGCTTATGACGAGGTGCGACTGCACGTAAGCCCCTGCAGATTTTAAGTCGGCCACCAACCCACCATTCTCTTATGACATATGAAGTCTTTTAACTTTAACTTCTTTTTTACCTTCTGGCATACCATGCGCGTCGATAAATCTGTCATTGGTGAAGGTGTACACCGACGATGGCTGGAGGCCTCCTTTGACACGGGCAATATCGTCGTGCTCTTAGATACGGTCCGTTTCCAGCAGGGCATTCCACCCGTGCATGTCTGTGTTCTGTGCTGCATTGCCATTGCCCATTTCATTGACTTCTGCCACGCCCATTTGGGCAAATCCCAAAATCCTCTCCACTGGGCACAGAAAAAGACCAATAAGATCGTTAGTCTCACTGTTATTCTGGAAGGCCTGCAGCTTCTTTATGATTGTATATGAACTGGTCATTGGAGGGTAAAGCTCGTCTAAAAGTGACATCTTAGCCTTGGCATATAGAAGGGCTGCCCGACGATCTACAATTGGAATATCCTGCGCTGATGTATTTTGTGTACTAGCCAAGGCCTGGTAGGCCTCTTGCTGTGCTCGCAGTGGAATCGGCAGGTGCAGCTTAGTGTGGAGCGCCTGTAGACGATGGAAGATAGCGCTGCTCCAATAGGTTGTTTAGATTTCACCGGATTTCACCTATTTCCAAACCAATTTTTGTCTTACAACACCTAAATGATATCTAACTAAAGCAAACTCAGCTAACCCAAACTAATCGTCGCGGATCCAGTATCCAATTTTTGTCTTACAACACCTAGATTATACCTAAGTAAAGCAAACTTAGCTAACCTAACCTAGTCGCGGCGTATCCAGTCTGGGCTTATACCTCTCTTTCTCTCTGTCTCTCTCTCTATTTATATATATATATATATATACATACATATGTGTGTATATATGGAATGGTGTAGAAGGGGAACAGGGGGTAAAATATAGGTATATATTTATTTTCCCACTTTTCCCCCTTTTTTACGACATATATATATACATATATATGTATATGTATGGTATATTTGCATATAGCTACATTTATAGATGTAGCTAAATAGTAAAAGGAAGATACCTCTGCATAACTATAGGTATACGGGGGGGGGGGGGGGGGTCGTTGTAGGTACTGGAAAAGTCCAAAGGAAGGGCTTCGCTCGCTCAGCAATTAAAACTGATCCTAAAGAACTCAAAAGTCTACAGGATTGAATTTAAACACATCAACAGCCGATCTAGGCCTGTGCGATTGTTAACATAAATCGTAATCGACCGATGAAGAAAATAATCGACAATCGGTTCGATTCGATTATCGGGAATCGACGCTCGGTCTATTAATCGACACCGGCCGATTAATCGACACCGGCCGATTAATCGACACCAGTCGATTAATCGACACCGGCCGATTAATTGACACCGGTCAATTAATCGAGTCTGTTCATGCGGATTTACCGTTTTCCAATTAATTTACTTGATTTAAACTAAATTAACTGTTATTTTCAGCCCCGTTTGGTCACTTGGTTACGAGTTATTATGCCCCACAGCACAGCACAGTTTGCAGTGAAAATCGCGGCCAAAAGCGGGGCGGAGGTAAAGCAGGCAGCAAAAGTCAAAATCCAGGCGCGGAGACAGGCGCAGGGAAGCGGCAGAGTGGGCGGGGCCGGCCTGCCTCCTGCCCAAGGTGGATTGCCTATGCCTGTGCGACCAATATACGAGTATCGTACGTCGACCAGCAATTTATGATCGTAAAGGTGGTGGGACGTGCAGATGCAGAAGGCATTCGTTCCCATTTAACACCTTACACTTCACTATTCCACGGAGGTACGCCCCCCCCCCCCCCCGCCCTCGGATGAAATGAATCTATAATCGACAATCGATTTACAATCGGCAATCGATTTACAATCGACAATCGATCGACAATCGAGTCGATTACCACAATCGTAATCGACTAATCAACAATCGGTATCGATTGTAAAATTAATCGGTTAATCGACTCGATTAATCGAACAATCGCACAGGCCTACCCAAAGGGGCATGATGTGTAGAGTTTCTGGGCCGGACTGTACCGGCCTCCGTCGTGGGTCAGACTGTACCCTCGGCAGGTGCCTATTGTAGGCTGGGCTCCTCGAGCGCCAGTGGCTCCGGTGGCCTGCCCTCCCGGCGCTCCGGGCGCGGCGGCGGCCGCCCGGTGCAGTGGTCCCCGGTACAGAGTCCCGGGTGACGGGCTTTTTCAGGACCTTCCGGTGGCCGCAGCGGTTTGGCCGTCCGGGCCCTTCAAGACAATTGTTTCGGACACCCTGCGCCGCTCGAAACGATTTGCTACCCCTACTCAGTTCGGCGGTATCGGGGGTAACTTTTAGGGGTGGGTTTTCTTGATTTTCGAGGTTTTTTGGCTGTAGCGCGAGAACGGATCGGACGAGCGACTTCAAATTTTGTGTGCTGATGGCCCTGGACAAGGCGCATCTGGCGCTGGGTCCAAAATTCACCTCCGCACTTGGTGGCGGCAGGGCAGGGGTTAAGGGTAGCCACCCCATTCGAGGGGGTGAATTTTTTTTCGGATAGAAATTTTCGATTGGGCCGTATGAACACAGGCCCTGCACACCTTTTCTGGCGTCTTTTTCAATTCTGAAATGCATTTAAGGACAAAAAAACCTCAATTTTCAAAAATGTCTTTTGGTTTTTTAGGGGTTGCGGTCAAAGGGTTCGTCCTATCGGGGAAAAAACAGACGGGCATGTGCCCCGAAGGCTCCTGCATGACGTGCAATTCATTTTTGGTGACAAAAAAATTCACACCCCGTAGGGGGTGGGGGTAACTGGGGTGGGGGTGGGTTTGAACGAACGTTCAAATTGTAATGTCACCTTGTCACCCGGGGTCTATTGAACTGGTAAACGAAGTTTTACCCCCATTGGACCTCCTTATCGGCGTTTTCTGACGCCCTCTTTCGGCGTTTTTCCACCCCGCCGCGCGTTAGGGGTGGCTGTTACCAGAGGGGGTGGCACCTGGTGTTGCCGCTTTCAGAGGCTCGAGTCAAAGGTTGGAGGCAGGCCTGTAGGAAATTTCAAGGTTCTACCTTCAAAAACTTAGAAATTACAGCGCCCGCCGTTAGTGGACCGCTAATTTTGGTCGCCAGTGTATATAGCCGGGCCGAGCCGCTGTCGTCCGGAGCCGGCGGCCGCTGGCGGCTCGGCCCGCGGCTAGCGGCTGGCTGGGACGAGCGGCACTGCGCTCCGCCATTTACCTTCCCCCGCTGGCAGTCGCTGCGCGCTAACCAAGGTCGAGCGTTGCGGGCTTGCCTACTCAAGAAAAAATGCGGCGTTTCTGAATCACCTGGTATATATATATATATATATATATATATATATATATATATATATATATATATATATATATATATATATATATATATATATATATATATATATATATATATATATATATGGTATATTTGCATATAGCTACATTTATAGATGTAGCTAAATAGTAATAGGAAGATACCTCTGATTAACTATAGGTATACGGGGGGGGGGGGGGCGTCGTTTGTGGGTACTGGAAAAGTCCAAAGGAAGGGCTTCGCTCGCTCAGCAACTAGCCAAGGCCTGGTAGGCCTCCTGCTGTGCTCGCAGCAGAACCGGCAGGTGCAGCTAACAAAGTGTTGAGCGCCTGCAGACGGTGGTAGACAGCGCTCCTAAAGTAGATTATTTAGATTTCGCCAGATTTCACCTATCTCCAAATCAATTTTTGCCTTACAACACCTACATGATACCTGACTAAAGCAAACTCAGCTAACCTAACCTAATCGTCGCGGATCCTGTCTCCAATTTTTCTGATAGCCAAAATGCGAACGGCAGAGTAGAAAATAGATATCCATAAAGGTTGGGCAGGCGCCGATAGCCCGTTATTTTCCTATCATTTAGCTCAAATCGGAAAATGCCGCACGGATGCGAACAGATTTAGATGGACCTAACCTCTAAAGCGCGTCGTCTGCAGCTGGTTCCTGGCTCAGAACTGGACGCCAAGAGTGGACACTTCATGAGAGGCTAGTGCTGCGGGCTTGCCTACCTTTTCCCTGGCACGGCTGAGCTGGGACACCTAGTATAGTCTCAAGCATTTACTGAAATACTTTCGAAGCATCAACTGTACAAACCTTCAGACAACCAAACTCCTCCAAAACCGGTCTCCTTTTAAGGACATAGTTGAAGATGCCTTCTTGAAGCTCTTCCCATTGAGGCTTAAACTCGTAGCGTCGCTGTTAAACAAAAGGTGCAGCGCTGCAGTCATCAAAACTCTCAAAAGTATTTGAAATAAGTTTTATTTTTAAGAACTTTAAAGAAAAAGATCACGCAGGCTGCTAAAGAAAGACAACCCAATTTCTTTTGAGCGAATTTATATTGTGAAAGCTTTATTATTATTAGTTTCATCCTTTGTTGGGGCTTTTCGAAAACACTGATCGATACCTCCCACCAAATAAAACCCGCGGTACACTCCTGAGCTGCGATTTATTTTCAGTGTTTTTATATAAAATAGGGAACATCTTAAAGAATTGATGACCGAACCATTACGTGCACCTAACGGGCACAGGGGCGCCGGAACGTTTTGAAAACAGGGGGGGGCAAGGGTGACCCGGCTCGCCGGCGCCCCCCTGGCGCTAGACCCCCCCCCCCCCCCTATTTTTTCGGAAAAGGGTCGGAAATAGTACGAAATTTTTTGCACATCGCCCAAAATAGGATTTAACTCCACATTTTATTGTTAATTTTTTTCTATAGACAACTTAATGTATATATTATAATAAAATTTATTTTGTTAAGTTGAGAACAAAACAAGCTGGCCCGTCCATCCGTCGAACCTCGGTGCCGGTTCCGCTCCGCTCCACCGACACCTCGGTTCGACAGGGGGACTTTGCCAGCTTGGCCTGCCGGCGGCGTTTGCGGGGGCCTCCGGCCCCCGCCTGAAGTCACTCGAGATGTGTCCGGTGGTATATATTTTTGTAACGATTAAAATCGCTAACCTCAGCCCGTCCCGAGTCGCGACGGAGTGCGCCTTGCAGGCGCACCGCACGAGCGGCCAACCCTAACCTAACAAATCAAACAATTCTCATAAAACAGAAACGGGACAAAATTTTAAAATTGTGACCACCGTACGTTTGTTTACTCCACAAAAGAAGTCTACCCTTCAAATTTGAACTTTCTCCGTGAACGATAAGTCTGCGCACACACGTCCGCCCGAACGAACAGTCGGCATCAGACTATAAGCCCGGCTCCTGTCCGTTTCTACCGAAACGTGTCGGGACGGGCTAAAAAACCACATTAACACACTAAAATCAAAAGCCGAAGACCTTGGCGTCCCCGTCACGCGCCCCCGCGGCGCCCCGCGCCCCCGTATTTCTCTGTTTTGCCGCCCCTGCGGGGCGTATTAGTGTGCGCCCACGGCGCCCCTGCGGAGCGCCCGCGGCGCCCCTCCGGGGCGCCAGTGGCGCCCCTTCGGGGCGCTTAGGGGGGGGCAATGCCCCCCTTGCCCCCCCCCGTTCCGGCGCCCCTGAACGGGCAAGACATTTTCAAATATAAGAAGACTGCCCACCCTTATTGTACAGGGTGTGCATTTAACACAGTGTGCAATAAAATGTTCATCAAAGGCCTACCATTTTGCAGTGTGTCCTTGAAGATCGAAAGCGTCTGAAAAATAATAGCAAGACATCGATTTTTACCTCTATCACGAGATAGCGACGAATTTTCAATAAAATTAAATACCAGTCAGGCCGAAATGCAGCATTACGTAAACAAAAAACTAAATATAAAATGCTAAACATATAACTTTAGAAATTTTCGCAAACTAACCCGTTTGATATTATAGCCAAATATGACTTTGTACAGTGGGTAGAAGCGGCTGGGTAAAATCGCTAACATCAGCCCGTCCCGACTCACGACGGAATGCGTATGGCAGGCGCACCACACGCAGCGGCCAACACTAACCTATTAAATCTAACAATTCTCATACGCCACGACGCGGTCTGGCGTACGCCTACCTTGTCTTAAATGTAAATCTAAAAGCACACCCTCCTATCGCAAAACTAATGCAAACCTACATCTCTGAAGCACCTCCCTACCGACAGCACCTGAAGACGCCCTCAACTTGCCGTTCCAGGATGTGGCTGTGGGTCGCTGCGGGGATGGCGACTCTGACGGTGTCGCCGGCCGCGTGTAGGCCATCGGCCGTCCCGCTGCCACCGACCTCCCTGTCCGCCGAGGCCCGGTGCGCGCTCGCCCTGCTGCCGGCCTACTTGGCTGGCGCGGAAGGCTACGACCACCTGCACGTAGTGAACTACGCCACGTGGGTCAACGACGCATTCCTGGGTCGGCTGGCCGCCCATGGGACCTCCATCACCGTCGAGCAGAACGCCGAATACGAGTTGCGTCTCGCCTTCATTTTATTCGCGGCCCAGACCAGCACCCTTATCCTTCTAGCGATTGAAGGCACATTCGTAATGCCAGATTCTTTCCACGCCAACCCGTTTCTGGTGCGCCGCCGCTACCTGGTGTGGTGGTCGCCGCCTGCTAACTCTTCCGGTGACCTCACTGCGGCGCGGGAGCAGGCAGCGGCCGCCTGTCATTTGGACTTGCGGCTCGCCGTTACCTCCGCCACCAGCGGCACCACCCGCTTGTACAGCCTGGTGGGCGGATTCAGAAGTTACGCGAGGATGGCGGGCGTGGTGAGCGTCAACGTGCTTGCCAACGCTACAGAGCTGGACCGCTGCGACGCGGGGCGCGGCTGGCGGCGCAGCGGCCCTTCTCCGTACCCCATGTGCCGCGCGTGGAGGTCGGACCCCGGCGGCAACACGGCTCTGGAGGCCCTGGTCGAGACCAACGCGTCGACCGGGACGGACCCGCGGATGGCAGCGGCGGTGCTGGCGGCCGTTCAGCGCCACCACAAACTCAGCGGACGGCGTTTCTCTGCCAGCATCTCTTCTGGGATATACGAACTGGCGGAGAGGCTATATAATTGCAGAACGGTCTTGTTACTGAAACGACACCGCCTGCCACAAAACCCCACTTTTGTCACATTCCCGTGGCAGATGGATGGGATGGTAGCTGTTGTTCCCGCCGGCATGCGGCTCCGCCAGAACCTCGGTCTGCGCAGCTTGACGGGGTCGTTCACCCTGCCCATATGGTGCGCCACCCTAGCCGTGGCGGTCGCTATCAGCCTCACTCTCTGGCTTCACGGACTGGGTTGCACTAGAGCCGCGCTGGAGTCCATCGCCCCGCTCTTGGTTCAGCCCATAACCACCGTTCCCAGGCGTCAGCGGCGGGTTCTCGGCGTATGGCTGATGGCGTCCGTGGTGCTCTCTGCTGCTTATCAGTGTGACCTGTGGAGTGTCCTCGCAGTGCCCGGCATGACCAAAGAGTTGAATACCGTGGCTGATCTGAGAGACAGCAACATAACCATCATTTACAATCAGCTGAGGCAGTACGAAAATTGGCTGTATGTGGATGGGGGTGCCATGGGGCTCGGCAACAAGGTCGTCACGCAGCTAAGCGAGCGCGAGGGCATTCGGCGTGTCGCCGATGCAAGAGACGCAGCGCTGATCACCGACACCACCAGCTTACCGTCCCTTCTCAAAGGCTTCACGAAGAGAGTGCACATATTCCACATAGACGGAGCTGACGCGCTCAAGTCGTTCGTGATGACCAACAAGGGGTCCCCGGTGGAGGCCACGCTCCGGACGGTCGTGCCTCGCCTGCGCGCCGCGGGGCTCCTGGATCAGGGCTTCGTCCGGCCGAAGCAGCCCGAGCCAAGCCAGGAACCGTCCCCGCTGGCAGTGCAGAACATGAGCCCCGCCTTTGCAGTGCTGGCCGTGGGGCTGGCGGCTGCCAGCAGCGTGCTGGTCAGGGAGGTGTGCGCTGCTGCGGGCAGGAAAGCCTGTGATCACCGTAACGGCAGGAGTCGCAGAGTTAGATTATCCTCCGCGTACAGGGTGCGTCCGATACGCACACCTCGGCTGGGCCGCCTACCCTTCCGGTTACAGGTGCTCTTGCCCGTCGCCGCGCCCGCTCAGAGTTGTGGCAGCCGGGCAGCACGCTAACCCAGCCTGGGGGCACGTGTAGGGCTGTGCGGTGATTCGGTTAACCTGTGATATTTTCGGTGATTTCATTCACCGAATCACCGAATAGCGTTTTTAAAATCACCGATTAACCGAATTTTAAAATCACCGGTTTTTTTTCAATCACCGGTTTTTTTTCGAACACCGGTTTTTTTATCACCTTTTTTTTCAATCACGGTTTTTTTTTTTCGATCACCGGTTTTATTATGATCACCATAAACACCATAAGCAATGGTGCTGCTGTGCCTAGTTATTCATTTTTGTTAATTTTTTTCTATGTATTGTAATTTCTTTGAATAAAATCATTGACCACTCATGTCCACTCAAGCGCTGTGATTTGTATTTTCTAGCATATTTGGGTACAGTGGGTTCATTGTTAAAGAAATTCTATTAAAACGGTGTTTATTTTGGTACCGGTGATTTTTTAGTAACTGTTTCTTTTGGGTACCGGTGATTATAGAATCACCGGTGATTTTGGGATCACCGGTGATTTCGGGATCACCGGTGATGAACTCAACACCTTACACCGCACCATTCACCGGTGAACCGAATCACCGTCACCGTTTCGAAAATTCAATCACCGCACAGCCCTAGGCACGTGGACATGCCATTCATTGCAGATTATTCGGATTCATGTCCCTCTGAGCAGAAGAGGCGGGAGCTGTTTTGTATGTCTACTCCGGGTTTGCAAGGGAAGGATAGAAAAGAACTAGGGAGGCGATGGTAGTAGCACTTCAATATATACTCATGAGTTATCAACAGATTCCTACTGACCAGCCTTCGTTAGATTTACGTGACGTGAGTATGGCTTACCTTCTCTAAGGGTGGCTTTACCGCGACTGACGCCCGGAGGCTGCCCGGCCACCGGCGTGCCGGCGGAAATCCCGCCCGGCGGTCAGAAGCGGTCGCGCGCGCGGGCAGCCCCTGGGTCTCATAACCAGAAGGAGGCGCGCGGGAAATTTAAGCTTTGCGGAGTGTGCATCTCGGTACACGACAGAGCCGAGATGGTGGCCCCGGCTCGCACCCGTGCCACATCCATTGCACCACCTCTTCCCAGCTGGGTCATCCACCACATTATTTGCACGGTGAGAATCGCTCTTCCCAGCTGGGTCATCCACCACATTATTTGCACGGTGATAATCGCTTATTTGACTTGGCGGTCCAAGACGTTGTAGCCTGCTGCACGTGAGTGTGCATTGGATCCACGAGGCTGGAGTAATAATCTTTCGGCCACGCAAGAGGCAAGCCAGGCTTAAGGAATTGCGGGAGACCGCTGAGGAGGTTGATGTAGCTGGGCTCTCTGCACGACACGCTGGGCTGTGCGTGACCGGTCCTCTGAAGGCGTGCTGTGCTTCCTGGATAAGTTGGCTAAACATGTGGCTTACGAGGCGGCCACGACCAATGCCGAAAAAGTCAGTATTCCTGCTAAGACTGTCTTTCCAACTAAAAAGGAAAATGGTTCCCTTTGCTATAAATATAAACGTGGATCCGACGTTGGAGCAGCCGTAAAAAAAGACGGTCAGATAATCATTTTGAACTGCCGTGATCGGAAATTGATGTGGACCTCTCGCTCTTCCAATCAAGCGTCGCTGTACAGCGCTGTCAAAAATATATCGGAAATTACTGTAGCCTTCTGGAACCTTTTTCCCGACTGATTATGCGTTTTCCCCCCAACGTGGGTTGTACTTGTACTGAGATTTACTCTGCTGAGAGCGAAACAGTAGCAGATCCAAAAGAATAGATACACAAATAAACAGTGGTCACTTACACACCCATCGTCACTTCCCCTTTACCAACCACTCCACATACACTAAGGCAACTTCACACTTAACGGCATGAGACTTTTTTCTCCCATAGACTGCTACAAATTTCTCCCATGCCATGTTGAGATTCTGCACAAAACATCTCATGTTACAAGTTGTCCCATGAACGTGGTACTAATTGTCAAAACTATACTCATGTTACAATTTAGTATATTTTATATGGGACAATGTTGTATAACTTTATGGGACAATGTAAATATTGTTAATTGAAATGGTTACCCCTTTACGAAACCCACCTAGCACCGCTGAAATCGAAAAAAGCACGGATGCTTTGAATGGTTATCTCAAATTTAATACCTTAATAACAATAATTTAATACTTAGGCAATAAAATAATATCTACATTTAGTAAGACTTCTTCCCTCCTCCCCTGAGCGCGCACCTTCCCTGGTGTTCTTGTGTTCTGGCCAACCTTGGCGCCTAGCGGGTAGGCAATCCTCCTACATGCACGCGTGCCGTGCGGGCTGGCCTACCCCAGAGATCGCAGGCGTTCTTCCCAGTCGTTCTTTAGTCGTCCGATGTTCGCTGGCAATTCCATGTCTAATATACATCCACGGTTACCCGGAGTCCCATCAGTGTCCCATAATTTGGGACAAGACGAAGATTGTGTTCAGTGCCATGTGACAAAATTGTACCGTGCATGTTGCAATCAAATTGCCCCATAATAATGGGACAAAAAAAGTCCCATGCCATTTAGTGTGTTCCTACGCTTTTTCTGACGGGAATCGAACGTGACACTTTCAGGTAACTTGCCCAAAGTGCCATGGGAAACCGGCTAACTCTTTCGAACCTTTATAAGCAACTGTCTCATCAGAATCATAGCAAACATCCTCTCTTATCCTACCAGCCCTGACCACAGTGAACGTGCTCACAGACAATTTTGGCCTGTAATAAAACACGGAAGCTTTAGTTTACGGACATATCAGTCTTCTCATGGCAATTGGAAATGGACCCGGCAATACTTCTTAACCTAGCTTTCATTCCCGCGTTGACAAAGGAATGGGAAAACTTCCAGGGAAGAAAACTGGATTTTGTCAACGCAACTGAGTGGTGGGAACACTGCAAAGAAGAGCTTCGCCCCTTCTGCGCGCGGTTCACCAAGCAGGAGAGACAGGAAGAGGAGAGCCTGCTGATCTTCTATGAGGGGTGCTTGACGGACCTGTGCACGGGGCCGAACCGGCTCAGAGACGCGGACGCGGCCATGAGGATCAGCAGTTACAAGAATGCCATCGCGCGGAGCTACTGTCGCGCCACCTCGCCGAGACCGCGACGTGCGCCAAGTGCCCACCGTGGTCGACGAGGAGGCGGTCGGCCTACACTTCGTTGCCGCTGGCATTCGCCGTAGGGAGGACAAGAGATCGACCGGTTCCAGGACGGCGACGGTAAGGTGCTGGATTCGGAAGCTGCAATCGCAGAGCACGTATGTGCGCACTGACAGGAACTGTTCCGGCCGCCGTGGAAAGCGCCTCGTAGGCAGGCAACCACGCGTACGCCGGAGGCCACTGGGCGGCCTACCTCCCAGGCGACGCCCCTCCTGGACACCGTCTTTGGCGCGCCCGATGTCACCGCCGCGGACGAGGCTATCCTCGCCCCGCTGACCGCCGAGGAGTTGCTGGCCGCGTCCAAGAGCTGCCCGCGGCGCAAGTCACTAAACCCTGACGGCATAATTGCGGAGTTTTATGTTTATGTTTCAGCGTGGGTCCTTTGACCGTTTTATTTAGGCGAAAATTTGAAATGTCAGTGGGAGTACTCGGAACCCGGTTCCAATGCCCATAAAACATGACTAGTAAAAAAATTAGGCCAAATTGGGCAACTCTTACTGGTGGCGCAAGGGGCCTAAATGCCCCTCTATACCACAAAAAATAAACATTTTCAAAAAATCCCGATTTTTATCCTAAAGTTAATTTGAAGCAAACTCACGTAAAGTGCGCAATTGACGTTTTGTAGCACTTAAACGCCGATATCTCAAAACCCGACAAAGATACAGGCTTTTTGTTAAAATTTTAGTCTCTCAGGACGCTACATTCATCAAACTAACGTGAATTGTTTTTGGTGCTACGAATGCGGCGCATGGCGTCAAGCCATATAACGGGCATCACCGTACTCGTGCCTAAGGTGGCCAGGCTGGCCTCCGTGAAGGACCTCCGATCACGCTCATCAACAACGACGGCAAGATCCTCTCCCGGGCGATGGCGAGGAGGATGACCGTCGTGCAGGCCAAAATCTTAGTCAATGCAGGTGTAGGTGGCGGAAGCAGCAGAAACATGCAAGGAGCGCTCTGCGACGTGAGGGACGCCGCGGCGGTGGTAAACCTACCTGGCCAACGCGCAGCCCGGGACCAGGACGGGGCCCTGCTTGGTGGCCGCAGACATTGCCGGGGCATTCAACACGGTGCGCCACTACTGTGTGGCGTGTGGAGGTGCTCCGGAGGCACGGGGCGGCCGACAATGTACAAAGGCGCCACGACGAGGATCAAGATTAACGGGGCCCTCACCACGCTCATCCGGTTGTGGCGTGGTATACGCCAGGGGTGCCTACACTGCTCTTCAATATCGTGATGACGCCCTTAATAAAGGCATTGTCTGTGATGTTGACCGCGCTCCAAAATATCCGTTGCTCCCACACACTAAATTACTGTGTACAATTTTGTACATAATTATGTACGTTTTTAAGCATCCATAATTATGAACGAATGCATCCATAATCATGTACGAATTCATCCATTACTATGTATGAATTTGCACCGAAGGGTGTACGAATAGCTTTTGTATATAATTACGGATGTACGTACATAGTAAACGTATGAATTCATACGTAGTTGTATTATATAATTACAAAATTGTACACAAGCCGAATTTGTACATAACTAGGTACGAAATCGTACGTAATTTTGCACTCATTTGAACATAATGGCTTGTGTATTAATATGTTTATCCATAATTACGTACAAAAAATTGTACACAACACTTTACTTGCATGGAGCGACCATAATAAGACTCCCATTAAATCACCATGGGAAGCGGCGCTATTCCCATGGGGCTCCATGGGGTATTTTTCGTGGAATCCACACGCATGAGGCCGCTCACCATCATGGGACTCCATGGCTCTGTAACCAAAGAGGGATCCCCTTTGCATGGGGCTTGACCCATGAGGCGATCGCCTCCCATGACACCTTTTCCCATGTTCAACGTTTGCATTTGCGTTTCATGTACTGTGCGTTCTGATAGCAAGCGATGGGTGGAGACATTTGAAACAACGGTACGCCATAGTAGGAGATCGCGTTGGGCGACGCTTGGCGGAGGCGCCTGCAAAGGTAGGGATAGGCCAGCCCGCAATACACCCACGTGTGCACTTGCCTGAGCACCAGGCGCTCTTCACGGCCCGGCCGAGAGGTGTTAGTACTTAAAAGTGGCGCCGAAATTAAAGCCTAAAAATTGAGATCTTTAAAATAGATTTTCTCGATAACCTACCGTCAAATCGATTTGAAATTTTCAGGTGTTCTTCGGAATGGCCAACCCTATCACATCCCATACGCTCGTCTGGCCGCAAATGTTTTCAGTCAAAAGGCCTGTTTTTTGCTAGGATGACTGGACTATGTGAGGGGGGCGGGGTTGTCGCCCTGTTATTGACGAGCTATATGCTTTAAGGGTCGCGCCCATGGGCTCTCTCATGAACGACGGACATAGGATCACACACAGTGTACTCGCATGGGTCCTACCCATGAGCAACCGTGAGGCCAACCCACGGGGCGCCCCATAGGGGATGACCGTGGGAACGCTCATGGGGAGCGGCCAAATATCTCATGGTACCATGGGTATCATGGAGCGCCCCATGGGTCCTTACCCCATGGATACCTATTGGGTCCCCTGGTTCGGACCATGAGGGCTACCATGGGTATATTGGACTGGTCGGGGGCCCCGACTCGGGGCGGGCCGGGGTCAAGCTCACCCTGCTGGATGTGCAACTGAGATCCTTGAACCTCTACGCGAACACATACGTCCTGTCCCTGATCTGGCATCTGGCGCAACCCCCTCTACCCCAACGGCACCGAGACCCCGAAAGTGGTGGGCAATGTCCATGGGACAATTTTGTCCAATGAAATGTTACGTTTTTAAACAAAACACGACATTGGGACCATTTGTAACGTAAAGGTGGGACAAATTGTAACATGTGTGATACAAATTGTCCCATAATCATGCTGCCAATAGTATCTCAGTTATGTTTTGTATAAAAAAACATTTTATGGGACACAATTGTCCCATGACATCTAGTGTGTAGGGAGGCGCCCCAACCTCCCCGCCGCAGTGGTCGGCAGGGACCTTGTACGACGGGGGCGCCCTGGAGCGAGACGTGGCGTGGGCGTGGCTCTGCCCCGGGTGCTGCGCGACACGACCGACGCCGAGAGGGCTGTGGTGTGGCGGCGCGTGACTGCCCGCTCCTCCCGCAGGACGCGCTGGTCACTTAGTTTGGGGTGGTGCACGACATCACGCCGACGGCAAGGAGGCTTAAAGGCAGCCAACCTGGTGGACTCGGCGGCTTGGCCGCCGTGCGGCCGGCGCCAGGAGACGGTCATGGACCGTGTAGCGGTGTGCGGGTCGGCCAGAACAGCGGCATGGTGGAGGTGGACGGCGACCAGGTCAGCGGTGATCCTGGACACCACCAGGGAGGCCGTCAAGATGACGGGGATGACGGCGCCGACGTACGAACGACGGACCAAGCAATGTGCACAACGGGGCTGCGACGTGGCTACTCGGTACCACCGTGCACCACATGGGAACGAGGGCCACGGAAGAGCTGACAAAATTTTTGAGGAGCAGGAGGGAGCAGGACGGGCTGCCGCGTGCGATACGCAAATGTTTAGCGATTATGGACCACACTGATCTGTGATAATACCAAATGCTATTTTAATGCTATTTATTACTATGTTTATGTTTTAAATTTTGTTATTGCTCCATTATTTGAATAAAAGATTACAAAAAAAAAGGTGGGACGACCTTGCCAAATGGGTGGGGGGTTCAATCACTGTTAAAAAATTAATCGTAATTTTACGACAAATGTTCTGTTAAATTTTCAACACGAACTTCCCGTGAAATGACGAAAAAAGTCATAACATTACGTAAAAATTACGAATTGGGCCGTAAAATTACGAGATGGGTCGTAAATTTTTCATGCACAGCTCTGTATACATTCCCATTCTTACTGCTCTATTGCTCACGACAGTCGAAAAGGGGACATCTATAGAAAGATCAGAAAACTACAATTTTTTTTACGAAAACGTTCGTAATTTCGCGGGCAAAACCCAATAAATCGTTACGAACGCTCGGTGTTTGGTTAAGGAGGGCGACTCGGTTCTCGTTGCGCTGGAATCTTTCTCCCCTCCGGTGGTCAGCAAATTTGGAACCTCGTCGCCACATGGAAAACACCCGACGTGGAGGTTTTCCAAACGGGCTACCTGAGCGGAGCGAGCGTGGCGGCGCGGCGGCGGGTCGAGCGCCGGCGGCAGCCAACCTTTCCGCCCAGTCGGCCCGCGGGCATCGAAGACGCGCGGGTGGCCGTGCCGTGCCCGGCCGCCGTGCCCCGCGCCTCCAGACCACGGCCTCCTCCCCTCCCCGCTGCAGGCGGCCGCCCGGGACCTTCCGCAACGTGCGTTCAGCGTCCATTGACACACTGGCCAAAGACCCCGGTGCGTGTTGTTATTAGACGGCTGCGGGAGCGCGAAATTTTTGCCGCACGGGGAAGGGGGATCTTCCTGTGAGCACTGACCTGCATTTGCAGTTCCTTGTGCGTATGATCCGCAGGAGGCGGAGGGGAGTGGGGCTTGTGTTTGTGGGGCCCGATTACGGGAGATGGCCAGCGGCGCCGTGCGTGTTGCCTCGGTTTTCGGGCCGGCCGCAGTCACATGCGACAGGACGGAAGAGCAGCGAGGACGTCCCCCGCAGACAGGACACCGACGGCGCGTCGGGCGCACAGCGAGCGGCGCCAGCGGCGGGCGCCGTGTCGGGACACCGCGGGCCCCTCCCATCACAAGTGTCGTCAGTTCCCGTCCACGTATCCGTCTGCAGCAGACTGCGACTGCCAGCACAAGCCGAAAGGTGGGCGATACGCTGAGAGAGGAATTCAGTTCCTGCGACCAACGCCTTTAGTTCGCAGAGACAAGAATTGTAACTAAATAGGGGCGCACACACATCTTAAATCCTGAGTATACACACTAAATTCTTGTACAAACTTATGCATAGGTCACGGACACTTTTGCACATATGTAAGCTTATGCATAAATTAATGCGTTATTAAGCACAAATTTGTCCATAATAACGCATAATTTTATGCATAAGGTTACGTACGTGCAAAATCGTCTGTAACTTACGCATTTGTACGTAAGAATTTAGTGTGTAAGCCCGTTTAGTGAGTGTGCTTTTGTGACTAAAGACGTTTGTGTTATTTAATAATTTTATTGTCGCGGCATTATTGTGACGTCTAAAGATTTTTGGCTGAGCGATAGCGAAGCCCTTACCCGACTAGGCCAAAAATGTTTTGCCAGTCTGTTTGCGCGATTTCTCGAAAACGTAGAAAGCTCAAATGTGGACCACATCCTTTTCGCATCATACGAGAGTCAACCTCCCCCCAGGGGCACCGTACCGTAGCTCAAACAGTTTCTTAAATTATATTCACGAGGGGAAAAATCCGCCGGTTGGGTGAGGTCAGTGTGCGCCATGCGCCTGTCAATAAGCGGCGGATCAGTGACTCGAGTGGGTTAAGCACGGTCAGGTTAGGATAGTGAGGCCCGGTAGCAGGCCAAGGTAGGCGTGCGCCAGGCGTGGAGTGGCGGAACAGTGATCCAAGATGAGCGAAGCCTGTTACGCCACGACGCGGCCTGGCGTACGCCTACCTTGTTAGTATAGTAAGCATAGAGATAGTAGGGTTAAATTTCCACTTTCAACATCAAATCTGAGTCAGGTGTTTGTCGGCAGCATAGGGGTGTATCGTGACTGTGAGGTGTGATGCCACTGTGATAGTGCAGCGAGGAATCACAGCCAACACAATAGTGCAGTGCAGGCCTCACGGAAGCGGATACTCCTGTGGTGGATGGCGCTCGGTTAGGTTAGGTTGGTTAGGGCCTGCGTAGGTTAGGCTCGGGCAGGTTAGGTTAGGACTGGTTGAGTGGCATTTATAACGAAAGGGTGATGCAAGATACGTTCGGAAGTGAGAACATGAGCGCGGTTGCGACCGTGCGGAAAGAGTGACGCCCGCAGGGCGTCCTACCGGCTGGCCCCGCAGGGTCCTACTCGTCAGGTGACAGCCGCCGGCAGGCCAAGGTAGGCGTGCGCCAGGCGTGAGTGGCGGAACAGTGATCTGCGATCGGCGAAGCCTGTTACGTCACGACGCGGTCTGGCGTACGCCTTTCTTGTTTTAAATGAGTTTCGTCTTTTCACAACCGCCCACCGACGGTACCAAACTGTTGGAAAAGTGCCGCTCACCGCTACATTTTAGAAGAGTGCGGTGCCTAACTAACCAGGTACCAAGGACTTCAAAACATTTTACGAACGAAACTAATAGCATTACGCTCCGAAAGGCGGAAAAATCACTACGCCCCATTGAGGCCAATCAGCCAAACGATCCTACGCTTCGTCTTCTAATACTCCCTAACATGACGTGGTTGTTATGTCTCTTTTGAGGCTTTTGGGGTATCGTAGTGCTCGAGTCGCGCATGGAGATGGTTTATGAAAGGAGGAAAATCCTCCTAGACTTTTTGGCATCAATTTACTGTGAAACGTCTTATCGTGACTTAACGGTAGGCCTCTGGGTCTGGAAAAGGAATGAATCGCCACAGGCGAAGTGGTTTTGTAAATTTGAAGGGCGGATCACTTAAACTTGGTGCCTATTGTTTTCTATATTTTGATACCGAGTAGCGCAAGTGGGGCGACTTTAATTGATGGGAACTGAGCGTCTACTCGAAAAATGACACCCTGCATCCGGATATGTTTTGCGATGAGCGTAAAACGTGCTAAATAAAGGAATGCGTTGTCAATAATAAATACCGTGAAGCACAGCGGAATTGGTGTTACGGACAGATTATTCTTGCGCATGGAGTTTGTTTGCTGTATGCTTGCATCCTTGGCTCCTGCCTCATCTTGCATGGCCACGCGACTGCCCGATCCAGCGGGTCCCTAATTTGCGAATTACGAGAGGTGAAACAAAACCTGCTTACCGCACAGCCAATTATCCCCCCTAATGCGTCGCGTGTGTGACAAGTCCGCGTGCTCGAGGCGCAGGCTTCCGCCGCAGCCGCAGCACCCGCCACAAGCGCAACACGACCGCGGACCGCGTAAGTCGCGAGGCAGGCGCAAGAAACCTGCTCGGTGCGAGAGGGGAAGGGGGGCAGCGGAGGTCATCACAGGCTCTCAAAATCGCAATTACTTACTCAAACATACTTACGCTTGCTGATCGAAGTGTGCCGAAACGAAACAGCCACTCTAAATGTCTGAGGATAATTTTGTCCTTGAGCTGGGGCCAGATATGAGCACATCTAAATCTAGAGACAATTTTGTATCCGTGACGTACAATTTTGTTCTAAAGTAGATGAGATATTGGTCCTATATTTATATGTGCTCAAATCTTGCCCCAGCTCAAGGACAAAATTGTCCTTAGACATTTTAGAGTGCCTAGAAAAGCTTCATTTCTTTCTTCTCCATAAAGCAATAAAAAGATGCAATAAAAACTTGCTTAAGATTTTGTGTGTGGCGTTTTGGCTGTTTGTGTTTCATTCTCCCTGCATTCCTTAGCAGCTAGACCCGACGCTTACCGATCAATGACTTCTAGGCACCACGGGTGTGTTTTGAAACTGAACACACGATTTTTTGGGGGGTCGCGTTAAAAATTCTTGCATTGTAAATGTCGAACAAATGCTTGCCCTTTCTATTCACAGCTGTAACAACCGCCCTTGCCAACATGGATGCCTGGCTTGTCGCTAGGTGTGCGTGGGCACTTTTTGTGCTGAACGTCATGTCCACGTTAACGCCTACAGTGGTATGCAACTCCACCCCGCCGCGTTTCGCTGCGGGGCGCTCGACACCGGAGATGTGGATGTCAACGGTACGTACCAATGCAGCCTTCTGAGATGTTCACTCAGGTTCTGGGACACGCCGTAAAAATATTTGCCGCTTCTTTTACGACGGCCTTTCTCAGTCTTCTTCATCCTCTATGTATATATGTGCATAAAGCAAAGGCACAAGTCGTCAATGGCGCAGTGTCCATCAAGCCGTGACGTGAAATATTTTAGCCGGAACTTTTTATTCTTTTAGTCACTGTCTAGAGAAGAATACGTCATCACGTGACGCTTTGGTATCGTGGAGTGTCGCTAATTCATGAGACTTCGTACATAGATGTTTAAGAATTTCCACGTGGATTTTCCGGCACTCTTAGTTCAAGCTTTATTAAACATACGATAAGTACAAATTTGACTAAGTCGCGTACAATTTCTTACATATTGTGTAAGAATAAGTACTTAAACTATAAATGCACAATAGTTATGTGTACAGAATTGTCCACAGCCAAGCAGTGTGCGACGGTGCTGAATATCTGTTGTATTGGACACACTAAATGTCAAAGGACAATTTTGTCCATGAGCTGGGGCCAGATTTGAGCACATCTAAATCTAAAGACAATTTTGTATCCGTAAAGTACAAAATTGTTCCAAAGTAGATGAGATATTGTCCCCAGATTTAGATATGCTCAAATCTGGCTGCAGCTCAAGGACAAAATTGTCCTTAGACATTTAGAGTGGAGACGGGCTTATTTCAAGTCTTGTTTGCATGTCCCCTTGCAGCCACAGCTGGCACGAGTCGCCGGCTACGAGGCGGAGCCCCACGAGGTGCGGACCGCGGACGGGTACCTGCTGACGGTGCACCGCATCCTGCCGAGGGCCGCCAGCGCCACCGCCACCGCGCACCGCACGCCAGTCCTGGCCGGCCACGGGCTGGCGTCATGCAGCGAGCAGTGGGTCGTCCGCCCCGGCAACCTCAGCCTCAGTAAGGGACCGCCTGGGCAAACATTGCAGCCGAGGGGCGACTCCGGGCGAACCACGCGACTAAAACGTGTACATACTTACGGATTGTAAGGGACTTTCCCACTGTAAGAGAAAGTGCACCGGGTACAATGAAAGTACAGCGGCCGCTGTAAATCGTAGGGCGAGCAATTTGACTCAAATTTCTATACTTTTTAAGAGCGAGGTTCAAAATGATCACCCAAATTGGGTGGTGTTACTGGGGTTATCGCCCTAGAAGGGCAATGTTTGAGGGACGTTTTCCTTTTAGGACGAGGTTCATTTCCCTAATAGAGTAATGGAAAGTCCATCGCCCTAAACAGGTGACGCACACCTGCATCGCTCAAATTACGTGATGATAAACCTCACCCTTCGTTTTTCAGTGGGCCGCTGTAGGGGGTGGGGTACCGAGGGGTTTACAATTCCCACAAGTCCCTCACACGTTGACACCTAAAACGATTTTAAGTTTAATACTGGTATTGTATGCATGTAATCGATTCTTCTTGATCTGAGGATTATAAAAATAGATTCTGCAATTTTGAAAAATATCTTCAAGGGCTTGATAGTACAGCAGTTAAAAGGTACAGCGACCGCTGTAGTTTGAAAGTATAGCGAAAATTGTTATCAATTGACATGGCTCGGCTTTTTCTCACAGTGGAAACTGCAAACCCTATTTTTTAATAGCTTTAATGGCCGTTTTCGTCTTATAGTCCTTAATTGCTTAATCTGATCCAGAAGCCCGGTAAAAACGTAAAACTGGGTGCATTTCTGTGATTTTTAGGAATAGATATCTGAAAATTTGTTCACGGGATTTGATGAGTGGTTACCCCCTCGATTACAGCAGAGCGCAACTGCTACACGCCGCTAGACGCAGCTGGCAGCAGGCCCGTCCCCCCGTTAATCCTCAGTTCCGCGCTTTCCGCGGGCACCTCGGTTCGACTGGAGGACTGGCCATTCGCCAACTTATAACCTGCGTCCAATTTACTGCAAGAAATTAATGTGGATATATTTCTAGTCCGATTATTTTTGGAAGAATGTCGCAAAATGCATTTCATGCCATTGAGCTGTCCCTCATAATACAAATACCTCCCTCATGTAAAATTCTAAAATGACGGAGGACTGCGCTGAGTGACCCTACCAAATGGTCGGCTCACATCAGCAGCGAGAGCTAATCCTCCGATCATTTTAAATCGGCTCGTGGCTGAGCCCGCAGCGAAGATAATCACTGCTGATGTGCCCCGTCACTGCGTCCTTCATAACTTTTCATACCCTGAATTTCTGTATGTGAATCTTGTCCTCGTTTCTGGTCAAGCTCTACTCCGGAATACCCTATTTAGTCCTCCATCACGGCTTCGCACTAATTCTTTGCAACGCTTGTTTCAGTGTACCGACTTGTCGATAGTGGATTTGATGTATGGCTGGCAAACTACCGAGGCTCTTATTACGGGCGAAAACATGTTTCCTTGAGCGTGAAGTCACCTAGGTTTTGGGATTTTAGGTGCGTGTGAGTGCCGTGTGGTTTCCTATAGTCATCTTGGCTGCATAAACAATGTGACATGGTCTTGGCTGTGGCTTGGTCACAATAAACGTAGTTGCAATGTAACTGGCACGTTTCCTAGAGACCCTTCTACTTTACTTTATTTTCGCCGTGATCAGTCATATACCCCAGCCCAGCTTAAGTAGCTTCGAAGACATTTAAATCTGACGTTTGGCAGCAAATCTCCGTCACGCTATTTTAACATTTTGCTCTTCTACTTCCGATCTGGAACCTAATTGGAAATGCCTTTTGAAACCTGCTTCGTACGACCTTGACGAACAGCAGGCTCAGGTTTGTCAGAGCATAATCCAAATTTGCCTTCTCCCGCAGTTGGCACGAAAACGGAGTGTACGACGGACCCGCCCTCATCGACCACGTGCTGGCCGTGACGGGCTTCGAGTCACTCATCACGGTGGGCCACTCGATGAGCTCCACGGTGCAGCTCGTGACGCTGAGCGCGCGTCCGGAGTACGCCAAGAAGATGCGTGCCACCATCCTCATGGCGCCGCCGGTGTACTTCGGACACCCGAGCGGCGCGCTGCAGATGGTGGACCAGGTGTTCAAGACGTTCAGAAGAGCCAAAGCTACAACAATGGTAAATGATGCACCTCGTAGCGCTGCATTTAAAGTGTCAGTTCAGGACGAGCATTGGAGTATTTTCCGGTGGTCCGGTGATGAAAATTGCTAATGCCTCGCAAGTCCATATCAGTGAACCAGAACCAACCGCTGATACTGATAGTCATTTCTGCTTACAGACGGCGTACAGTGACCTCGTGCGTGACAACCTCTTCCTGCCGACTGAGTGGCCCCTGTACACGTACTGCTATTGGGCCGGTACAGGAGAAAGACCATTGGAGCTCTGCCGAATCATGTTCGAGCTGACCGCGGGAAAGCTGCAGAAGGTCATTGACCCCGTAAGTGCACACCCTAAATGTCAAACGGTTTCTTTAAAACATCATCTAAGTTATATGGAAACTGGTCTCGAAATGGGGAACGCATCTCATCAAATACGAAACGTCTGCCAAATTAGATTCAAAGTTTTCACCATGTATTCCAGATAATAATTGACAAAACGAAATTAGATTATTGGCTATTGTTGCGGTAGGGTAGAAGAAAAGTTGGCGGTCTGGGTTCAGATGATTAAATGATCTTAGCACTACAGGTGCTTGAGTCGGAGTGGACAAGTCGAGAATGTACAGGGGGGGGGGCAGAGAGGAGAAAAACAAAAAGTGGATTTTCCGGAGGGGGGCCGACACTTTACTACCATCCAGTATCTTTGTCTGCGGTCAACAATGCGTTCTATCGCGTTCGCGCAAGTCGACATTAGGCTTTTGCCGTCTACATCCCTGGGCGGAAAGGATAGTGGATCGAACTGAACGTTTTGGGGTTCAAAGGTGACCACATTTCAGATTTCCATCGGGCGCTTAGAATATGTGCGGACCATGGCTAGGTTGCCAAAATACCTACAAATGTAAAAATTTGTGTACGGTAAACGTACGCACAGAACGAGCTTCACCCGAAGTGTCTTGTTAGTGATCAGTTCATCATATACCGGTGTGTGGTTGAAATCTATATGCACACTTTGAAATTGACCTAACTCCAATTTCTGTCTCTTCCCCCCTCCCCCCTTCAGAAACTTATACGGCTGCTAATGGCTCACTACCCAGCTGGCGCATCGATTCGACAAATTCTCCACTATGGTCAAATCATGCTTCAAGGTACGAATAAGACATGGGCTTCCTACTGCATGCACGGAAACCTCGTCACAATTTTAACAAAACTTTTCTGTTGCGGAAGAGGAAACAGGAATCATTCTCATCTGATTGCATGGAAATGTTGGGTCGTTATGAACTGCGATTTCTCGATTTCTCGTAATACACGCTTTCGTTCTTGAAGTATCTTGTCGTTCCTCTTCCGTTCTCGAGCTTCGTTGGAAATGCCTCGCTTTGGCTTGCTCTGAGCACCATTGCACCGCCATATTTGCACTCTCTGGCCTCACGGTGATTCAGTGAATTATTGCGGGCTTGGGAAAGAACGGAGATCACGGGTCAGTTTTAAATGTCTATATACTTAAAATGTAACGTTATTCGTTTGCAGATGGGAAATTTCGGAGGTATAACTTTGGTCAGAAGAAGAATCAAAAACTTTATGGAACAAGTATGCCGCCTGAATACGACCTAAGTAAAATCGCAATACCCGTGTACGTCTACTATGGCCAGTCAGATAATCTAGTCACTCCCAAAGTAAGTAACACCAGATGCGAGTACTTATTCAAGCACGCGTCAAGATTTAATGGTGGCATTTGTCTTTCGTTTTCAGGATATCGAAACATTAGGGCAAAATATTAGGAATCTCCAGCGATTATACAGAGTCCCAAGTAACACATTCAACCATGTGGATTTTATTATAGGATCTGATGGGGTGCCAGAACTGATTTCTACAATCATAGATGACATGAGTAAATACATATGATTTCCTATTTCCGTTCTATTAAAGCGGGAAATCTTCCATGAGATCTAGTCTGGAACTAAAGCATAAGAATGACTGCACTAATAATACATGCAATAAACCGTTCCTCGCTTCCTCACGATGCATTTGGTTCGCAATACGGTTTAGTCACTTTACAACCTTGGATACTTGTAAGATAAGGACCACTTCGTAGTTAAAACGAACTACTTTAAATGAATGTAATACGTAGCTTAAGTTTCCTTCTCAAGGTTCTTATATTGCAAAGTCATATGCTGTGCAGTAAGCGATTCGCCAATGCTCAAAAATAAAGTTGACGATAAAAGACAGAGCGATATATAGCGATTTCAATATGTACTCGTTATATTTTTAATGCTTCTGTGTTAAATTGAAATTTGCAAACACTAGACCTGCATACATAGTACGCGCGCTTAGTTTTCGCGGATGCTGTAGGTCTAAATGATCTTGAGGTCAAAAATGCTCAATTAAATTAGTTCGAAACCAGCAAGCTATTGACGCACCTCTCTTGCTGAAATAGGCTAAGTGGCTAACATGGGTTCGAAGCAAACTACTTCGCCCTAAATATGAATGTCAGTCTTACAGTGTCTTGCAAGAGAACGACTACTTCTTAAATTCCTACTAGCCCCTTTCCCATTTAATGCTTAACTTTTTGTCTTAAGGAAATCGTCTGTTTTATAACATTCGATAATTTCTCTACGATTTGTGAAAAAAGAAAAGTGTTTTAGAGTTCACCTTTGCTCACCTTTGTCCTTCGAGTAATCTACATCACCTTATGATCTGCGCCAAGGCAGAAAAAAAAAAGAAACAGCTATGTCCATTGTACCAAATTTGCCATAGCGTATAGACTGATTATTATGTTATGAAAGTTTCATTAGGTAAGATAACGCTAGCATAAGAATAAAATAATACATTCCTCAGAAATGTCTTCGTGTTTGTTTTTACTGTCCAGACACAGTTTTAAGAGGGTTTTCCAAGGTTTTCTCGTGCCGATTGAACTTTTAAAGGAATCGCCTCACCTATTTAAGAAGCGTTCACAGTGGCCCGGTCGACCGGTGTTGATAAAAAAAGGTGGCGAAACGCAGCCCGAACACACGAATGTATCTGCCAACCCCCACCACGTTTTGGCGGTCGTGGCATGCAGGTGTCTAGGTGGCAGGCACAGTCTTTGCACCTGCGTGTATTAGGCTTCACTTTGCCTTACTCTGTCAACACTGGTTGGCGCCCGAAGGGCGCTGAAGAGGCGAGCAAGCGAAAATTTCTCCCTGGAAGTGCGAGAAAGTGGTGCGTTGCCACCTCTAAGAGCCAGTCCTGTGCACGCCTCTGCAGGAATATTTGGGGCCAGGGGTCTAAATTGCGACCGCTGCAATAACCACTAAATGTTAGCGTCGATGTGAGGCTGCCTGCCGTCGGGTCAGTGATCTCGGAGCGCCCGTGGCCGCAGCAGACCGCGGGGCGGGTCCGCCAAGTCTCCCGCTGGGCGCGGGCTTGAGACAATCGGACATTATCACGGATTAAAAGTATACAAAACCGTAGTTAAACTGGCGTTTTTGTGCAATTTCGAACTGTCTTTGAGCCTTCTGGCCTGCAATACGCTGTTTATTCAACAGATGGGACGTCAGAACTATTGTACACGTTTCGGGGGAGTAATGGTCACCTAGGACCCGGATGGCGAACCGGTAGGATCAGCTTAAGCTGCGGTTAAGTTTGGTGACTGCAGTTGGCGGCTCATCTCGGCTTCACGAGGCTGGTACACCGTAGTTTCAATGAGAGTGTGGGATCACTGGTAATCCAGGAATGTGACATCACGTTTCAACGAATGTGATGTGTCACATTCCTCGGAATGTACTGTCACATTCGTTTCAGCGTGACTCGGGCGTCTTTCTTACCAGTCACATTAATAAGAATGTGACATGAAATTTAAACGAATGTGACATGAAATGTAAACGACTGTGACATGAAATTTAAACGAATGTGACACAACATTTCGAAGAATGTGACACGTGTCACATTCGTTAGAGCGTGATGTCATATTCCTGGATTAGCAGCGATGGCGGGGTCACATATTCGTTCTGTGAATTTGATTTGCAATTTTGAAAATAATATGTGGTGACGGAATTGACAAGCCAACGCATACTCCGTTCCTCTTAATTACCGCCCCGCTGCGGAACACATGTTTTACATCGGATAATGACACCCTCGTCCAGCAATGGGAAACTACTTGCGACACGTGGTGAGGGTCGCTGAGGTGTCGCACTAACTGATAATGCGGTTGGAAGAAATGTGGAATCCCCCCGCATAACTGCGGATTATTACGCGGGAGCCAAAACAAGCATCAAGACCGGTTTTTGTGACAATGGCAACTTACCTTTATCGGTAAGTCGCGGTCAGCCAACGCTTGGCCGGCGTACAAAGAAGTTTTGTAGCAAGGAGCCGCCGATATATATGGAGCAAGAAATCACTGCACACGGCACCCCGCTGAAACCTGTGTACCTCTAGGCTAGGATACGGCAGGGCAGAAAGAAGAGTGAGACAGGTAGATGACGCAAGTGCACGGCCGCAGGGAGGCCGTCATGAGAGCGAGGGGTCAACAACTTAGATGTTTTGCGTACACAGGAGTACTTTTCTCTCGGAGTATGTCGGAATAGTAGGCCGGAGTAGGCCAGAGTAACTCGGAGTATACTAAAGTAAATTCGGAGTAAAATTTCGCTGTGCATATAGCCCACCGAGTTGTTGACCCCTCGCATTAGATGCATGATTAGTGCATACCTACGTCGTTCAGTTTCTGGGGCATGCTAGTGAGCCGTTGAAATATTTTCGGGCACGATTCATTTGCCGCTTTCCAAACAACACTTCAACCGTGCTTGAAGGACCCCCCTCCCGCGCCCACCCCGCCGCCAAAACGCTTTACCGAAACTAGGCATCGATTCATTGCGTGCGCGCGTACGAAGTGTCAGCCCGGGCCGTGGGAACGCGCGGTCACGCAGTGCGGCCTCCCCCCTCCCGCCCGGCCACTGAACTGACGCTCGTCGCGGCCTTGGCCGTGGTGGGGACACGCACAAGTGGGATTGACGCGCTATTCTTTTCGGCTGAGTTATGTCACACGCGCGGAAACACGACCACGACCAATGTCACATGCAGCGTCTCTCCCCCCCCCCCCCCCCCCCTCAACTCCACGCCTCCCCTGAAAAGAATTCTTGTTAGAGCTCTCTTTGCTCGTCATGAAATTCAGTACCCGACTGGAGGGAGATGTCACCACACAGGCCACGCTTCAAATTGCCCCCCCATTTTTCCAACAGTTATAGATTCCCTCGAAATTCCTAATCCAATTACTATGCTAAGGAGAAAAGGCGCCAAAACAGCGCAGTGTTGCCAGAAAAGGAGGCAAAACGTGACCCAAACACACAGGTGTACAGATTGTGCCTCCGTCTCCGTAGGCAAACTCTTGACAGCCGCGGAGACGCGCTGCCTAGGTTGACACGGTAGAGGCACACTATTTGTACCACACAGAAAAAGTCGTATGGACAATTCTGTCCATGGCTATGGGCGATTCTGTGCGTCCATAAGCCGGTAGATAAATCTTGACTGCAGATGGAAAATATTGTTACCTTCTGTGGACCTTCTGTGGATTAATCTGTCCACAATTTAGTCACAATGTTGTGCATCTGCAGTCGCATTTTTGTCACTAGCCTATGGACGCACAGAATCGTCCATAGCCATGGACAAAATTGTCCTTTGACCTTTTCCGTGCAGTGCGTTAAGCCATTATATTTGCCCACTACTGTGTTCAGATTTCGCTTACAAGTCCTCATAGATAATATATTTGTACAGATACAACATCTCTGAGACCACTGAGAACTAGAAACGTGAAGAAATCATGTAAGGAGTGTACCAGTAGACCGCAAAAAAACAAGGTAGGCGTACGCCAGACCGCGTCGTTGCGTAACAGGCTTCGCTCATCGCGAATCACTGTTCCGCCACTCCACGCCTGGCGCACGCCTACCTTGGCCTGCCGGCGGCTGCCACTTGACGAGTAGGATCCTGCGGGGCAAGTCAGTGGGACGCCCTGCGGGCGTCACTCTCTCCGCACGGTCCCAACCACGCTCATGTTCTGCCTTCCGAACGTATCTTACATCAGCCTTTTCTTATCAATGCCGCTCAACCAGTCCTAACCTACCCTTACCTGCCCGAGCCTAGCCTACCCAGGCCCCTACTAACCTAACCTAACCGAGCGTAACCCACTCGCGTCACTGATCCACCCCTCCACGACAGGCGCATGGCCCATACTGACTTTACCCAACCGGTGGGTTCATAATTTTGGACCACATGTGAAAATTATCTAAGAAACCGCTTATGCTGCGGTGCCCCTTAGGGGAGGTTGACTCTGGTATGATGCAAGAAAGATGTGGTCCAAATTTGAGCTTTCTACGTCTAACCGTTCTCGAGAAATCGCGCGGACAAACAGACAGACAAAACATTTTTGACCCAGTCGGTCCAGGGCTTCGCTATCGCTCAGCCAATAATACATGAATTAAATATGTTTTTTTTGTGTGCGTGCAAAGGGAGGGGGGGGGGGGGGGAGGAAGTCACTTGGCGTCCTTGATCCACTCTCCAGGAAGGCGGTCATCTGCCGTCGGAATCTGTACAGTGCGACACCTTAATCCGCCATGCCCCCAGCGCAGCGTGGGTCCTCAGCAGCAAAGTGCTGAGAAGCGCCGAAACCGGACGAAACAAATATTTAGCCTCCAATGATTTGATGGGCTAAACCACACCTCCGTATGTGTGATCTGCGCGCTCCAAAAATATTGCTTTTCTTAAAATCTCGCTAAAAGAATATGGCCAAGGGTTTCCTTCCGCTCGCGCTTTCCGGATTTCAAAATCTCGAAAACAGAGACCCATGAGCAGATCCTGTTAATGGTGCGAGATCTTATTCTAAACATAGACTTGTTTGACAGGGCACACACTGTAGATTGTAGATGTACAGGCACAGCGATACGTACGAGGCCGTTTACATACCATGAGTGATCTGAGAAATACCGCTTCTCCCCAACTCCGCCGTGACTTGGGTAACCTGCCCTACCCTTGTATTAAATATAGGGACGTGACCTTACGATGCCGCCCCCCCCCCCCCCTCCCCTCCCAAATAGGTCACGTGGTATGTGAATGGCACGGTTATAGTGAGTGTACTATGCGGTGTGATTAGACCAGGCGTTCTTCTTGCCTATGAATCTGACGCAGCTCTAGTAAAGTAAGAACACTGCAAATGCAAGTGTGGACCAACTCCACGCTAGGTAGCGTGGACCACTTGGGTCCACGCAAGGTGGAAGTGTGGACCTCGGGTTGGTCCCAGCGGGAGGGAACTCTGTAGGCCGCTAGCGCGGTAGGTGCGAGAGAGACAGACAGGTGCTGCGCCGACCTCTGGACGCAAAAAATTTGACTGTCGCTCGGGAGTATCCACGTGCCCGTGATTAGCGCTTGCCTGGCGCATCACTGGCCGGCTGCAATGACGATACCCCAGCGTAGTGTCTGTGGCGCAGTGGATAACGCGCCTGCTCCCGGGCGGCGGAGTCGGTGGTACGGGTCCCGTCAGTGCGGCTGGTTTTTAGAGGGTGAAGTTGGATCTACGGACGGTCCCTGAACGTAATTTACTGACGGGCTGTTTGCAGCACTGACGGCACGAAAAGCCCTGTGAGATAGGCAATCCCGCTGCGCTGTGAGATCCGAGCTGAATAGCATGGGAGTTCACCGCCGCTGGTTGGTCCACACCAGGAGGCGTGGACCACGAGCTCGGTCTACACTTGGGAGTAATAACCACCCGCAGTGAAGGATAGGGCCGGTGAGACGATCAAAGTGTAGACCAAACGTGGTCCACACTTCCTAGCGTGGATCATCTGTGGTCCACTCTTCCTTGCGTGGACCAACGTGGTCCGCGCTTACTTGTGTGGACCAAAGTGGTCCACGCAAGGAAGTGTGGAGATGGTCCACACCTGGATTTGCACTGTGTAGGCAGGAACGCTGTTCTGTGAAGCAGCCCGACTTATGGTCTTGATGACTGTTAAACGAACGCAATGTAAGGACAGGGCATAGCCTTCGCATTTCAGGAATGGGCGTAATGTCAACATTCTCGTGCCAATGCCTGTGGCCTCAATTCTTTAGTGTTCATTGGACGACGGGAATTCCCGTGTGAGAAGAACCGACTTTTCTGGGTGTGTTACGCGAGTTATTACGCAATCGTCGCGTACATGGCGCCTGGTAGGTAGGCACTCTCCGACTTCTACAAGTACACGTGTCACGGGCTTGCCTACCCCCGAATTCGCAGGCGCTCGTCCTCAACAAGCTGGCAGGTGGTCTGTTCCGTCCCTACGTCAGGAACTTGCCCAACTAAACTCTAAAATCTGTCCCGACTCCTCCCGTTCTACTACTGGCTACTACCCAACGAGTAAAGGAGGGACGTCGACGACCCCGAGTCATTTGAATGCGACAGAGTAAGAACAAAACATGTTGTGGCACATTCAGCACGCAACCAGCATAACCGATATAGAGTAGATGTGTTTTGCGCTGACTCGGGCCCAGACTGCGATGCCACGTTTGTCGCGTCACGCTGGTACTGCAGAAGGCCTTCCTCTTCCTTGGAGATTGATGAGCACCTGCAGGAAGCTAAACCACGACTTCAAAACGTTTTCGCAGGCGCGTCTGTCAAGGAAACCGATGCCTCGTCCTTTAAGGTACGCCCCTCTGCCACACGAGGCCTGCATGAGGCCAAGGCGCAGCCGGCGGTGGACGAGCCCCTCCTGAAAGAGAGTGCGAGCAGTGAGACTGGCGGACGCCACTATTTATAAAAAATACTGTCTCACTCTGTGAGACACTGGTAGGCCCGGAGTTTCGCACGGGTTTGGGTTGGTTACATTACCGTATATTTAAGTTTTATGAGTTTATTTAATTTTGTGTTTTGAAAATTGAAGGATATTTGAAGGTATGTATTGGTTTTGTAATGGAACGGGGCAGTTTTAAAATTAGTTTTACAGTAACGGTCAGTGCACCGTTTTATTCTCATACGCGGGCCACGCTACGGCTACGAGCCGGCCTGCAAGGTGTTGTCCCCGCCCGGCTTAGCCCGGCGGCCCGACAATGCACGCCTCGCTCTGAGTCTCGGGTCTCTTGGCTTGTTGTGCGTACTCTAGGGTAGAGGGGTGGGTTAGGGTCCCACCGAAACAGTCCTCCTGCCTTGAGTCGCCGCTCTCGTAGCCGTGGCTCGGCCAGGCCCCGGCTCGGCTCGGCACATTGACAATGGGTACCCGACAAGGGCTGCGCAACAAAAAAGGAGGATGGAAGATTTGGTAGTGGACTAGAAAAGGATGGAATAGTGGATGCAGCCAGCTGACGAGACGAGCGGGGGTAGCTCTGTCCCTTTCTTTTGCTATTGGGTTGAGTGAGATAGCTGAATACGAGAACTGTCACATTTCATGAGTTGAAAACTAGACTCGCTGTACTTGCCCAGTCACCCTCGATATTTCTGTTAGACAGATTTTTGATTTTTTGCCTCGTTATCGATCTACAGCAATTGGGCCTGTGGACCGTAGAGGCGCGTATAGTTGTTTCCCTTTATTTTGCCATAAGAAGAAGTGAGATAGCTGACTTTTAAATCAATTTTTCGGCCACTTGGAAGCTTTTTCAAAGTGTAGAAACACGTCAGCGTGCCCTGCAAAAGTATCCTGCGTCCACGTGCACAGTTTCAGAAAATTCTTATAGAGGGCCATAAGGGCAATGCTTAAAAGAAAAAAAAAGTCCAATCTGGTCGGACGATAAGGCAACTCCGTTTCACTTCGTGCCTAAAAAAAAGTCCAATCCGGTCAGACGATAAGCCTACTCCGTTCCACTCCGTGCCTAAAAATTGGTACGTTCATAAACTACGTAGCCATTTGTTTTCTTTTTTGGAAGAGGGGGGGGGGGGGGGGCTGTAAAGCTTTGAGGTCCAAATTTCAACCTTTTTCGTAGTCACACAAATTCACTCTCGTTGTTGAAACGGTTCAACCGATTAAACATCTGTATCGATCTAGGTATATAGGTATGTGTGTCCGACTTCATACACTTACAGGCTGACCAAGGGAGCTCATTTTCAACTTCAGAGCGGCATATTTCAACTTGTATCTGGATGTGAAAAATTACCCTCCTGAATAGTAACTCAACCTAAATCTGGTTATTAACCAAAGAGGTGTAACGAAATCAAGCCTTTCCGGATCACGGGTAAAATTTTCTACCTCAAAATTTTACAGAGCGAGATGTGGTTACGATCTTAGCCAATTCACGATAGGGAGCGAGAGGGCCGAAATGTAGGCTAAAACCGGTCACGCACAGTAAGCGCTTATGTACTATAGCTATGTACATATTTAAGCCATAACAGCTTATGTACGATTTTGTACATAGCTTATGATGGTTTACATCTTCACATAATTATGTACAAAATAGTACACTTGCATTTATTGTGTGTGAACGTGCCATATGAGTTAATTCAAACAGTGAACGATTGAAAAAAATTGCGGTAATCATAGCTTCGCATGCATCCTTATTTAAACCGAAAATTAACATTTATCGGTATCACAAAGGTAAGAATATGACCGTACGTTCGGTTCGGGGGGGGGGGGGGGCGGATTGTACACGGATTGAGGGTTTTGAGGGATTTCGCAGGCTTGTGACCTAAATTTGTGTAAGTTGTAAACATTTATGGCAGTTGCAACCTGCAACCTTGTAACAGCCCTAAAGCTCAATCTGATATAGAAGTCAGCATGTAATTGGCTGCATTTCTGCGACGTCAGTGTTGGGGTTTAACAGAGACTGCCCCCTCGGTTCAGTTCCTAGACTTTTTCACTGTATCAGCGGTCGTGTCCAACGATCAGTCAATAAATGTAGTTTCCTTGATTTCGTGAGACAACGAAACACAAAATTACCGACAAAATGTATGATGCGTTTTAACTCCAACCGTCATCCATTCAACAATATTACTCTCATACCTCCAGCCAGGGGCCCCGCGCCGCGCTCTCTGCAATACCGCGCAGTGCCACGGCAAGAGCATCCCCGCTTAGGCAGATGGGTACAAACACCGCCAGGATCAGCGGAACCATGAGGAGGGCGAACACATCTGTCCGCAGGCCACAGGCCACCATCTGAACAGCCCGAAATCAAATTACAGATCCGTTCGGCCGACTCGCGCATGGACGATAAAGTCAGATGCACCCTTAATGCCATGACAAAATTAAAGGCCAAGAGTGTAGCAACAATTTTGTGTAAAACATAAATGTTACTATTTCTCCTACTGAACTATACTATTTCGTGTTTTTATTGTATCAATTTAGCATTATTGCGTTTGCACAAAATCGTAACACTGGGGTCCCTTACCAGGGACAATCCGTGTACACGCCTTCACACAATTTTGACAATTCACACAACGTGACGTTCCACAATTTCTATAAATGGCTGAAATCTCCTACAAACGCCCCTTTTGCATGCACGCCCCCCTGGCAGGTAGGCCAGGTTTCTAAAAAAAAGGGCTCATGGGCGAGAAACCGGCACGAGACAATCCACACATTCTCACAATTGTGTACACTTTTTCTGGGAGTGAGGGACCCCTCAATTTAGTGTGTTGGAACAAAAATTGTCCTGAGAAATTTGGTATTTGGCGTGGAGGCTTATACAATAAGGACGACAGTCTTCCACATTCTCAAAATATACGCTTGGTTCAAACATATTATGCTTAAAACATTCACGTTCGGCAATTTTTTAACCAACCATGGGCCACAGCCATCTGCTGAAGCCGCGAACACGTGACTGAAAAATGTGCACAACGCGCATATCGAGTTAGCGTAAATTGTGGCCTCAATCAAACATGTGTATTTTTGATAACCCATGTTCTACACCGTCCGAAGTTTCGCACCAGTGTTCTAAATAGTCCCACAGTGAGCGGGTAAGACGACCAACCTCGACCGTGCTTAAGAGCGGCAGAACGACGCTGACGACCAGGATGAAGGGGAGCATGTCGGCTACGGTTCGGTCAATCTCAAGCAGGATGCGCAACGTGGCCGAATGGAGCGACGGCCACAGAGGGGAGCACGACGCGACCTAGAAATAAAGCAGTCAAAACAAAAAGAAAATCGAGCATCAATGATGCTAAAAAGATGCTTGTTCTTTACCCAAGTTATTCTCAAAAATGTAGTTTTGACGGCGCGAAATTTATATGAAAGTTAAAATTAATAAAAGGTTAACCCGCACGTAGAGTCAAAAAGAACAAATATTGCACTGGCCCGGGCTGTTGAGCCGCACTTTCATCTCAAAAATCACCACATAACGTAGGGACGTTCACTGATACAACTTATTTACAGTAGTGCTACTGACGATATCAGGCACTCACATTACTTCTAAATAAAGTATCTTTCACTATCAAATTACATATTTGACACTCAGAATAATAAGAAACACTATTCAAACACGGAAAAAATGTAATTTGTGCATACTTGTTTCTTGGATTTGAACTTTCGATCTTTGGATTGCAATGCTTGTTTTTTTTTTTTTTTTGTAACTCTGTATTTCATTGTCTACTGGCTGAACACGTCAGGAGCCTCTCAAGACTCTCCAAGCGTTCCTGTGGCGCCCTCTGCCTGCCCGTTTTTAAACACTGCGGACGTAGTTCCACAATCACCCGCTTCACTCGCTCACCAGCGCATACGAGAACTGTCGCGCGTCTACCATTGAAGTGGCGCTCTTACCAGACTTCCTAAACGTCGGAATCAGAAGTGCCACATTACCCGCGCTATTTTAGAAATTTACTCCTAGAATTTAGTGGCAACAGAATCGCTGCTGTGTATAATTTGAATTCCCAACAGTTGGAGCTCGTGGTTCTAATAGTGTGGTGCCTGATCGCACTACGTCCATGCCCACCCATGACCTTCCCCGTCATAGTTCCAACATCATCCGTTCGACAGTAGCGCCACGCCGCGACGCTGTTCCAATGCCATCCGTTTGGCGCTAGCCCTTAAATAGGTTTCTCGTCTTTCACGAATAACTTACATTAGACAAAACATTTTATAATTTAAATGCACCCCAAAAACTTTTAAAAAGATCTTCTTTGAAATGAATAGTTTGAAACAATACTTGAGGTACATTAATACATAAACGAGCTTCATCAATTTGCACCCAAATTAGCCTTTACTCGGCTCTGGACTTAGAGTAAAAATTTAGTTTCCAGAACGTCTTTCGTGACAGTTTTGGATACATATTTAACCCTAATTCACGTTGCAGCATGCGATCCGCTTATTTTCAGTTTTCTTCGTGTACCATAACCTTTCAAAATTTTCAAATACAGATTTATTCACAAAATGCATACATAACAGATAAAACCTATATTATTTTTTTGTGACGTATCGAAGACCTTCAAAATGATACCCCACACTCCACTGTAGCTGTCGTACTTTTGGAGGTGAAAGTGAGGACAACACATCTACCGGGTGCAATACTCGTTCTTCTTCCCCACATATGTATATATGTATGTGGTTGTGGGTAAAGAACGAGTGAAAACATGCTTCATGCAAAGCGATTTTGATGCTATTCCTGCAGGGTTTTCTTGATTCAGGTATAAACTGTGTGAATCAGTATGCACGAATTAAGTCTTTATTTTTATCAGCGTGTAATACATTTGGGCACTACATGATTCTGTCAACCGCACATGTACACTGTTAAAAATACGCACGGAGCTGCGCGGAGCAGTGTCTGCGTACCTGATTTCTCCGTACTGCCAATTCTATCCGTACCACTCGTTCCGTTTCTGGGGCCGGCCAGGTTCCGTACCTGATCCTATATGATACTTTGGGGTAAACTACGTAGTCCTCCGTTCTGGTCATGCGAAGGACCCGCGGAAACGAACAAAAGTTTTTCTCCGTACCCAAGATGTCGAGTACACGCTTTAAAACCGGGCCTCCGTTACAAAAGTTTGCGGTACTTTCCGTACTTATTTTTTACAGTGTACACGATTTACCCAGTTGATGCTCCAATAAGGAAAACATAACGCATGGCATAAAAAACGCTTTTAAACAATTTCTAAGATTGTAACACGATGGAGGCGAAACTTTCACTAAATGAAGTCTGTACTGTCTTCCTTCAGTCATATCTAATACCTATGATTTCTACTCATGGCCTGGAGAAACGAATAAAGAAAAAGTACGAAAGTCCATTCGATGGGACATTTGTGTTGTGCACACATTGCAAAACAATGTGGAACAAAAACTGCCACATGGCAGGTAGAGTCTAGATCCAGCACCAACAGCCTGTCGGATCGACAGGATGAGATCTAGGTGGTTAATAAATATAGATCATTCCTCGAATGGGCAGCAAGATCTCTTATCGAATGGAGCCGCGGCTCCGCGGAAAAAAGCGTTTTCGAAAGAAATGCACCAACCTGAAGGCCGCGACCTATAGCATCGCAAATGTCGGTCGCAGCCGCGTAAACTACGAGCAGACACAAGAAGAGAGTGTAGTACGAATGGATGCACACCATCGCGGAGCACCACTGCAAGGGCAGCGCCGCCCAGCGCATGAATGAGGCCAAGTAGTCAGGGTGCAGGCCCTGCAAGCAGCGAGTCGGTTTTGGCGCACCTAACACTAAATGTCTAGGCAAATGTCCATGTCTACGCATACAGTTGTGTCCACTGAAATAAAGCGACACACTATTTATATGGAGACAACGTAAAACTGTGACTAATTGTAGCATGGAACATACGAATAAAACTTTTAACACTAGCGTGTTCAAAGGACACGACCCCCGATATTCCTGCCTCGGAAAATACCTCCTGTCCAGCCTTCTGCAGCGGCGACAACAGCGCGTTGGCGAGGACTCTGGGCCACTGCTGCTCAATGATGGCGAACATCGTGCAGACCATCAGCTCGGACATGACGCCGTACACCTCGAAGAAGCGGATCAGCCGCTGATTGCGTGCTGCTGTCCGCCGCATGCGGTGCTGAAACAATATCGCTTCACTGTAAATGCCCGCCTGGGGCAATTTTGTCTAATGAATATGTTGCGCTACGAAGCAAAACACAACTTCGCAACAATTTATTAACGTAAAGGTGGGACAAAGTGTAACATGGGAGGTACAATTAATCCCATCAGTATACTGCAAATTGCATCTTAGTCATGTTTCGCCCCCGCAACATCTAATGGCCCCATGACAGCGTTTTAGCAACCTCAACTTTTCTATTTTGGTAGTTGAAGGGTTTGTCGGCGGTCCACGCGCGTACAAGAAACCCACAAAACGCGCGCAGAATCACATTAGGGCGAGCGATTAACGATTACATTTTTATATGTGTAATGTGGCGCTTGCATATAAAACAATGTGCGTTTTTCGCATACCCGCGTCTTGGGGTGGCAGTGGCACTCCAGAACGTCTAGGACTGCCGCCAGACTTCCCAGGCAGTCATGGAGGGACCCTGCGCGACGCATGAAGATGAGCTGCGTAGAAATGCACGAGGACACGCCCACCGTGTAGCGGACGGAGAACTTCCCCGCGATGCCGAGCTCAGAGTCGGAGGCGGCCACGTCCACGAGCACCAACAGCGTGTCCAGCACGCAGATCAGCAGCGTCGCCTGCAAGGATTCACAAACGGCGCTCGAAGATGACGGCCTCGGCATTAAATTAGTTGAATTAGGTTCGCATGGGCGAGGCAGACGCGGCTGCAACGAGTGGCAAGCTGCTATCGTCGCACACCACTCCGGGAAAATTACGATGATCTAGGATCTAGAATAAAATTATCTAGGGACAATATCTCATCTACTTTGGCACAATTTTGTACTTTACGGATACAAAATGGTCCCCAGATTTAGATGTGCTCAAATCTGGCCCCAGCCCAAGGACAAAATTGTCCTTCCACATTTAGCGTGTGGACTTGTTACGTGCCGTTCACGGCAGCGTGTATCCAATTTTGTCCCAGTATTCGCACGTTAGGTATCCCATGCAAATACAGTGCTGTACGTCGGGCGGCTTATCCCCTTGTCTGCGGGCGCACCGGTTCCCAGTGCACCGACAGGTGCTGGCGCCTGGCTGCAAGGTGTCAGGAGTGCTCTTCGACTAGCAACGTCGAATCGGGCGGGGCAGAACCGAACGGACCCCGCCACTACGAGCTGAAGGAAAGAGCATACACCGATCGTCTTTGCGTCGTCAGTCGCTAGCTCGTCCTTGCTGCCTCGCAAAGAATGAGGGTTTTCGTCCATGGCTGACGAGAACCATCAGCTGAGCCTGCTTCAGAGGCCAAGCGGCGTTTACGTTAACGCTGCGCAGGGCGGCGGGCGGTGCGCATCAGGGGATAGGCAGCCCAACGTACTGCACTGTATGTGTGCAGACGGGACACCCTTAACGCGCGCTCGACGTCAGCGGAACATTGTTGTCCATTAAGTGTGGTACGCCATCATACATCGGGCTTCAGGCAATGTTTCGTTTTTAACGGGGTGGGCCTTTGTTCTTCTACGCTCTGACCAAGCACTGTAAAGTCGTAACGTACGCTAAGCTGCTAAGCATAGGATATCTTCTCCCCCTCCCCATGACACTAGAAAATACCCCCAAAGCATGGACGATTCCGTTGTGACTGCTGACGTCACCGGCAATGACAGGAAAATGAAATAAAGGTTTGTTCTGATGTCTGCGCATGCACAGTGGGTCTCCGCTTGATCCTCCTTCCATTTTCCTGCCATTGCCGGTGACGTCAGCAGACACAACGGGACCAATTTTTTTGACCGTGCAGGACGTCGAAAGCCGGGTACCTTGCTTCCACGTAGCCACGTCAGTACGCGATGGATACGACCAGCGCCGGGGTCGGGAGTGATGTGCCGCTGCCACCAGCGTAGGTGCGAGGCTAGGGGTGGGCACACACCGGCCACACCGCCTTCTTCTTTCTTCGGAGTGCAGCGTCGTCGGTCTCCGCTGGCGCCGGCAGTAGCCATGACGCTGGTCATCAACTGAGCGTTTTGAAGCAAAAACTCTCACTTCGTATTATAGAAAAATATGGAATACTTTGTGGGACTTATTTCCCCAACCGCTTCACTCAAAACAATGTCGAAAGAATTGTTGGATTGCAGATCAGTATGTTTACTGCACTTAGCTAGAAGCACGAGAGTTCGTACAGTGGTAGTTTGGTACCTAAAGATGGATTTAAAAGCCAGATGCATTTGATTCATCCCTCAGGAGATGGCAGCCGTTTTCCAGGATGACGGGCAAAATTTCACTTTATCCTATGCTCGGACAAAGCAAGACACCTACTGATCCGATTTTGACGAACCAAAAGGCGTTTCCGACTGACAAAGACACGAGAAACAAGTCGAAATTGTCAGTAAATCACCTTGTTTATATTTTGAAGTAATGATCAAAAAATGTCAATTTTTGTTTGAGACATCTTCCGCCGCTGAGCCGAAATCTGAAGAACGTGCCTGGCTATTCGTTGTTGTGAATTAAAGGCGGAATCAAATGAGCAATCGCTAAGGTTTTTTGTCTCAATAAGATGGTGGACCATTCATAAAAGTCGACGTGTTTGGCTTACTGAATTGAATTTCTCAGTGCTGCATGTACAATCATTCTGAGAAGCTTTGTCGCGATCCCATCAGAGCCGCCGGAGCGCTGTTCGCCCGGTAGGTAGGCAGCTCATTGAACTGCGCTGCTGGTCGGGCGCTCGGCCGGCTGCCTCGGCCGTCGGGTAGTGCTGAAGGCCGCGCATGCAGCGGCGACGGGAGTGGGGGTGCCCCTTGGGCGGCCCCAGTCACCGGGCTCGGCGTCCCGTATTGACGCTTATCCTTCATTTAGCTCGAGGTTCTAAAAACTATATTTTTTTGCTGATTTTTCGATGAAGAACCCCAGCAGGGACTGCAGGCTAACGGAGTACGCCACACCGGGAATCTTGTAGAGCTTAAAGACCTGGATCACCTCCTGTCTAACGTAAGGTTTGATGACTTGTGCGAAGGGGAATCTATGGTTGACATTTCTGTCGCGCACCCTGTCAAAGGGCACCATCGCACAGAGGACTCTCCTTTGAGTGTGAAGCCCCTTACACTAAAATGCTCTGTCTGCGTCGGTCTTTAAAACCAGAGGCTCAGCAGGGTGTCGAGCGTGGACTAGGAGAGCAAGGTAATGTTTGTGGCAAAGAATGCACCTAACATTGCAACCAGAACTGCGCTCCATGCACTGCTTGCAGGTGGACGGGGACCTGCGGACGCAGGAGACGCGGTAACATCTATGCCGCTAGACCAACCTGTACAAGTAAGCGATTGACGCACTAGGGGTGCTACATCTGCAAGAAAAAAGTCGGCAGAGGGCGATTTCAATTCCCCCGTGACTGTCCTGACCGGCATGTACTACAAGAGGATAGCATAATTATTGACAATCACTTGACTGGAGGGGACTGAGGTGCATTCCACAAGCCTTTGGGAAGAGTTAGAAACCCACTTCCCGGGCTTAAAACTGGACCTGGTCGTGAATACGTGTTGGTGAATGATGCGTCATATGTAGCCGTCATAGCAGAAATCCAAGACCTTGAACAAAATGTACTGGCTTACGCTATTCGCTGACAACCTTCGGAAAGAGTTTGCAGAGAGCAATGCTGAATTTAAGGGGGAGCTTTAACGGGAAAAACCAAGTACAAAAGTTCCAGCGCCTACATCACTGAGTAGCCGTCGTTAACCGAAAAACGAATTCTCATATTTATTCTATAAAAATAAAACAAAACAACACAATTTGGTATTAGACCCGCTGTATACCGACTAGGCCTCTCAGACTGAGCGATCACAGCGACATTGTTGAAAGGCCTCGCGCCAACGATTATCACACGCCCTGGCAGACTGCGGCCGCGGGGAGCCGGCAAGAGCGTACAGCACGGCTAGTCAAGTTGACAACAATACGTCTTGGCAATAAAGGGTAATGCAGCCATTTGGAAAATGAGATTTAGTTTAATTCTGACTGTAAAATGTGGCTCCATTTTAAGGAGCATGTGCAGTGAAACGTCATGCAAATTTGTGTATTTTTAAATTAACTAAGGCGGCAAATAAAATTTGATTATCAAGTTAGTAGTATTAGAGTAACGGTCTTTCCCTTTCTGCCTCACTTCTGTGGCGCTTTCCCTCTTCCTGCCCCAGTTCTGTGACGCCATCTCTCGGCTGGAAACTGAACTGCGGTCGCGCGTGTGCGGCTACAATGACACCCCCAGTAGGGTGTTCAAAAAAAATCATGCTTTTTCGTGCAGAATTGGATGCGGAAGGGTTTCTAAAGGCCGGAAACGAAATTTGAACGCAATAGAACAACATTTACCCGGTGCGCACGACGAAAAACTAACGGGATGCCGGGCAAGTGCGTTTGGCGCGCTCCGCACGTGCGTCCCCCCTGCAGCGGCGCCCAGCTCGGGCAGGGATGAAGCCGAGGGGGTTTTCACTCGCGTCCGTAGGTTCGATGAGTATTAACTCGTATTAACGTGCACTGTTAGGGATTGTCGTTTTAAAACGAATTTTTAAGGTAACTAAATTAATCAAGGAAACTTCGTAAAATAACGAAATTTTCTTGCGTTCGATATCCAGTCATCAGGCATGTATGATGGGCTAAATTGACTTCCTAACAGTTGGGATGAAATGAAGAAAACATATCGCAGCGTTATCCTCTAAAACTGAGGCTACTTGCCCTCTGTACTATGGAAGGGACCTGCAAATCCCTCATGTTTTTCGTTAAAAAACGAAAATACTTAGTAAAAATGTTCGTTTAAAAACGAAGGTCTTCAGTTCCCAATTAATCAAACAATCTTCGTTTTTAAACGACTGAATTTTTTACAGTGTGTATTAACGCGTATTAAGCGGTATTAACGCGTATTGACGCGTATTTACGCGTAGTAACGCGTATTTTTTTTACTACATTTACGGACGGAGCTACCCCGCGGCTACCGGCGGCCCAAACGGCGCCGAGCCCTCGAGCCTCCCAGCCCCCCCCCCCCCCCCCCCCCCCCCCAAAGGAAGTGTCTGATCAGTCTGGGAAGAACGCTGGTGTTGCTGCGGAAGCAGTGCGTTTTGGGAGGAGGTGGGCGAGGAGGCTCCTGCCTGCTTCGGCCGGGCCCGTCTGTGTCGACAAAAGACACTCCTCACGCTTTTATGAGGGTACTGGAGACCTTTAAATTCTCATCTGCGAATTCATTTTTGCGTGTTAAAATTAAAAACGATGGTTGTAGATGCATTTAACACAAAATTCCACACCCAGTCATATAAAATTCGACCGTAAGACTTGGATTTGAACCGTACTCCTCAATATATAGTGTTAACTCTGCATATCCTCTGGAAAGGACCCCAGCCCCCCAGCCCGGGCCCTGGGCCCCGGGGGTGATTCACGAAGCGCCGCCCAGTCCGAGCCTGCCCCCGCCAATGACTTACTTTCTCTACCCCGCGAATCAAACACTACCGATCAACACGGACCGCCCCTGCGGCCTGCTTGGCGATGGGTCCACGTACCCCGGTGTACTGACGTGTACTTCCGTCAACCCCGCACCAATGCAGGTCTTTTCTTTTCTGTCCGTTCTTCCGTTCCGTTGCACTATAATCCGAAAAGAGATCTAAATCCCTGGCCCAACATCACATCGTTCAGGGCGCGCTCGAAGGCTCGAACCATTGGCCTATTTCTTCATCGGACGGACTATAGCACCGGACCCCTGCAACAGTCTGGGGTAGGCAACCCAACCGGCAAAAGCTGTTGCGGAGCTGCCTATCGGTAGGCGGGCAGCGCCTGCCGCTCGGGGCTTGCATGCATTACCGCGTATTGAATTCGTATTGACACGTATTAACCCTTATTAGCGCGTATTATTGCGTATTAACGGGTAATAATACGTATTCACGCGTATTTGGCGTAATAAGACGTATTAGAACGTATTGCGATTACTCCGTAGGTGGAAATCGAGAGTGAAAACCCCCTCGATCGCCCCTTGTGTGCCCTAGGCTGCTCGGCCCGGGGCGGGTCCCGAAACGGGTACCCGGCTAAAGTCCAGATAGAGGCTAGAGAGCCCTCCGCAGGCCGGCAAAATGGAGGTTAGGCGCCCTATCCCTGGCATGGTGCGGCTAAACGCGCGTGCCCTCTTACCCTGCCCTGCCTCGGCGAACCTGGTGCAGCACTGCGAGGCTGCGAGTGTGCAAACAATACCCCCCCCTCCTTCCCCTCCCCTCTCGCCCTGCCCCCACAACGGCTCGGCCGCCCGAGGACCGTGGACAACAGTTGGACAGGCTGCGTCCGAAATCGAGGAAGCAAGACATAGGAAGACAGACCCGGATGGTCAGGAAGGCGTAATTTTGTCGTTATTTTGTCGTAGGGGCACGATGAAATGACGACCAATCAACCGCATTAGTACGCGCGAATGATAGTGAAATAACGACAAAATGATGACGAACGCCTCTGTCGTAATTTTGTCGTTTTTCTAGCGTAGTTTTGTCGTCAAAAGAGCACGCAAGCGCGCATGCGCGGCAACGCCTCGCGCCTCGCCTGTTCAAATTTTTATCTTCCCCGAGTTTTGCTCAATGAGGAATAAAGGATGAACTGACTGAACTCCTCATAAGCTTTTCAACGATTTTTTATTCCAGCTCGAAATGATTGAGCGGCTCAGAAACATATACAGCGTCAGAAACATCAGTTTTAAAAAGTACCGTATGCAATTTTATAATTGGAATTACATCTATGGCAACATAAGGGTAATGAATTTGGTGTACATGAGAGATAGTTACATTATTAGTTTGGAATGGAAGCGATGTTTGCAACCTCTGAACAACTGCAAAGTATTGCGGATTTTCACTGCCTGGTGAAAACCTAACAAAATGAACAATGTTACCTATTTCCAGAGAATTGCCGACCGAATACTTTACATATGAAGATATTCGCTTCCCACGACTATAAGTGGAAGAAACGTACAACATCTTGTCCATGTACAAGCGGTTGAATATCTTTAAACTGTTTGCATTTGGATTCGATACAATCTGGCTAAATTCATGAACAATCCAGTCATCTTTAATTGACAAATCAGCCAACTCACCAACACATAATGTATTGTCAGATATCTTTTCTGATACTCTCAGAGAGAGTCCCTTATATCGTAACTGATCACAGAAATCTTTGACGTGAGGGTTGTTCAGATTGTGGACCATTAAAGGCAAGCGAGTAACTACTGAAAGGTTAGAGCACACCTGAATACCAGCATATCTAGTACCATGAACAAGTTGGGTGACCCTACCATTCATAACCTCAAATTTGAAACAATTTGTTACCCACAATGGAGCAAGATAGTCCACATTTGCACTTACATGTAACAACATATGAATATTATGGGTCATGTGCCTCTTACCATAAAGGATTTGGAACCGAACGAACTGAGTTAAAAGGGAAGAAGAGATCTCAATGTCCCCTGGGCTGACACTACTTGAGTTTAGGATAGAAATAGCTTTAACAAATGACACAAAATGCTCAAAGTACTCAGGCTCAAGTACATCATGGAGAATACAGAGTGAAAAATGAAACAGAAAGGCTCTGAGCACTGACGCCTTCCAATAAATTATTTTGTCAACAGGATCAGGCAATCTGTCAACAAAGTGGGGTGGGGTGACATTAAACAACCTATGATTAACAGTTTTAATTTTTTTGAAAGCACTAAAGCCCTCATCTTTATAACTAGAGTCAAACATTAAAACTAGCATTTGCTTCATTACTCCAAGATAGATACAATGCATAGAGTCTATTGCAGTGGAAGCAAATACATCATCAAGCATTTAAGCCAAAATACTAGGCCCTTTTATGCCAGCACAACGCTCATCATTTTGAAGTTCTTTGTGAAGCAAAACTCTATTTTCGACGGCAAACTTTACTTGTCCTTCATACTGCTGTAATGTCCTAGGTTGAAAATGTCTCTCATACGGAAACACAGTAACATCCCCTGTGTCATTTGAATTCTCCCCTTTACACAAACACAGATGGCAGGAATAAAAACCAGAATGAATCTTCATGTTCAGAAAGTACGCCCTAGCAGGTGCATCACAGGTCCCACAAAGCAGTTTGACGTGGATTTTGAGCCCGCCATTCACAATAATACCAGCATCAAGGGTTTTCAAGTCATCATGAATAGGACGAAGAAATATATTTGGATGAGGTTTGGAAGGACCACACCAAATACCGCCTATCAACATATTTTCACTTAAGTAGCGCTTGTGAGGAGGTAACTCATTGACAATGAAGAAAAATGGCCACAAACTGAAAAGCACAGATTTGAAGACTTGCAGGCCATCTGTGTTCCACATCAAAGAAATGTTATGAGTACCTGATGAGAAATGGTGTTCTGCTTTCTTGTATGCATTGCCATCGTAAATGTCTTCATGGTTCTCCACATTTTTCTTGACACGATTGTTTTTGTACTGAATGTCATTTAGAAAGTCAGGTCTACTGTACAACTTTTTCACTTGAGGCACAAGAGGAAAATGAATAAAATAGCACACACTCCTTTTCTCATCAGTACAGGTGTCACATAAATCAGAACTAGATTCACGTTTCTTGAGACAGATACTACAAGTATAAGAGATTTCCAGAGGCTCTTCTTTGTCCTCCAATATTTTGAAAAACTCACTATTTGTTTTGAAGAAATTGTTTTTGGTGGGTAAATGCAAGGAGATCAGTGAAAGCAATCGTACAAGCCCTGCACCACTGATGTGCTCATATACAGCATATGATAGGATTGCAGTGACACTTTCCATGACGTTCATATTTGCCCCTTCATAAATTAAGTTGTTTCTTCCAACATCGTCAGTGAATGCACTTGGCTCAAAATCCTCGGCAAAGTCAATAGCAAATCGAGATGCCTCCTCAGAGTTGCCATCAAAATCATTTTCTTCATATACAGGTTCTGGAAAAATACAATCAAAAGAAGAAAATATTAGTAAAAACAATAGTTATTTTTTTTCAAAACTCAAAGGGGATAGGCGAATATTTACCACTAAATCCACAAAATTCTTCATTCATTTCCACATTAGTATGTGGTACTGCCTCACACACCTCAGGAACATCAAGCTCTTCTTTACCACTTCCGAATTGGGGGGTGACCACTCCTATTGTTCCCTGAATACTTTGGGGCTGCTGAGGGCTGCTGAATCTATCGCTGCTGCCACCGGATACTGGTGCTGAACCTGAAAAATATCAGAATGTAGCAGTGAAGTGGAAAACAGAGGACCACTCTTTACCAAGTAGCTGGTGGATTGATATCAATAATTTTTACTGACAAGTGAAGTCACAAATCAAAACAAAGGATAAGCTTTACTGCATACCATGGAACTGAGGGGTGGGTTGTACACTGTGGATGCCAATATCTACGGAGACAGCCTCAAAGCCAGGTTCCAAGGCTAACGAACTGTAAATAATAGCAAATTGGAGGTACTATTATTACCACACACTATTTAAATAGTTCCATTCTGATAGTTTATCGAATTGATGTGCGATAATCATACCTTGTACCAGCTACTACCCGGCTCTCCTCTTCATCATTATTTTGGAAATACTCCCGTCGCGCTTTCTTGTACTTCCGGGATATCTTTCTGTTGTCGTCAGGATCCATTTTTTCACATTTAACAGTGAACTCGTGACTTTTAATGCCGATTTTCTCGGTTGGCGTTCAGCCTGGCAACGCAACCATCACGAACACAACAAACATGGCCCCTCCGGTAGTAACGCGAAGCAGACGACTACAGGCGCTGCTTGTTGCCAACTGAATTTTTTTTGTCGTGGCTACTAGATTTCGGTACTTTTATCCCACGGTTTAAATGGTACAACAAATATTGTATTCTTAATTTTTTTTGTGTAAATAGATTTTACATAGTGCTTGTAAAGTGGGAAATATTCATTAAATTGACATTTTTCGTATGTTTGCAGTTGAGAGTACTGTGTCATTATTATTTATCTCCGCCTACCTGTATTTAATTTGTCGTTCCCCGTGTTCGGTCCGACGGTCTGCTCCTCGCGTTGAAGTTTTTTCTTGTAAACGTATAATAATTATTATCAGTAGTTTATCGGTTAAAATGAGGCAGTCGTTTCGCCTAATTTTTTCTATTGATCCGCCAGCAGCCGATGTTGTGCGGGAGGATTTCATAGTGGGTATAGAGGAGGGAAATCCGCAGGACGGGGAGTCCTGTGACTTTAAATGGCTGGAGGGCACCATCAAGAAGAAACAGATATTTGCTGTTTCCAATGGGAAAATCTTGATGTCAGGTGGGTTACATTATGCTGAGGAGAAAGCAAAAATTTGATCTTCTATTTTTTATGTGTTGACATACTGTCAAACGCTGTGAAAATGAATTATCAATGCTCTCTGTATCCAGGGACAAGAAAAAAGCTCATGGAGCAGAGAGTTTCTCCTGAGGGAAAATTGATGGGGACCGCAGAAGTCGGGCGCTTCCTAAAGTGCCGAAGGCAAGAAATTGCACTCCGGAAGGCCCAGCAGCTGCATGCCCAGGCCAACCACCTGCAGGAGTTGGCTGAAGAGCTGCTGGAAAATGATGGCCCTAGTGGTGCTGAAAACATTTCCCTTCCACTTTCAATTCTTACCAGTGTATATCATATATCGTCAATTGATGTCTGTATTTTTTCTTAATTTATAGTTGCTGAACCAGTTGCCAGGCTTCCAAAAAAAAGGAGTGCAGAGGATCTGGCTAATCTGAAAGAACTTATAGAGAATATGCCATGCTTCAAGCCCTCTGCAAATATGGTAATTTCCATGGAGATGCCTTGCATTAATTAAGACACCAGTTTCGTTTGGCATGTGCTTGTTATTGCAGGTGGAATTTCTGGTTGGGTACGGGGGGTATTGGTGTTCTTCGCCAGGAGCAGCAGCGAATCCGGCTGCTCACTTCCAAGCCCTGCTGCGCAGCATCCTCTCAGGCGTCAAGCACCTGGATGGTATTAGTGCCACGGGGAAAAGGGGCTGCCAGCAGATCCCCAAGAAGCTCACTGACACCCTGTTTAGTAAATATACTTTCTACCTATGATGCAGCTCTCTATTGTCACTTTACTTTGTAACATATTTTTTTCTCCTGCAGTGTATGTTACCCAAGTGTATATTGGCTTAGGCGGAGGAAGAAGTCGGCAAGACATAACTTTCAAGCCAGAAACCAAGCTGCGCAATTTTTTGAGCAATGGAAAGAAGAGCAAGACCTCTGCGGCACCTCCTCAGTTACCCTCCTTTTCACCTCCTCACACACCCCCTCCATCACCCCATCACTCACTCCCTCCCCATCCTTCACCCCATCAATCACCCCCTCACTCTCTCCATCTTTCACCCCCTCACTCAGCTGCCCAGACACCCCCTCATCCTGATCAAGAGTCCCCAGATCACAATTATTTCAAAGTTCATAGCTCTCCTACTTCTCCCAACATATTAGACATCTCACAAAATTATGTTGCCACAGAAGTTGAAGTAGCTTTTGATAAATTCTATGTATTCCTGTTTTATTTTTTCAGGTATGTCTCTATTTTTTTATTTCTTTGCATCTTTTGGACATGATTAATAATAATTTTCCTAGTGTCCGACATTTGTGTTGTTATAATATATTATATTGAATATATATATATATATATATTTGGTATTTTTGGTACATGGTAATTCCATTTTTTTCTCTATTTCATTGCTAGTAAGCTTATGTGACATTGTTTTATGAAACATAAATATTTTTATAACTGGCAGTATTTCTAAGTCCTTATTTATTCCCGAGAGGATCGGCGAGCGCAGGCCGGCGCAGGCATTTGAACCGGCGAGGCGTTGCCGCGCCGCGCATGCGCGCTTGCGGGGGGGGGGGGGGGGGGGGGGGGGGGGGGGGGGAGGACCGAGTCCAGGTCATGACGTCATGGGTATGAGAACTCTAGCGATGCACTGTTGTGGCACCACCCGGACGAGCCATAGTTTTGTCGTTATTTCGGCATAAAAAGTGCACTTTTGACGACAAAACTACGCTAGAAAAACGACAAAATTACGACAGAGGCGTTCGTCATTATTTTGTCGTTATTTCACTATCATTCGCGCGTACTGATGCGGTAGATTGGTCGTCATTTCATCGTGCCCCTACGACAAAATAACGACAAAATTACGCCTTCCTGACCATCCGGGGACCCGTAGGACCGCGGGAGACATGACTGCGGACGCGGCCCCCGCCGGCCCACGCGGCCCTGCCGCTACACCCGCTCCACAGCAAGCTCTACCTGCTCTACCCAACCCTGAAGCATCCACAGGCGCTGCCGCAGAACTTCAGATAAGTGTATTCTCGGGGTCTGGTGATGGCCGTGTATTACAGGGAGAGGGACGGGCGACGACGCCTGGCAGTAACGCCGACGGCGCGGAGTACGCACAGCTTGCGCCCCAGGTGTCAGTGAAGTACCTTCGGAGGCCCCAAGACCCCCGCTGGAGGAAACAGCGCGACTCATGAGAAGCCCAAATGGCAGCGGCGTCGACCAACCAAAGAAAAGACGCAAAGAACCGCGCGAAGCCACGGAATACGCAGGGCAAAAGAAAGCGCGGGTGCCAGCGAAGACCATTGCGCCCCCCGCCAGGACGGCGGGTGAGCCAGAAACCAGAACCACCACTAATCCCTTCTCTTGCAGCGGCCTTCGACTCCACGTAGCGCTACCAACCGGCGGATGCCCTTCATGCGAAGCAGGCATAGCGTGAAATGGACGAGGTCCCACCCCGGCGGAACTCACTTCTCCGTCGGGTGTATCTAGTCGCGAACGCTAAGGCTTAAGCCCTAGTCCGGTTGAGACGGAAAGCGTCTCCGATACCGCAACCAACCAACCAACCCCTGTTGCCGCCGCAACCGATATAACCGCCGTGCAATCACACGCGACTATTACAGGGCCTAAAATATGTGAAATTTAAATTATGGGTCGGCGACGGGAGTGCACATGCTAACCTCCAGTGGGGAAAATACGTCTACCAGTTGATGCAATACGTGCCACCTGCTACCCACGAGTCATTCGATGTGAAGAAGAGCAATGCTCTAAGAGGCGAAAAACTACGGCACGCCCGAGGAAGAGAAAACACTCACCCCGTCTAATTGTCACTGTCTACATACGCTGGGACAAGGAGCAAGCAGGCAATCGGCAACTGCACACTCTGGGCCTGGGTATGCCGCGCTTTGCCAGCTCACAGCAAAGCGTGCAGAAGAAGGCTTCCTTCGAGTGAACAGGTGGCAGTTCTGCAGCAACGACATTGTTCTACGCCACGAGACAGCTGCGTCCATTCGTCAGGTGCCCATGTTATGCTGCGCAAAGGATGCTCGAACATTTGCCACATTTTCAGGACATAGACCGGCGGACCTCCGACCAACAGCAAACCAACGGTTGAATAAATCCGTTGTTTCCTCGTGCTTCGGTACGAAACAGCGCGGTTTAATCAACGACGTCAGGCAGTTTCTGTGTAAGGAGTTCAAGAAGACGCTCAGGGAAAGTCTTTAGACCGAACGTCATTGGATCACTACAGTCTGAACAAACCGGAACCTTACATCTCGTGTACTTTCTTGGTGAGGCAACAGCAGAACGAAGCGATCGGTACGCCGTGCGTTCGGCGACTCAAGTCGGCGGCCCTCCGCAGTCCACCATCCAAACTTTAGCGTAGTTCGTGCCATTGACATGCCTCGGTGAGCGCGTCAGCAGAGGTCGACGCCGCGCACTGCGTGTACTGAAAAGTACGCCAGTCCGGCCTCTTCTGAGAAACTTGAGTCGTACAGATCAGTTTTTGTGACCTGTATTCTGCGCCACCTGGCAAGTCGACGGGTGCGGCGCATATTTTCACTTGATCCCGATTTTCGGTACGAACCTGTAATCGTCGCCAATTCTCCGATAGGAGTTGTGCGAACACGCAGAAAAATGAATAGTTGGCACAACTTGTTTATTTGTTGATTTTGAGACAACCACGAAATTCAGTTACGAGAACTGAGAATTCGTTAAGGCAACCAATTCTTGGTTCCCACAGCAAAATTTCTGTTTTTTCCTAATTTTGCTAATGGAACTAAGTATTAGTTTCTCTAACCAAAATTTGGCAAAATTTTAGTTTTTGTAACTAAATTTTGTGATTGTTCCAAAATCAACAAACAAATTCGTTGCGCCAACTAATCTTTTTTTCCGTGAATACGTTTTCCAGTAAGATACCGACACCTTTGAAACTGCATCACCGTCTTTCCCTGTGCGTGAACGCTCTCTAGCGCAGGAAACTCTCTCATTTCAATCGGTTAGATCTTCAATGGCGCGAAATTTTAAGCGTTTCTAAAACCACTCCATAGCTTAGCCGTTCAATATTGAATATGCAGTGCTGGTATCGATCTCGTAGTTTCTTTCTTTTTGTTTTTTATCAGTTTTGCTTTGGCTTGCGTACCATCGCACCACCAGCGTGCCGACTGCCTGGGGAAGTTGGGCCATTGAAAGAGCCCACGCCCTGTACGTCCCATCAATGTTGCACCCGTCGGGCCCACAGAGCAAACGCTGTGAGCAACAAGTACGCCACTACTAAGGTGTCATTTTTAGCCCACACCGATTCTTTGAAACTCTGCTGAAAAAGACGGTGTTAAAAGTCGGAAATTTTAAGTTGAACAAGCCGGTCTGTTCGAAAAGTCCTCTCTGAGATTTGGTTAAAGAAGTTTTCGGCACAATGCGCTGTGCACATGCATGTATGACCAAACAAAAAAGTACTTTCACAAACACAAACGAGTTGCACTACCGGTTTGAATAGTTCTAAGGGTCAGCGTAACCTTTCCCACCTCTCTGTATGAGGACAGGAGCTCCCTCTCTTTGTTGCCTGCCTCGTACTTTGCCGGAGCGCAGGTGTTGGGCCGGCCCGCAGTTGGACATAGTTATATGACGGAGTTACTAGAGGCACGCTCCGATGTGCTTCGCGTAATGTAGCGAGCGAAGCGTAGATGACATTTAAAACTTGACATAGAATAAAAGCTGATCGTGATGGGCGGTGCTTGTCTGTGGCGCCTGCTATGGTGGGGATAGGCTAGCCCGCAATACATCCACGCGTGCACTTGCCTATGTACCAGGCGCTCGTCAGGGTTAGATAATCGGAGGTAAAACTGGAAAGGTTTAAGAGAGGAGGGAATAATATTTTGTGTTTTTACAAGGGGTGTAAATTCTGTAATGGTGCTCTGTGGCCACCATTCACCTTTCTCTTGTGTGCAAAGATATTAAGGGAAAAGAAGGAAGGACCAAGAACTCTTTAGATCAAAGATAGGTCGACCACCAAGCACTTACTTTTAGCCGAAGCTGCCGGGTCGGGAGCCGGGACACGTCTGCCGGCGTGTCGCTCCCGCTCGGCCGGTGAGGCCGGCTGAGGGGAATCCGCTGACGCGCGTGATTTTGCATCGCGGCTTCGGGAAGGCGCAGCGCGCCAGATTCAAAGCTGCGCGCTTCCCTGACAGAGGGGAAGAGCACTGAAGTTAAAAATCACGAGCCAGTTACTCACTTTGTATTTATGTGCCCCTCCCCTCCCCGAATCGCCATTTAACAGTTCAGAGTGCGTTACGTATTTAAGGAACGTCCTCTCCCTTACACACTTTTGTTTCGTGCGCGAGGGATGAAGGGAGCTTCAGAGAAACGATTTGGGCTGCGTGTTACATAAAATCTGAACGTGTGTTACTTTCGGATGGGGGTGGGGGAGGTAGCTATACCTGCGTGGTGCTGCACGTACATATAGGTAGGGTATGTTAGACCCCCCCCCCCCAATTGATTTTTAAAATAATCATCCTAGTTTGCCAGCAGAGAATGGAGAAAAAAAATATATTCTGCTTCTTTAATCTTAAAACCTGAGGCAGTACCTGTGCGGCATGAGCCGTACAGTATTGCCTTTGGGCAGATTAAAGAAGTAGATGCCATCCTAGATTCTTGGGAAAAATCTGGGAGGGCAGTCAGAGTAAGGCAGGCCGAGTGGGCATCCCCTGCCTTCCCCGTTGCAAAACAGGACGGCGGCATCCGTTATGTGGTAGACTTTAAAACCACATTGAATCCCCCGTTAAGGGTTGATCATTATCCTTTGCCCAGGCCCGATTATGTCTTTGCACAATTACCTAAAGGAAGAGTATTTACTTCTCTCGACCTTAGAGATGCATAAATGCAACTAACGTTGGATGGTAATTCTGAACAGTACTGTGTAGTTAATACCCACAGAGATAACCTTAAAATATAAACTTAAGCGTTTGGTCTACGGCGTGAGCTCAGCCGCAGCCATATTTCAGAGTATGATGGATGATATTTTAAAAGACCTTGAAAATGTTGTGTTATTTAGATAACATCCTAATCATTGCTCCAGATCTTGACCTGTGTATTCTTCTTACTCACCTCGTTTTGGCAAGGTTGGGTAAGTTTAATGTTCACCTCAAGCGAGAGATGTGTGAGTTCTTTGTGAAGAAATTGGAATTCCTTGGTTTCGTTGTCAGTGAAGGTTGCCGTGGCCTGGCGCCATCACTCACAGCAGCCATCACGGAGTTCCCCACTACTAAGGCTTCTAAAGAGGTCCATAGTTTTCTGAGCTTACTTGGGTTTTATTCTATTTTCATCCCAATGATCAGTAGGGTAACCAAGCCCCCAAGAGAACTGATAAAAAAAGAAAATGAATTTGAGTGGTCTGAAGAATGAAATGCAGCCTGAAGTCAATGTGAAGCCTTGTTATTACTAAACCGAGTGCTAATGTTGTTCGATCCTGAACTTCCGTTTGTCATTTGTGCAGATGCCTTTCCCATGGAGTGGGCGCGGTGATGTGTCACGTTCTAATTGACAGCCGTCTGGTAGACAAACCGGTAATATCATTATCTGGCTCTTTCACTTCTGATCAAGCAAATTATACGAACATTGATAGAGAAGCCTTAGCTATAATTTTTGCTGTAACCAAATATCAGGTATATTCGGGGTAGAGAATTCACCTTGGTGAATGACAATTCTGCTTTCAATAGAATTTTAAGTGCAACCAAAGGCTTGCCAATTCATGCCAGCCACAGGCTACAGCATTAATACATATATATCTAATAGGTGTAGTAATTGTGTCAAATGTGCATCTGTAAATCTTTGTAAATCCAAATTGTACATACCTTGGCCTAAATGTTTGTACCTTTTTCAAAGAGTGCACACAGATTTCTTTGAATTTAGAAGGCTTAACTTCTTCCTCTCGTGTGATGCCATCAGCAGGTGGTTATATATCACTATAATGCTTAGAACTGCAGCAGTGACTGTCATTAATGAAATAATGTTAATTTTCAGTACGTATGACCTGCCCACCATTCTTGTATCTGACAATGGTCCGCCGTTTGATTCTGATGATTTTGCAAGGTTTCTTCCCATTTAAGGTCGGTTTAGAGTTGACGCTGACACCCAATGTGCCCTGGATTCTTTTACTGTTAAAACCAAATCGCAACTGAAAGGATCCACGGGGCTTCCGGCTTCAGCGTCATGCGTCGAGGGTCAGCTCTTAACCGACCTTTATAATATTCAGTTGCTGCACTCTCCTGTTCATAATCCGGAATCTAACGGTCATTCCGAAGAGGGCGCAGACATAGGGAAAAGAACGCTACGTAAACTGGTGGAAGGAACTGATGATGTGTCCCAGGGTCAATTGGAACCGGTGGTCCAGTTTAAATTAAATCGTTGCCTTTCAAACGACGCAGGCGTACGCCAGACCGCGTCGTGGTGTAACGGGCTTCGCTCACCGCGAATCACTGTTCCGCCACTGCACGCCTGGAGCACGCCTACCTTGGCCTGCCGGCGGCTGTCACCTGACTTGTAGGACCCTGCGGGGCCAGGCAGTAGGACGCCCTGCGGGCGTCACTCTTTCCTCACGGTCGCAACCGCGCTCATGTCCTCACTTCCGAACGAATGTTGCATCACCCCTTCGTTATCAATGCCACTTAACCGGTCCAAACCTAACCCTTCGTGGCCGAGACTAACCTACCCAGGCCCCCACTAACTTAACCTAACCGAGCGTAACCCACTCAAGTCACTGATCCGCCCCTTCCTGACAGACGCATGGAGCATACTGACCTCACCTAACCAGCGCATTTTTGGCTGAGCGATAGCGAAGCCCTTACCTGTCTAGGTAAAAAATGTTTGGTCGGTCTGTTCGTTTGTCTGCGCCATTTCTCGACAACGGTGAGGCGTAGAAAGTTCAAATGACCACATCTTTCTTGCATCATACCAGAGTCAACCTCGCCTCAGGGGCACCGCAGCTCAAGCGGTTTCTTAAATAATTTTTACGAGTGGTCTAAAATTTAAAATCCGCCGGTTGGGTGAGGTCAGAACACAATAGTATTCAAATATTATGTCGCACAGCAACGCCAAAATACATCGTTTCATCACCAAAACATTATCAGCCGCCTAATATAAGAACAGCTGGGCAGCCGGACGGCTGCCGGGACGTCACTGAGCTCCAGTAGTGCCAACCGCACGCAATGAAATAACCTACCACTCCTAATACTACGAAATATTTCAAACGCAATTAATCGAAAATGTGGCTCGTTATTTCGTGTGTCGTTTATTATAGAACGAAAATCGAAAAGCTGAGACTGATCCGTTGCGTGGAGTTTGCGTCGGCGTGTAACAGAGTCACGACCGAAGTTGTCGCGGGGTCCGTTTTGAAAACGTGAGCTCGCTTCGCTCGCTAAATATTTGGTATTCAAAACAAAAAGTACTCCCATTTTGTGAGGTACTGGAGGTCCCGGAGGTTACGGAATTAAATTAAAAGGTGATTCAAATTTAATCTAAATATTATGCAAGTTAGATTTTAATTTAAGTTCTATTAAAATTTATAACAAGTGAAATTTAATTTGAGTTGCGTCTGAACGACATCTATCAAGTTTTGGTAACGCAATATGCGTTACCACAAGCGATATTTCAGTATCGCCACTGAAAGTTCTTGGTTCTCTGGAAAACTTCTACCTGTTCCTGCCACAGTATTTGAGTTAAACTTTCTTCCTGAGTACGATGCCTACACCGCTCAGGGTGGATAAGAAAACCCATATGCAGGTAATGACGGACGGGGTGTTATTGCTTCCTTAGTTATGAACTCAATCTTTTTTCTAATCAGCTTCGTGCCAAACAGGTATGCAGCCCACTAGAGCACGTGTGCATTGAGCCAGCATGATATAAGGCACAGTGTCGGGGCATTACTCCACAGTTCACAGAAAGCGGATCTACAATGCGGCTCACTGTGTTGGTGGTTCTTTGTAGCTGCGTGGTGCTGGTAGGTACCTCTCCGACGGGTGACGCCGGGTGCATTATTTATTCGGAGTCCCTTATCATTAAAGGCACACCGTATGCATGCAGTCTGACATACAACACTGAACTGGCTGCACCTGCACAACCCTCGTTTTAGATTAACAGAAGCGCTTTGTTCTAACAATGCGAAAACTAAAACGTGAAATTACCTGGTTTCTATGGTTTTCAGTGGTATAAAGGTATTTTTTTGTCTTAAATTCGTACAACTACCATATATATCACTCAGGAACATACTCTCTTTTCTTTTCGAATAAAAATATGGTTTTTTTTTTCAAATAAAATTCACCAGTAGGTATTCTTAACGCGAGGCCTAACCTCGCCTAGCCTAACGTCGTTTTGTATGATTTAACTGATGAATGAAACATTTCCCAACAGAAAACTAAAACCTACGATTTTTATTCTTTTAGTGGTCTAGCCCTGTTTAATCATGATTGGTGCCGTAAATGTTTTAATCTGTAACGTAGGATGCTACATAACTTGTGTTTCAACCGTTATTTCACATAACGCCTGAAAATGCTGGTACTAGGCGGTTATTGTGCAACCGAATCGCGGAAAAAATGTGTACGCCTAGCCAAAAGTGTGTCCACTTACAGGCAAACTAAGCAGGTTGGTTTGAGGCTCCTCTGTCGCCTATGCGGAGTCATGTTGTGCGGAGGCAGTCACTGAACCTAGGACTCTTTGATTGTCAGGCGGTGCTCGGCGTCGGCGAGGCTCGTGAAAAGCGGTCTCCAATGATGCCCGGCGGCTGTAAGCCAACGTCATCCAAGGGCAAGGGCAAGGCGCCAGCCAGGTTCCAGGTCAAGGCCCCTTCCGTCCTGTGTGGCGGAGGCAGCTTGGAAGTGCACCAGCCTCAACCTAAGAAGAAAATCATCGCATCGTCTTCTAGGTAGTACTACTACACTAACAAGTTAATTACACAGAACATTGCGGACACGTGCAGGCAAGTTACGTTCAGAAGCTTCTCACTTCCGTCGCCCACTGTGCGAGTTCAAGTTCGCGTGACGTGCACTGTCGCACGGTGCAATAAAGAAATTTCTTGTGTGGCCGCTTGAAAGGTGGGCACTTTCCAGAAAGCAAATCAAGAAATCTGAAATACGGGGCATGAGATGTTCGTAGGTTAATGCCGTTGCCGGTCGCGTGGTCCAGTTAAACTGCAATGAAATTATGTATGTTACATCGTGGAATACTTTGTAATATCGTGTTCTTTCTTTTAATACTTGTAACAACCTGGCTGTGCACCACGGACTGAAGGGAAAAGTTTCCAAACCCTTCCAACAAATGCACTCTGAGAAAAAAAATATGTCTAAGAAAGTTACGGGAAAACGTGATCCCAAACAGTCAAGGCCGATATTTCATTATGACTTAACATTTCCAACAGTGTGCGTTGGCATTCAGAACGAACATTTTTACGGCTAGAAATCTATGGGCCTGTCGATCATTAGGGTTTACGAACCCTAGGTTCTTTCACGGGAACCACCAAATTCTCTTTGTTTCTTCGACACATGCCGTTCGCCAGAAGGTGTGCTACTGCCGAACCGGTAATGACTGAAATGTCCCTCCCCTTTCCTGCACAGGCCGACCCAATCAATTAAAGCGCCAAAGCCTACAGCTCAGATAAAGAAGAGCTGGCCCCCAGGAAGCCCCATGTCACCACACGGTTCGCCCAAGTTCCACCTGGGGAATTAATTGTGGGAGCTTCAGCAGAGGCCACCGATATGCACAACCATGGTAAAAGCGCCCCAATAAGATCAGCCCGTATCATTATATCGCGTTTGTACAACATGTTTTGTTATACTCTCCGAAAACGTTACGGTTACCGATTAAAGGTATGAATACCATGAAAATTATGGAACTTATGTTTATTCTACCCCGCCTCGCACATTTTAATCCACCTTCAGAACTAATTTCGCAATAGACGGCGAGTTAAACATTTTAAGCAATTTAGCGTCATTTTAAGATATTGTCGTGATAATACGACTTTATAACCTCAAACAACTGCAAGGGCGGAGAGAGGTCAACAAGAAACCTGGCGAATTTTCCAGTGCATCAGTGTATAATCCGTACTTAAACCTTAAAACTTTTCCTCCAGGCTACGCCTGGCGTACACCTACCGTAGCCCGCCGGTGCGCCCTGTGGTTGTCGCTCTTACAGCGCGGACAAAAATACGCTCGTATTCGAAAGGCCGAACGCATCACACACGATCCTTCGTTTCCTATGTCGCTCTACTAGTCCTATCTACTGCCCTATGCTTACCTTTCCGATTTTGTGGGTATGGTACGGTAGCTCTAATTTTTTCGAGCCCCTGTTCCTCGTGCGTGTTCTTTGTGTAATATTTTTTCTGCGGCTACTTTCAGAAACCGAGAAAAAGACAGTTCAACATAATGTTCTCAGCCAGAACAGCGGGCTCTAGAGGCGAGTGCGGCATGCGTTCATATGATCGAATCACATCATTCAAGAACAGTGTGCCGTTTTTGGCCCGTCCCGACACGTTTCGGTAGAAACGGACAGGAGCCGGGCTGATAGTCTCATGTCGACTGTTCGTTCGGGTGGACGTGTGTACGCTGACTTATCGTTCACGGAGAAAGTTCAAATTTGAAGGATAGACTTCTTTCATGACGTAGATAAACGTACGGTTGCAACAATTTTCAAATTTTGTCACGTTTTTGTTTTAGGAGAATTGCTAGATTTGTTAGGTTAGGGCTGGCCGCTGCGTGTGGTGCGCCTGCAAGGCGCACTCCGCACTCCATCGCGAGTCGGGACGGGCTGAGGTTAGCGATTTTCATCGTTACACCGGACACATCTCGAGTGACTTAGGGCGGGGGCCGGAGGCCCCCGGAAACGCCGCCGCCGGCAGGCCAAGATGACCAAGTCCCCCTGTCGAACCGAGGTCCCAGTGAAGCGGAGCGAAACTGGCACCGAGGTTCGACGGTGCGGGACGGGCCAGCTTGTTGAACAATTCTGAATATTAGCGCGAGGTGCCGCGTGGGGTAGACTCGAATTCGTAGCATATGGATCAGCGTTAGAAGTTAGGGACTGTCGATAAGGTTCAAATTCCGATCAAAGCTATGTTTTTAAAGCTATGTATTTAAAACATTTAAAAAATTTAAAATATGTGAAATTTAAATTATGGGTCGGCGAGGGGGGTGCACATGCTAACTCCCAGTGGGAAAAAAACGTCTACCAGTTGATGCAATACGTGCCACCTGCTACCCACGAGTCATTCGATGTGAAGAAGAGCAATGCTCTAAGAGGCGAAAAACTACGGCACGCCCGAGGAAGAGAAAACACTCACCCCGTCTAATTGTCACTGTCTACATACGCTAGGACAAGGAGCAAGCACGTGGGTAAAGTTGGCCAAGACTCTTGGCATCTAGGAGTCACGCAGAGTTTTTGTCACGCGTTAGGAGGCATCTAGGAGTCACGTACAGTTTTTGACACGCGTTAGCTGGCATCTAGGAGTCACGCAGAGTTTTTGTCACGCGTTAGGAGGCATCTAGGAGTCACGAAGAGTTTTTGTCACGCGTTAGGAGGGATCTAGGAGTCACGTAGTTTTTGTCACGCGTTAGAAGGGAACTAGGAGTCACGAAGAGTTTTTGTCACGCGTTAGGAGGCATCTAGGAGTCACGTAGAGTTTTTGTCACGCGTTCGCAGTTGTTGGCTGAGGAAAAGTCTTGGCCAAAATTCTTGGCCAAGAGTCTTGGCCATCTTTACCCACGTGGAGCAAGCAGGCAATCGGCATCTGCACACTGTGGACCTGGGTATGCCGCGCTTTGCCAGCTCACAGTAAAGCCTGCAGAAGAAGGCTTCCTTCGAGTGAACAGGTGGCAGTTCTGCAGCAACGACATTGTTCTACGCCACGGGACAGCTACGTCCATTTATCAGGTGCCCATGTTATGCTGCGCAAAGGATGCTCGAAAATTTGCCACATTTTCAGGACATAGACCGGCGGACCTCCGACCAACAGCAAAGTTAGGGACTGTCGATGAGGTTCAAATTCCGATCAAAGCTATGTATTTAAAACTCAAACTCACAATTTCGCAGACGGAATAGGTGAATCCACGCTAACGTGTTGTACGTCTGAACTGTTGCTTTACGGATTTACTTTGTCCCTTGAGAAATATATTTTGCGTTGTTTTATTCGAACTGATAAATCGGTTCTTGGCGAAGTTCAGGTTTATCGTGAGGGGAAAGTTCTTGGCTGATCCACGATCCGCGATCCATGAGTTCGTAATCGGGCGGTAAACTCTCGGCTCGCTTACCCGGCCGCCCGGCGTGAGAGTGAGAGCACATTCGGCATGCTGCATCTCTTCCTGCTCTATCCCACGGTCGGCATGGACCGGGGATAACAACGGAGAGTGTGCTGAGGTTCGAAGAAAGAATGACTTCCGAGTGTTGCAGTAGACTGGCTGATTTGTTTCAAGTCAAACAGACAGTAACCATTTAACAATACAGACTCCAGAAGGCGCTAATGTTGCAACGCAACATACACTGGCGACCAAAATTAGCGGTCCACTTTTTCCGAAGTCCGCCATTTCGTTGCTAGTCGACCTAGAGAGCTGAAACCCCGTGTAAGCACGTGCCAAAGGTTCATCTTCGAGGTCCCTGGACGCCAATTTTATTGGTTCACTCTAAGGGGTGGAACCACACCCTTAACTCCGACAATGTCGAAAATCGCCGCGAAGGGCGCCGATAAAACCCATGTGGCGGGCAAAAATTGTCAATTTTTCAGTCGGCGTGAACTCATGGACCATTGAAGCTGCTGATTCCTGAATTTCGACCCCCTACGACTATCCCTTAATTTTGGAGGGGGTGGGGGTAGTTTTTGAGTTAGGGGTCGTAGAGTTTCGAAATTGATCGCAAAGGGTAGCAGAGGGCTCAGGGGTGTCAAAAATACCCGGCGCGACTTAAATCGACACCATAAAAGTGTAATAAACTCGAAAAAACTGAAAAATTAGGCTGGTTTTTACAGTCATTTTGCGTCCCTCTACCGCCGCTCTCAGTCGAGTTAGGGTGTTGCACGAGACGGTTTTTTACAGTTCGAACCTTTACAAACTAGGCCCCAAACGGACAACACAAAATCTCGACGGCTTCAACCCTTAAATTGCGGTAGCATAGACTCTTACACCCCATTGTTAAAGCGTGACATCCAAACAATCACTCTTACAGGCCACAAAATCCATGGAAACGAACGCGCCTGGCACTTTTTCGATGATTACAGTGGCTGTGGTCAATATTCGCGCAATTTGCGTGCCATAAAATTCGATTTAAAAATTGACTTTTCTTGAAAATCGCTTGCAGGGGTATGCGCCCCTGTAGTTTCAAGGTTAAAGCCCTCGAGATTTTGAGTTCTCCGTTTGGGGCCTAGTTTGTAAAGGTTCGAACTGTAAAAAACCGTCTCCCGCACTACCCTAACTCGACTGAGAGCGGCGGTAGAGGGACGCAAAGTGACTGTAAAAACATAAAAACAAGCCTAATTTTTCAGTTTTTTCGAGTTTATTACACTTTTATGGTGTCGATTTAAGTCGCGCCGGGTATTTTTGACGCCCCTGAGCCCTCTGCTACCCTTTGCGATCAATTTCGAAACTCTACGACCCCTAATTCAAAAACTACCCCCACCCCCTCCAAAATTAAGGGATGGTCGTAGGGCGTCGAAATTCAGGAATCAGCAGCTTCAATGGTCCATGAGTTCACGCCGACTGAAAAATTGACAATTTTTGCCCGCCACATGGGTTTTATCGGCGCCCTTCGCGGCGATTTTCGACATTGTCGGAGTTAAGGGGGTGGTTCCACCCCTTAGAGTGAACCAATAAAATTGGCGTCCAGGGACCTGGAAGATGAACCTTTGGTACGTGCTTACACGGAGTTTCAGCTCTCTAGGTCGACTAGCAACGAAATGGCGAACTTCGGAAAAAGTGGACCGCTAATTTTGGTCGCCAGTGTAGAAGGCTGTGGGCACAGCACTATCAGCTACCGACTGCACCGACCGATGATGACGCTCGCTGACCGCCCGATTGCGAACTCTGCCTCGGCGCCGCGGCTACTTGGCCCAGGGGCGCCGGAACATTTCGATAAAGAGGAGGGCAAGGGTGGCCCGGTGTAGGCGGCGAATTGCGATTTAGGATGAGGGGGTGCACTCCCGTCTACCCCAGTCTGTTCGCCGCATGGCCAAAAGGGTTAAAATTACAAAAGGGGCAATCGAAAGGAGGCAGGATTTAGCTGGTCAATACCGTGAACGAATTTATTGAAACGTGACAGAAACTGAACATCAAATTTGCTCTCGTAGCCAAATCTAGATCTAAAGATTACTCAACTAGCAATGCCGGTGCCACCACGTGTGCCTACCCTGTCCGGACGTGCACTCCTCGGCACGTCCGCTCTTCCGCCCTGTCCGTTCTCGTCTCTTTTCCATGTACCGAGTGCACTGTGAATGATTAGTGTTGAACATCGCTTACGAAAAAACGATGTAGGCTTATCGTTATTTTAAAAGCAATGGGCATGCCATAATTCAAATTCGGCAACGAAACCGTCATTATTTAATTTGAGCAATGAAATGCAAGCGTCGAGCCCGATTGGCGGAGAATGGAGAGCAGTTTTAAACCACTAGATTCGATCACATTCTGGAACAGTCCAACCCGGGTCAAGAACGCGGTATTATGAAGGGTACCGCGGCAGGGAGTATCTCCGCCGCGGGCGTCAGCCACAAGTCGACTAAAATGTTTGAGGGACTTAGCTGTTTCCGGCGACGCAACGTGTTCTAATACTCCACTCATTTCTCGGCTCATCGCGCTCGACGCTTGCATTTCATTGCTCAAGACACCGCACATTAGCTAATGCGTGGTGCTGCTACCACACATTTCCTAAAGCGCAGAGGGAAACCATGCACAAGGAAGTGTATAGTCTGAGACCATACAGTAAGTAAAACGCTAAGTCATGCATTTGGGTTTGTAGTGCAGAACCTACTCGAAACAGTGCCTTGCATATCATGTGCAGAGGTTGACAGTAGAAGGAAGGTGTCACCGCCCTCCAGAGGTCCGGCGGGGCGACCCCACGCTGTAAATTGTAGGGTGAGGTTCCTCCCCCTTAGAAGGGCGAGCAATTTGACTCAAATTTCTATACCTTTTAAGAGCGAGGTTCGAAATGATCACCCCAATTGAGTAATGCTACTAGAGTTTTCGCCCTAGAAGGGCGATGTTTGAGGGACGTTTCCCTTTTAGGGCAACGTTCATTTCCCTAATGGAGTTATGGAAAGTCCATCGCCCTAAACAGGTGACGCACACCTGCATCGCCCAAATTACGCGATAAACCTCACCCTTCGGTTTTCAGAGCAGGTTAGTGCGAGACGGACTGTCCCTTCACACGCGCGCCGGGAGAGCGTCAGAACTTCAACTCATCCGTAGACTGACAAGGTAGGTAGGCGTACGCCAGACCGCGTCGTGGCGTAACAGGCTTCGCTCATCGCGAATCACTGTTCCGCCTAGGCCTGTGCGATTATTAAAATTAATCGTAATTGGTCGATTTCGCCAAAAATCGAAAACGCACTCGATTCGATTACTGGTAATCGACAATCGAAAGTTTGATCAATTAATCGACACCGGTCAATTAATCGATCGGCGGTCGATTAATTGGCCGAACCGAATGAAGTGAACTCCCTGTTATTCCAAATGCTGTAACGCCGACTCGGGGACAGGCTCGTTAAATAAAGTTAAACCACCTGAAAGGAACAATGTTTATTGCACATACATTACATTACACTGCTAGTGTTAGTTAACACTTGTTTGAAAAATGTTTGTTACAAGACAGAAAAATCAAAATTTCCGCGTTATCATCAGAAAGGCATGTACGGGTGTCCGTGATTACGTTGTTCCCAACGCTGAACGTACGTTCTGACGACGTACTTGTCGCGCTGACTTCTTGATCCCGGTCGGCCGTGCCGCCGTGGCCCGCGGCCGTCCCGGTCCCGGTCCTCGCGGACTGCTCGTGCAAACGCGGCGTTCGCGCGTCGGGGCGGGCAAAGGAAGCTCAAACAAGAGAAAGGACGGCCAGGGCGAGCCGTGCGCCGAAGCCAAAACTCGTGTTCTTGCTTGCCAAGGCGCCACCGCGACTGTCTGTTCTGCCCTTGCGCAGATTCGCGATGGTTTATAAAAATATACAGGCCGATTATTTGATCGACTGACAAGCGACATTCGGATTGAAACATCTAATCGAGTATTCATCGATAATCGAGGAGCAATTGAGAATCGAGCAACAATTGAGAATCGAGTACCCATTGATAATCGAGCAATGACAAATCATTGAGTTTTAATTGATCATCGGTTAATAATTGACGTCGCTCTCAATTACCGATAATCGAATTGACTATGTGCCATTAATCGACAATTAATAAAATAATTGACAATTGTTGTCAATTATTCGATTAATCGCACAGGCCTAGTTCCGCCACTCCATGCCTCACGCCTACCTTGGCCTGTCGGCGGCTGTCACCTGACGAGTAGGACCCAGTGGGGCCAGACGGTAGGACGCCCAGCGGGCTTCACTCTTTCCGCACGGTCGCAACCGCGCTCATGTTCTCTTTCTTGAACGTATCTTGCATCACCCTTTCGTTTGCCACTAAACAAGCCCTAACCTTACCGGCCGAGCCTAACCTACCCAGGCCCCAACTAACTTAACCTAGCGTAACCCCCTCGAGTCACTGATCCGCCCCTTCCTGGCAGGCGCATGGCGGATAATGACCTTACCCAACCGGCGGATTTTAAATTTTAGACCTCTTGTAAAAATTGTCTTAGAAACCGCTTGAGCTGCGGTGCCCCTGAGGGGAGATTGACTCTGGTATGATGCAAGAAAGATGTGGTCCAAATTTGAGCTTTCTACGTCTAACCGTTCTCGAGATATCGCGCGGACAAACAGACAGACAGACAAAACATTTTTGACCCAGTCGGTCCAGGGCTTCACTGTCGCTGAGCCAACAATACTTTATAAGAGTACTCGAAAATGCGCTGTGGAGAAAACATCTTGCCTACACTGGCTTGCCGGCGCCCCCTCCAATTTCTTACGGAAAAGGGTCAGAAACAAGACGAATTTTTTAGCACATCGCCGAAAATAAGATTTGAACTACACATTTCATTGTATATTTCCTATACATTTCGATAATTTTATGTGTTTATTATAATGAAATATGTATTTATTTTGTTGAGCTGAGAACAAAAAAAAAAAAAAAGGAGCCAGGATCCACCCTTGATGCTCAAGAGTGGAGAGGCACGGTCACGCTTTGGCGGCAGGGCCAGCTCCGGGCCAGGCACGACTTAGCACCGACGCCAAGGCTACTTTGATCAGCAGCATGCCAAACCGGGTGCCTGCAATAAAAGCGCCCGCTCATAGAAATTGTAATACCAAGACCAGTTCTTCCGAACACAAGGCCCACGCCACTCCACAAAGAACCTTGTATCACCCTCCTAGGTGCCCCAGAAACCATACGAAAAGGCTCCCGCATGTGACGAATGCGATCGCTAGCCCTCAGCCCGTCCCTAGGCACTACGTGTGAGGCACTGACGCTGCACTGCGTGTGACGGTGGCCTTCCAAATTAGAACCGAGGAAATGTTCATTTAAGTGTCTGCGGTAAAAAAAAAGTTTATCCTCCCAATTTAAAGCTTCTCGGTAAACGACAAGAAAGTTTACGTCCGATCATTTGACATCATAGAGTGTGAGGACGAGCTGAAACAAAGACAAACTTACCGGGGCACATGCGCGGGCCTTCGCCGAACACTAGGTAGGTGCACTTGGGCCCAGGGTCGGACTGGCTACCAAAGGGCCCCGGCGGCCCGAAGGGCAAAAGGCCCCCCCCCCCCCCCCCGGCCGGTAAAGGGGATTAAGTAAAAGACAACATTTTTTAATGATTTTTTTTATTTAACTTTTTAGCACACTGACAGTACATCACGATCACTTTAAATTTACAATAAATGCCTACGCATTTCTTCTGAACTCATAGCAAATTTGTCAATTATTACATTCTTGTCTATAGCAATACAAAGAAGTCTCTCGATATTCATGAAAATAAGTGGCTCAAAAAGTTCCTGGCTTAGAAGACTTCTGAGTCGTGTCTTAATGTACTTCACTTTTGAAAAAACTCGTTCACATGCCACTTGTGTACATGGTATCGTTAGCACATACTTATAACAGGCATATAAATTAGGGTAGGCTGACTTTAGGAAAGAAAACTTATTAAACAATTTCAAAGTGCAAGATAAACAGTTATTACATGAATTACATTTGACTAGAATATCAGTATTAGATTCGTCCCCATCGTCCATGCCATCAAATTCACAGTCGATGTCAGGATCCGGGACGGTACTCTCATCACTATTCGTGTTTTGTACAAGATTGTTGTAAGATTTCGCAAATGATAGAAGCTCTCTACTTGCCAAGTGAGTGTCGATCTTTGCGAGGCTTCCAACTGTGTTTAAAATAGGCACATCAACGCCGGGCGGCAGATCAGTAAATCTCTTTGGGTCGAGATATGTGCAGTCTTTAAGAAGACCTTCATTTGGGATAAATCTCTCATTCAGACCCACTATCATATGGTCTATAGCTACGCTAAATGTATTAACCTGGTATGTGTGCCTTGCTTCATTAAGCTGACGCTGCCTTAGCTGGTCGGGCGTCCAACAAAACCTGCAATATCAATTAACCTTGCGACTATTGCACGTTTCTGGTTCCTCTGGGTTTCATTGGCTTTTGTCTGTTCAGTATTTACCAAATTACATATGTCTTTGCCGACTAAAGCAGCAACAAATGCGTCCGTGGCCTTCAGATGCATTTTGGACTTTTCATGACGTGAAAGACAATCATACAAGTCTCTCTTCCTAGTTTTCACATGCACACCATTAAGAAAAGCGCTTCCGCTTTCGGGGGCAAAGGCCATACAGGGACCGCAATAAAAGGAACAATTAGTTTTGCAGTACGAGAGCCACGTCCGAGGAATGACTTCGGGGCCTACTGTTTTATAGTAAGCCTTACTCGGGTCAAATGTGAAATTGTCACCGGGGCCTGGTTCTGGTTGAATCGGGTGCTTTTCAAGGAATTCCTTCTTAACTGATACAGGGGCGTCTGGTCTTGGCGGAACGAAATTTACCAGGTCATTTGCAATCACCGCAAGGGCAGTACCAGACACATTGTTGACAGCAGTGGCTCCGATGTCCACTCGGTGAGACTCCGATTCAGGGGCTGGGGCATCGGCACCGACCGCCGCATCGTTGCACTCGCACTCAGCCGGCGGCTCCGAAGGACGCTGCTGGTTTGTCACGTCCGGCAACGCGGACGCGGACACGACGGGATTCTCGCCCCCATCACTTCTTGGAAAACTGGCGACAGTTAAACGGCGAAATACAATAAATAGATGCGATTTTACAAGCAGTATGAGCACTACATCAGTAGGCGTTTTCAATGAAGCTCGAGAACGGAAGTGAAGTGCGGTAGAACAAGAACACTTCCATAGAGGGGGTATTATGAAAAATCGCATGGCGATTCACGGCGCAAATAGTCTTTGTCGTACGATTTCTTGTGCTACACGTTTCCGCTTTCGAAGTATTCTTGTTCTTCCACTTGTTCTCGAAAGTGGAAGTTGGAAATGCCTATATTGCGAAGTACAACTTACCTAGGTGGAGTGATCGATGAAGCACCGTCGTTTCCAAGTTGACATTCCGGCGCCGCACTGTTGCTGTCACTCTCATGCGGCAGGGACCCTGCACCAACACCTACCCCAACTGCAGCAGCTAATATACAGAAAACGAGAGATGTTGAAATTAAGCGACGCCTTTGACCCGCGGATAGCTCTTTGCAGTAGCGCAGGGACAAATAGGACATACCTGTGCCAGCACCGAAATTTAATTTTCCCTGCTTGGGATCGGACGAAATTTCCAGAAGCTTTTTCTTCCTCTCCTTTTCTCGCTTTTCGGCACCAGACTGGTACCGTCGCTTGGAGCTCATCGCGAAACAACTTTACACCGTAATCCGAAAGGAGGCGCACGCGGCCAGAAGAAGATCGCGGACTCCAGGCGAGCGATCCAAGGGGAATACACGCGAGCACGCCAAGGGGAATACACGGCTTCCCTCACTCCGCGGCGCAAGCGACACGGTAACGGCCGTGCGGTGTGCCCGCCGGCTTCGAGCGTCGCTATTGTTGTCTCAGAGGCGCGAACATACCAAGACCGGCGCTGGCAGCGGCGGCTTGCGCTTGCGTGCGGCCCCGCTAATTATGTTTCACGCATATTATTGAACGTCATCTTAGGGCCTACGGGCCTCGCCATATCGAAACATTACGTTCATTGCATACCCTGCAAACGTTGTTTAGTGCCCCTGAAGGGCCCACCGGCTGGGCCGCAGTAATGTCGCCCTTCCTAGACGCAGGGGGCCCCGGCCCGGGCCCACGGGCTCGGCTGCAGTCATGTCGCCCTTCGTGGCTGAAACGGGCCCCCACGGGGCCCCTGCGGGGCCCCTGCGGGGCCCCGGCCCGGCCCGGGGCCCCGGCGGCGATTTACGAATCGCCGCCCTGGCCAGTCCGACCCTGCTTGGGCCGACTCGCACTCTCCTCCGCGCTGAAGTGGCCGGGGTAGAACTCATCGGCGTGTGAGTAGTAGGCGGGGTCATGGTGTAAGGCCTCGACGCTCACGTAGATGGTGTCGCCCTTGCGCACGCTCACCGCCTCCCCAGTGCTGGCCCTCAGCACAGTCGGCTTGGTGCAGGTGCGCTTCAACGGGTCGGCCGTAGGAAACACGCGCATCGCCTCTGTGGGAGCAGATGCCAAGGTCACAGCATGCCGTCTGTAAATCGCCATTTCACATATTTTCATAGTCAACACAAGTAAGAGAGAACTTCTACACACTAAATGTTAATGTACTTTTTTTTACATTGTAATGTACTGATCTGAGCATACATTATAATGTATAATATTGTACATTACAATGCACAAAATTATACATTACAATGCGCAGTAATTGTGCATTTCTTGTACCGCACGTTTATTGTGCATTACAATGTACAGTTCGAAAAGTGTTGTCCACTAAAATGTACAAATTTATACATTTTAACGTAGAATATTGTACATTATAATGCATGCTCAGATCTGTACATTACGATGTACAAAATTGTACATTGACATTTAGTGTGTACACACTAAATGTCAGTGCACGATATTGTACTTTGCAATGTTGCACAGATCTGAGCGCGCACTATAATGTACAATATTGTATGTCAAAATGTATAAATTTGTACATTGTAATGTACAATAAGCGTACGGTAAAGGAAATGCACAATTATTGTGCAATAGTAATGTATAGTTTTGTGCGCTGAAATGTACATTACTATGTACAAAACATGTACGTTAACATTTAGTGTGTACGGTCCAGTGCCAGCGTGTTAGACCGGCGACACAGTGTGTGGTCAAAAATAAGTCTACCGACCAAACTAAAGTGGCAAATGTATGAATCTTATTTTCAAGATTGATCCTAAAGGGTTCAACGGTCACATTCCAGTTCAGAAGTTGTCAATATCATACCTAATACACACTAAATGTTAATGTACTTTTTATGTACATTGTAATGTACTGATCTGAGCATACATTATAATGTACAATATTGTACATTACAATGCACAAAATTATACATTACAATGCACAGTAATTGTGCATTTCCTCTACCGCACGTTTATTGTGCATTACAATGTACAGTTCGAAAAATCTTGTGCATTTAAATGTACAAATTTATACATTTTAACGTAGAACATTGCACATTATAATGCATGCTCAGATCTGTACATTACAATGTACAAAATTGTATATTGACATTTAGGGTGTACAAGACGCTCAGGTTCGTATACACTCTAAAGTTCTTACGGAGACTTTACCACTGTATGTTACGGATAGAATTGATTCTCCGTAATTACGGATAACTCTGTCTGTAATACGGACAATCCAGTTTGTAATACGGAGAGATTTGGAGACATGGTACTCATGAGCCTGGCTGTGCCTTGTTACGGATAGATTTATCCGTAAGCTATGGCAAATTGCCTGTCTGTGGCTTACGGCTCCCATTGACTGTATGTTACGGATAATTCATAGCTATGTAAGGTGAAATAACCATGTGCTTTAAAAATACCAAACAAATGCAATAAAAGGGTGAAAATTCTGCAGTTAAGTTGGAAAACTATTAAATGATGTGGAGTGTGTGTCAACTCAACTGAAGGGACAAGATTTTTGCAGTAATTTTCCTAAGGTGTGATGGGAATCAATTTTAAAAAATAATACATGGCAACATAACCTAGAAAGCTCCTTGTCGTTAAATATCAAACGCGGATCAGAGGGAGACTGCAGGGCGGCGGCTCATCACAACAGGAGGAAATGCAGAAGTGCTGAGGGGTGCACTAACCCTCTTCTTGCAACGGGTGCGGTCCAGTTATAGGTCCCAACGCTCCGAACGCTTCGCTCCGAACGCTCCCGAACGGCGGCGGTCCAATACCGCCCCCTATGCTCCCGACGTATGTCTACTGGACCGGCCAGGAGCATCGTCTGCTGTGTGTTTATTCCCGTTTGTTGTTTGAAAATGGATGAGTGGATCCTCGAAAACGGGTGGAGATTGCTTTTGCAGAGACCACCTTATTTAGATGATGATGAGAACGAATTAGTTTGCGCCTTAATTAATAATCCCGTCCCGAGGCAGCTCGTTCCTTGTTGTGAGGGTTTCGTAGAGCGAACGGTTGAGAGAATGAGCCCGGAAGAATTCCGCTCACATTTCAGGTTAGTTAACGAAATACTTTTCTTTTGAGTGTATAATTAGTTTCAGATGTGTTTAACTGATGTTAATTTTTGTAAAGGATGTTACCTGAAACCTTCGAAGAGGTGTTGAGGCTCGTAGAGCCGGAATTACAAAGATCCACACCAGGAAACAAGACTCCTCCAAGGACTCAGCTGCTCATAGCCCTGTGGAGGATGGCAACCCCAGATTCCTACAGGTAGCTATTGTCTCACTAATTATAAGAATTACGACGGTAGAGAAAATGTTAATGTGGGTAACAATATTTTTAATGCCCTTCACAGATCTGTGCGACAACGCTTTGGCGTTGGTAAAGCAACTGCCATACGTTGCGTAAGGCGAGTCACCCATGCGCTATGCAGCCTGGCCCCTATATTTATCAAATGGCCTTCTGGAGAGCGTGCACAGCAAGTGATTCGTGGGTTTCAGGTAGCAAGTACATTTCCTGGAACCATAGGTGCAATTGATGGACTGCATGTCAACATTCCAGCCCCTGCAGTGAACCCAGAGTCTTATATAAATCGGAAAGGCCATTACTCAATCCAATTGCAGGTAATTATCAATGACAGCATGAAATAATTGACTGATGATTGCTTAAAGAAAGTATCCTTTTACTCATATCATTTTCTTTTCAGGCTGTATGTGACCACACTAGGCTCTTTACACACATTTATGTGGGCAATGTAGGGTCAGTACATGATGCAAGAGTATTCCGCCTGTCAGAAGTAAGTGCTTTTATGGATGATGAAGCAAAGTTCCCTCAAAACTCCCATCTAATTGGAGATGCAGCATATGCTTTGCACAGCCATTTAATGGTACCCTATACCGATAATGGCCGTTTATCAGATCAACAGAAGAATTTTAATTTTTGTTTGTCCTCTGCTCGGATGGTCATTGAAAGATCCTTTGGATTGCTTCGAGGAAGGTGGAGAAGTCTTGCCCGCACACTTGAAATGATAAAAACAGAAAATGTTCCCAATTATGTACTGGCTTGTTGTGTCCTGCACAATTTGTGTTTGTTACATCAAGATGAACTGGTTGAATTCACTGCACCAAATGTTGCTGAAGAGGAAGGACCAAGGCCAGCAGCAAGAGTAGGGAATAGAGCAGCTGCAGTAAATAAGAGGGATGTGTTGTGTAATACCTTACCAATTAGGAATGCATAAAATAAACTCAAAAGTTTTCAAAGGAAAACTTTATTCATTTAGTCCACCTGTCATTCAACACGCATTAGTTCTATACAAACATAAATTTTGTAACAAAAATACAAACAAAGAAAGGAACAGTCTTTATCTCACAAATACTAATACCCGTTTGATACTAGGACTAACTGGACAAGACTAGTTGACATTTAACAAATATAAATAAAAATGACAACTTAACATGACAACTAAGTACAGAAGTTATACTTATATACTATGTCAAACTTACAAAACTTACAAAAATAAATTTCTTAACAAAAATACTGACAAAGAAAGGAACAGTCTTTAACTTACAAACTCTAATAACGGAGTGAAAAACTAGGACTAAATGGACAAGACTGGATGGCATTTAACAAATATAAATAAAAATGACATCTTAACATGACAACTAAGTTACAACTCAAAAAATACTTAAAAAACAGTCTTTGCCTTACTTGTTCTTTTGACTAACCATTTCCTTCATCAAACGCAGGAATTCATCTTGCCTCTGCAACAGTTCTGCATGCATAATCCGCCTCTCCTCGGCAGATTTCTGCAATGCCTCCACTACAGCATCTGATTTGGCACCTTCAACAAATGCAAAACCCTTCACAAGAGTGTCTAAACTTATACACCAATAATTAGTCATATGACAAGACTACCTACGTTTCCTGGGAGGTTCAGTATTCTTTTTTGCAGTCTCTTCAACAGGTGGTGCAGTAGATTGGGCTTCGCTAAGAGGGGCAGCCCAAGGTTTCTTTCCAAACATCTCGTCTAGAGCCTGTCAGAAATTAAGATTAATTTGTAACTAAATCATATCATGATCAAATGGATAAAGTCAAAGCAAAGGAGCATCATACCTCAAAGAAGGGCCATGTGCGGCGACAGTTGCCACTCTTGCCGTTGTGGTCCTTCACAGATTTGTATGTCTTTTTGAGGGACGTCACTTTACTTTTGCACTGGCCACCAGTCACATGATGGTCAGCTTTGCAGAGTTCAACAGATACTTTTTCCCAAAATTTTTTGCACGAAACCTTCCCAGAATGTAAGAGATGTTCATTCTCTTTGTAAGCTGCTAACAAGGCTAGGATTGCAGCCTCCCTCCAGCGAAAGTCGTTCCCTGGTACATGCACATACAATTGATAACGTCTTCAAAGAGCCAAACTTAGGGCAATTACGTTCAAGATTTCAGACAGCAACTCACCATTTTCTTCATCCATAACTTCTGCCGTGCTACCTGGGTCATCAACTGACTCGGCTTGAACAGCGTCGGAGGAATCCATGAGAGAAGGCACTAGCAGGTGCAAGCAGAGAAGAGGTTAATTTCAACAGTGATAGTGAGACAATTTGTATTGAGCAATTGAAAAAAACTTACAATTATTAAGGTTAAAGAAACCCCGTACGTCTGTTGTATCTGCCACTCGCCAAAGAGATTGATCTGCGAAGAAAGCAGAGGCATAAGTACCGCATGCTTCGCGTGGTTTCAAATTACAACAATCACCTTCGCACCTGTGGTGTTTTGGACTAGTAGGAAGCCCTCCTCAGCAATAACGGGAGTTCCATCTTCTGAAACGACAGCGGCGTGAACTTGGCTGATCTCAAAAAGCTGAGGTATCGACATGATGGACGATGGACACCTTGCACCCGACGATGGTGTGTTTACACTTTCGCGCCTTCTCACCGCAACGCCCACAACGCCCCACCTCCCGAGCACGGGCGAGGGGAGCGTCCGGGGAGCGGAAACAGAAGCGGCGGGAGGCGCCTTGTAGGAGTGTTCGGAGTGAGCTCGTGGACCGGCCTCCCAACGCTCCGGAGCGTTGGGATCGGCAACTGGACCGCACCCAACACAACACGCACGTAAACATCGCGTACGGACGCAAATTTAAAGGACTTTGGTACCACGGACGAGTTCCAGGGTTAAATCTCTGACCGTATAACCTCGTCCTAAGAAGCCAGTGATCCAACATACCGGTTATGAGTAGTTTTCCGATTAAAATAACTCCAGTGAAACATCGCTCTTGCAAACCAAAACAATGCGAGCTTGGACCGTCGTCGTCTGCAACGTGCGTCGTTGTTTTGTTATTGGTAAGTATGAGAAAGTCCGAGAGCAAGATCCCCTATTGCTGTTGTGCGTTTAATGTGGTTTAAAATGTAAATGTTGCCTTATGCCGATTTATAATTTAATACAAACATTTTATGACCGAAAAGAATTTTAAAATCACTCCTGAAAATGCCACAAAAAACAACGCGCTTTTTTCTTAGTTCCCCGACCAGCCACAGAGGGCGCGCTCGACTGCATCGCTGCCGGAATCTCTGCCTGGCTGAGACCAAAACATACTGTAAGTTTGAAACTCGACTAACCACGAAATCTCGTGGACAACACTGTTAGCATGATGTTTTATTGATACATTTTTGAAACAGATTGTCCACACCGAAAGGTCGTCTAATTTTTGGAGCATTCGATAATGTGGCGCAAGAATGGATTCCAGAGTTGGGTTGTACAGGTCGTTTCGATGTGTATTACGACTCAGCATATGACCATCAAAATCTCGCCCCCTCTACAAATTTGGATTATATCACTTCAGACACAGAGTGTGGTAAGTCACGTCGTTCAATTTTGACTCTCTAGTGTAATTTGTGCCATTTGAAGTGGTCTTATGCTGCAGACTGTTTGTAGTGATTATAACCTCTGTTTGTTTCCGATCTCTTCTGCTGCTGCTTTTGTTATGGTTAAATGAAGATTGGAATTATGGCAATGGATAACAGTTAAACTGTTGTCTGTAGACACATAATTTCTGCCCTGGTATGGCTGCAGGTAAACGTATTTGATGTGTGATATATTCAGATTCATCGTTTTATGCAAGGGTTGACAATTGTTCGCATTCGTCTGATATTCAGGGATTGCAACTAAAATGTTAAAGTATTACCTGGTGATTATCTAAAAGGGATATTTGAATTAGCATGAAGATAAAACTGCATTATTAGTTTTATTACTTTGACCATGCAATGCTTGAGATATGAAGCCAGTGTGGCGATCACTTGAAAGTATATGAACAAATGTTACTTGCTGACCATTTTTGTAGTCTTGACATCTCTCTGAAAATAAGGTGGGTCACAAATCTTTGCTTGGACTAATTTTTTTCTTAACAAATGAGGATTATTCAAATTACCCAGTATAGTTGTAACTTTATTTATGTCTTAGGTCTCTGCTGCAGTCATATGAAAGTTAACGCTTTAAGCACTAACTTTTGCGCTGATCTGGTGGCGATCATTTTGAAATAGGCATTGACACTTTCTGTGATGTTTTTATTAGTCAAGTAAGTATTACACTAGTATATTTATAGAAGTAATAGTTTTTACTCAACAACAATGACAAATTATTTATTTTAGAATTGTTGATTAGTGATACTCATACATATATTTTTGTTGCTGGTGGTATAAATCCCTATACATTAGCATCTTAACTGTTGGCTCAGTCAGAGGACATCACCTCAGGCTTAGCACAGGACTCCTTACGTAGCAGTGCTGCAGTGCTTCATGTTGCAGATGGGCTCCTCCGCTGCTGAGCATGGTGCTCGGGGGCGACGGGGAGCAGCCCAAGCAGGCCGTGCCCCTGGAGGCGTGGCACGGCGGCTAGTGGCGGCGGGCCGGGGCCGTCAGTGCTGCCAGTTTGTCACCGAGACCACCGTGGAGCAGCACGTCCCCGACGACCCGCTCATAAGGCAGGGCACTCGGGCGCCACCTCCACCAAGACACCGACGGGGACCCCACGGAGTTGGGCAGGAGAACAGCCTGAGGTCACTGCGTTCGAGGTGGCCAGCGACGGCGTCGCAGGGAGACGGCCTCCCCGAGCGCAGGCCCGCGTCGCTGCTGACACCACCCTCCTGTACTTTGGCGCCGAGCCCTGCACCTCGTCGTCAGCGAGCTCCTGCTGGGCGTCCTCGCTCGGCCACTGCCACTCCATCACAAAGCAGTTGCGGGGGGCTTCTCGCAGGTAAGGGCGGTGGAGGTGCAGGGGCGGATCCAGGAGCGGCCGGAGGGAGGGGCATAGGGGCATTGCCTACATTTCAGGCGGCAATTGAGGGTCAAGGGGGGGCGTGATTTCTCTCGGACGACGAGGTAATTGACGGCCACGACCACCGCGGCCCCGGCCAGCCTCTGCGCCAGTCAACACTGCCGTTTTCGCAGGTGACTCACGCAGGCACACGCCGCCAACTCGCCGGAGCCGCGGCCCCCATCCCGGGCTCTCACTGCACGACGCTTCCTTGTAGGAGGCCCCGGCGGGGTTGGCGATGGCACCAGCGCCCCCGCCAACCTGGAGTGCAATAAGGTCGCCGCCACCTACGGCCGGCCAGCCAGGGGTGCCACTGGGACGGCGGCCTCCGGCCTGCACCAGCTCGTCAGCCTCCTTAAAGGTTGCGGTGCAGTACATGGCAGCACCGCCTGACTACTGAGCGCCAGGTAAGCTCTGAGGCTGAGGGCTCGGCTGTATCCTTTCCCCTTTCACCTCCTTCTCCGCCACCACCTCCCTTTCCACCCTTCTCTCTTCTTAATCCTCCTCCCTCTCCTATCTGTACCTGGTTGCCCTGTTCACCACCCTCCGTCCTTGTGAATGTCATAGAAGAAATTACCATTTAACATTTTAGAGGGTAGATGTTGCACCTGTTTAATCATGTGCTTATTTTTTCTTTTTTTCAGACTATGAAATAGAAGTTCTCACTTAGGAGGACCACAGAAATGGAAGTTGACATTACCGAGAGTGAATATTTTGAACCCTAAGGTACATATTTAGTTTTATGCCAGAATCAGCTTTGTCTTTTGAAAGGATGCTGGCAGTGCTTTATAAAAAGAAAGGACGAGAAATGTAGAGGCACATCGAATGATGATATTGAATGCTGATTTCCTGGTATCATGATTTTCTTTCTGTTTATCTATGTATGATTGCCACTATAGTGCATCTATTTTACTAACAGTTTCTGTTTTTGTTTTCTTACTTTCAGAACATAAAACAAATGACCTTATAGAATGACCGATAAGAATGCCTTCTGCAGCCTCTGGTAGATCGCCCATTTTTACTTGCCTGGTAAGATACACTGAATAGAAGCGAACTATAATTTTAGAATTTGCCTGTTTTACCAGAATGTAACTATTTTGGTTTGTTTTCAGTCTTTAACTATTAAGCAGCAATGATAGGGAGCTCAAAGGGCCAGAAGAGCCAGAAAGGGATCGATAGACAAAAAAATTTAATGAAGCTCACCTTGCACAAATAGAACCAAATCAAAATGAGCGTAACGGGAAGTTGTGGATCTGTGGACGTTTTGTTTTTAGGAATGCCGACCAATATTGTGGTTTCCAAAGCTTTGATGCCAATACATTCTTTATTAATCTAGCCGTGGTTTTCCTATCAAGTGATTTAGCAACACCATTCAAATTGTTTTTTCAGGCCGTTGTCTTCTTTACTAAGTAATTTATTATTGTGACACCTGCTACCTTTGATAAGGTAAATGAAAATGAGAAGAATATTAGTTCACATAAACTGACATAAACTCCCTCCTCTTTAAGGATAGAGGTGAGAACCTAGACAAAGCCTGTGACCAGTGAAATAGTATCTATTTTTCCCACTCGAGTTTGCCTCAAAATTATGTATTATTTTAGATATCTCCATCTATGACTGAGCAGGCAGAACTTTCATTTCAACTTTTGAGCTTGTGATCATTCTCTTGTTGATGCCCAAGACATTTTTCGACTTTGGTGGCCTACGCTTCTTTATCACATGATATTGGATGTGATGCATCAGCTTACTCTTATTTGAAGTGTAGAATTTTTGAAATCAGTTCTTGTCATTTTTTAAAAAAAGCAATAGCTGTGTGCAGTATGGTAAATAACTTCTTATACTCTTCACCCAAAATGAACTGGTCAATTCTAGTCAATCTCAGTAACGTTGTCTTGTCAATGCTCGTATGAAGCACATATATGACGTTGTGAATAAATTATGACAAATTTGGCACAGAAGGCCTACTAAACATTCAGTTTATTATTTTTTCTTTACAGGATACTTGTCAAGAGAAGGGAGTTCAAATGAGAAAAACACTTGTATTTAATTATTAACTATTCAGTAAGTTGAAAATTTTAAAGGGGGAAAACAAACGCCTGACTAAAGTTTAGAGGGTTCTTCCCAATTAAGTGCTCTGCTTCACTGATTCTGGTGCCAGTTGAACCTTGAAAATTTGTGGCAATGCCAGTCAATTGCAACTTTAATTGGAACGGGCAGTGGAGCGGCAATTAGTAAAAGGTTCCTTTGCTTACCCAGCAGCTTGAAGTAGTATGACCTCTCGGCTTTGAAAAAGCAAGACGTCTGAGTCCCGTCACTTTGTATGAGCAACAGTAAGCAGTCTATTCATTGCAGGAAACCCGGTAATAGGGATTAATAAATGAAAGTCTTGAAGGTACTCCTGAAAGACTTTAGCATTTTTTTCTCTTTTGTAGACTCTCCATTACATATCCAACTTGACCGCTGCTGAAAACAACATTTATTATTATATAATAAAATATTTAATTAGTTTTAAGTCATCTGTTGCTGTAGACCGCTTGCCCGCCTCCTTATTTGTTACTCATGCCAATCAAAATAACTGGAACCAGCTCAGATAACAACTGTTCAACTCTTAATGATTCGCAAACCATTCTAATTTAAAACCAAGAACCCCACAAACTAATATTACAACCGAGTCCTTTATTTTCGGGATTGGATTTAGTTCAAGGCGCATTTGGGGATGACGAATCAAGTTGTGTTCATGTCCCTGCGTTTGAAACGCATCGTTTAACAGTTGGCATACCTGTTACACTGCGGGGCCGTTGGCGGTGACTGTTTGACGGTTGCGATTGTACCAGTTCAGAATTTGGACGCGCTTCGCGACTTAATTGTGCTTTTGCAGTTGCTTGTTTTCACCGTACTTGTGCCTGAATGAAGATGGCTGGATATTGTTCTCTTGCATGATAACGTTATCTTTTGTGGTGCTGTAGCAGGTCCCCGTTCGTGAGTGGCGAATTTTATTCGTGCTGTGCTGACGCCCAGAGTCTCCGAGCGTGGGTCCGCCGAGCCCTCCGAGTCCGAGCCAGAGCCACCGGTACCGGCAGCTACCTGCTCCCAGCCTGACTCAGGGATTGTCGAGGTGTGTTCTACATTCAATATTTAATTGGACGATAGTTACAGTGGTGATCAGTAGAATTAGTTCGAATCTGCCTAAATAGTTGGCGCTGAAAATCTTTCAGTGACCCGTGGGGGGCGATGTGTGGTAGGAGGGCCGTCGGGGAAGGCGGGCGTGTAGCCGACCGAGGGGGAAGGCGTTTAAAAGCCGAGGCCCGCCCATTATTTCATGTAACCCTGGAAGGGACTCTTATGTGTGAGCTTACCCCCTGTGTTTCCCGCCATACTCCCCCTCCCCCTTCTTTTCTCTCCTCTCATTCCTTCTGCCCCCCCCCCCTTTTCCCCTTCCCGTCCCCTCCGTTTTGCTTGCTTCTTACTGCTATTGCGTCTGCTGTTATTTAGATAATAATTATCACTCTTAAAACAAATGCTACTAAATGTTTACTAAGTTTTCCAACTTATATCTCAATTTTTCGGTAACCGTTTGTTTACAAAGTTTTCTTTTTTTTTACAACAAGTGACAAATTGTGTAGGAATTATGTAATAAGGCATCTGACGTAAACAGACTGCTTTGTTTACCTTTGCAGGTTAGGTTCTCTTTGGAAACACCATATTGTTTTTCTCCTTAGAAATTTTAAAACGGCGTGTCACTTTTCTTGTAAATGTTCTTCAAAATAATAATTTTACTTTAATTTTTGCTGTTCGATGAAGGATGCAGTGCCAAGCTTTGGCTCCGCTGTCTGCTGCAGAGCTGCAGAATCGATTGCGGGCTGCGGGGCTAGAGGACAGAATTCTCGAAACTCTCAAAAGTAAGTAATGTCTACAATGTGCTCTGTCAGTCTGGCCCCGTGTATCATATTTCATAATTTCAATATTGTTTGACTCATAAAGTTTGCTCTGGAAAGTCATTATTGTTGTTACCAGGCGCGGCTCCAGGGGGGGGGGGGGGGGGGTTCGGGGGTCACGACCCCCCCCTCGGGCCGAGCCAAAGCGCGACGTCGACGCCCGCAGGGCGTCGACGTCGCGCTTTGGCTCCGGCCCGACAAGGTTTTTGACATTGCTCCCTCTATGTCTTCGTCGGAACCGGGACGTGGATAGAGGATAGAAATAGAAAGGAATCAGTTTTGTTGTTAACTTTTTACTTTTTATCATTAATTTTCGTTTCCGAAGTGGACATCCCGTCTGTGCGGGCTGGGTCTCTCTCGCACCCCGCCTGTCTGTCTGTCCGCTGTCTCGCTCGCCTCAGCGAGCGAGAGTGGCTACAGGACAGGTATAGGAGGG
>CM049595.1:12927907-13042303 GCA_026979955.1 Megalurothrips usitatus | reverse complement strand
TTGGGTTGAACCCTCCCAGCTTAAGGCGTTGCGCTGATATGGGCGGAAAAAGGAGCGCCGGAGGCCGGTTTGCCAATACCTGTGACTACCGGACCAAGGTTTGCCAATACCTGTAAAAACCGGACCAAAGTCTGCAGTTTGCTGGACGTCGGGAAACCGGGTTTTCAGGGTTTCCGCGTCTCCTAGCCAGATGGTTCATTAAACGACTCTAAAAGTATAAGAAATTTATAGGGAAACATGGGAAACCTCTATTTCTTCACCCCGTGCTCTAGAAATCTGCTATCTAGTCTACACATTCTAGAAACTGAGGCGTCTCTAAGTTGAGGCCGATACTTGTTTGAGGGCCGGAAACTACCGGTTTCCCGGGACTCAGTACAAACTCAACAATTTTATCGTCGAGCCACAAATCCCATGGTTTGCGGAACATGAATCGGCACGGACCATAAATCGGCACCGTCAAGTTTATTGAACAGAGGGCTTTCCCGACGCTCTTCCATTTCCGCCGGAAAATCAGTCGGGGTTTGCCGGATCTGGGAGCTAATTTCTTTTACATTCATGCCTCTGCCCGTCTTTCCTTGCCGACGGCAGGCGAAAAGTCGTCAAATCACGGTTTGATGGCGTAACCAAATCCGTGATTTTGCCGTTTTCAAACCGTGATTTGGTTTCAAACCCCACCCCACTCCCCAAACCCCCCGAACCCCGCGTCACCGGGTACCACATTAGGTGACCTGCCACAAATGTCAACCAAACCGTGACCCGCTCAATGGCCAATCACGAGCCGAGCCCGTGGTGCGCCTGAACGCTGCATTCTGATTGGAGCGCAAGCAGTACACCAAGGCCGCGCAAGCAGAGTATAAAAGGAGCGGGCAGGCTTCTCCTCGCCAGTAGTCTACTATGGCCGACGAGGGGTTCGTGCTGTGGTGCGGTAACGCAGTCGACCTATTCTGCCCCATCTGCGGGGAACCTTGTGACCGCCTGGCCACACACGTCATTATTCATATGAACGAGCGGCCCGAGTGGTTTCGCATGCTCTCGCGACTATTTCAGATGATGGCCGAGTTATCTGTACGAGAGCAGCAGCGTGACGCAGATGAGGAAACCAAAGATAACCAGCCCGCACCGGCCGCCCCTGCGCCGCCCACCCCGTAACGATGTCCGAGCAATTTCTGCACTGACCACAGCGTCACGACAAAAAAAGCCCTTTTAAGGGCTAAAAAATGAATTCATTTTGAAAGGGCTAACTTCAACAAGGACATGAGAGCCCCTTGCCCGTCCCTTTTCCATGTAAACCGAACGTCACAGTTTGGTAAACAGGCGCTAACGTGCGTCGGCCACAGCTAACCAAACCAAAGAAATCATTATTTAGTACCCGTTTTGGGTGCGTTTGATTAGGCAAACGTGCCCCGTGACGTGACGGTTTGATTGCAAACGTCACAGAAAATGTGACTAAAGAGATTGAAAAGGGGTCCCCCTTCTCTGTTTTTCTCAAACCCTCGGAGTCACTTGAATTGTGACCGTAGTCTTTAACAAATCTGTTTTGCGCACAAGGCACTTGTTCCTAGAGGAACAGTTTTATTAGGTCTTTGTTGGTTTTAATCTCACGGGAATTATTTTTTTGTGTGTGTGGTTTGGATATATTTGGTCCTTTATTATTTATTTCTCTCCTTACATTTCATTTAGGGTTGCGAATGTGAATGGGATGAGGACAGAATAATGCACAGAATACTCTGCTTAACACAATTTAATTTACTGATACTTGGGATCCAGTGGTTTTCCTTTTGTATTTACAAATACTTGAGTACTACACAGTGTCGTTTGCATCTTTACCCGAAGGAAGCGCCGTACACGTTTGAGTAGTTTCGGAGGGAGGACCTCGCTTCTTAGATCAGCGCTAGTTAGCCTAAAAAATAGAGAAATCCGTTAAGCACATAGAAACTTTTCTTTTTTTAGAAGATCCGATCGTAGTTAGCTTACCGCCCCGTTGCCGCATACCCAATGTGGCCTGAAACCTGATTAAACAGGTGCCGGGACACCTTCAGCCACTGTTCAGACACCCCGCGGGTCCGTATCCGAACGGGTTGTGCGGCGCTGTTTACAGTCTGCTCTAGTTCTGTGAGCCAGTGGTCGAACTGCGGCTCATCCCGCCGCAACCTTTCGGCTACAGCCTGCGACTGGCAGCGGCCAGTCCCAGGTCTGGGTCGCCCCAGTGTCTCGATGCACTCTTCAATGGTCGCACAAGCGGCCTGCTTATCAGCAGCGGTAATGTCTCTATGTTGCATCTCTTTGACAGCGGCGAGGATTGCAAAAAAATCTTTCCGCAGCGTGTTTCCTTCTTTGGACAGCCGGTGCCACACAAATCGCTCCAGCAACGCATGGTCTACGAGCATCCATGCTGCTGGTGCTTCTTCATTCGCCAAGAACGCCAACGTGGCCAAAACTTTGCGGAGGACGCGCAGGGAATGCGGCGCCTGGAGCAAGGGTGGCAGGGATTATTGCACTGTTAAAAAATTTCTCGTAAAGTTACGACAAATCTTTGGGTAATTTTATTATACGAACTGTTCGTAATTTTGAAGTACGAAACAAGTCCTATAATTACGATTCTTTTCGTAATCCTCCCAAGGCATTAAAATTTGCCCTAGCAAACCAAAATAAAAGGTGAATGGAAATTATGCATTTTTGATCCACTTGATGAAAAATCAAACTTTTCTGAAAGACAAATAGAGAGGAAGGACACCACATGCAAATCAAACCATTATTGATGCAGAATAAAATCTTTATTGCATACTTTACACATCACAATTCAGCTGTGATCTGACAAAGTGGCGAAAGTTATTAAAGCGAATTAAAGCCTACAACAATCGTTTCTTCTATCACATGATCCCATCACATGCAGCAGACGTAGCACCTTCCACATGAATCCATCCAGGGCACAGCAGGTTTCCTCTTACATCTTGAACCGTGAACTATAAGTTGATCCCTGTCATAAACAGAGAATTACACTCTTGAATTATTCAGATTAAAAGCAAATCCATCACACTTGTTTGCAAGAACAAATTAAATGCAGGTTTTCTGCGAGCGGTAGACAGGAAAGCGGTTGGCCAGTCACATTTGGCGCCTAGTGGGTAGGCAATCGGGCTCATGTGCAGCACACACATGTCGTGCGGGCTGGCCTACCCTGGCATTCGCAGGCGCCCGCCCAAGGCCGCCAGCTCGAGGCAGGTAAAATTAGGACTACGCCTAATTTAATAGACGAAGCCGTAGAAGATGGTTCAAAGAGAAATTATACTTACGAGCTGAAAACATACAGCCTCGGTCACCACCTTTTTTTCTTTTCCCAGTAGGTTTTTAACTGACGAGGGATAGGGACAGTACAAGGGCTGCAACATAAGAAAATTAAGGTATAATTGTAAGTTGAATAAATAAGTGTTAAGCTCAAATGAAATTCTTTTGTCATCCATGCAATCACTAAAAATAAATTAAATTTACTGAAGCTAAAATAGCTGTCAAATTATTGAGGACACTTACCTTGGTGGCGACTACGTGAAGAAATCCGAGACTGAAATGCTGTAGACGCTCAGTTTCAGATGACTGTCTTAAGTACCATTGAAGAGAAAGGTTCAATAAAATTCAGCACAGACTTTAGAAACCTGTTTAGGAAAAAGAGGGGACATTTACACAAATTTTAATGACAAATATTAGAGATTCCCAAAACAGCCTTTAACTCACAATCTATGCACTATTCCTTTCTTCTATGAGCCCTCAGTTTTGCTTTTAGAATGGAAGTTGCTACATCATTAATACTGCAACAAGAAAGAAAAAAGAGACAAATTGTACATATCATCTAACAAACTGTTGGTTTTGCACAAGAGGCACACAATTGCAGATTCCCCAAAATGCTATGAAATTGAGTACAATGTCAGTACTTACACACACTCATACGAGAAATAAAAAGTTAAAATTAAGTGTTCTATTGTATTCTTTCTGTTTCCTCCCCTCCTCCTTTTTCTCCTGCTCCACAGGTTGCAAATCTGAAAAAGGAAAATTTACTTTAGTAATTCAGGGAGGTTTCAAGGGAACTACTGAACATAAAAGTGAAGTGCAATCATTAAACTCGCCATTAAGACCATACCTTGCATTTTTTCCCGCACAGATATTAGCTTAAAAATGACTCTGCTTTTCAGATGATAAAACTAAAGTAGTCAGAAACCTGACTTTACAGTAAAAATTTTCACTTTTAGTACCTGCATCAGCAAACAGGAAATAATTACTTCACTTCATAAAATATAGGAGAGATTACTGAAAGCAGAAGCCTCTAACTCGGCCCAACTTACTGTGATATTAATTTCTTGACCAACATATTATTGCTACTCTAAGATGACAAATCCTTGACTGCCACCCGAGAAATTCAAACAAATTCTGTATTAGAGATAATAACCACAATTGTAGATTCCACAAAATGCTATGAAATTGAGTGCAATGTCAGTATAATGCACTCATATGAGAAATTAAAAGTTAAAATTAAGTGCTCTATTGCATTCTTTGTTTCCTCCCCTCCTTCTTTTTCTCCTGCTCCACAGGTTGCAAATCTGAAAAAGGAAAATTTACTTTGGTAATTCAGGGAGGTTTCAAGGGAACTACTGAACATATAAGTGAAGTGCAATCATTAAACTCACCAGACTTCGATAAATACGTGTTTCAGGGAGAGACAAAGCTTTCCTTGAAATTCGTACACTCCATGTGGGCATGGATTCTCAAGGTTACTATCCAAGGCGACCTTCGCAATCTCAGATTCCTTCTTCACCCTATACACACCGTATTCACTCCTTAATTTTGCCTTGCTTTTAAAAACAACAAGGTGGTAGACACCAGAGTCATGGATTATCATCTTGATTTTCCCCACAAAAATGTTGCCTGTTCCTTCAGGACCTAAAAGCAGGTGATCTCCTTCCCTGTATTTAATATCATTTATGGTCAGTGAACCCTGCACAACAACTGCATCTGGTGAAAAGCTGCAGCTGTTGACGAAAGTTTGAACAACATCAGGTAAACTTTCAGGAACTAATGGGAATGCAGCCTTGTACATTGCATCTTGAGGGAAAAGGATGCCAGTGCTTTGGTACGCTTGCATAAGTTGGTGGGCCCTCATAAAGCTGTAGATGAGATTAATGTAATTATTGCACTTTCTTCCAACTCTTTTGAAAATTTGATGGTACTGTTCAAAACCTGTAAGAAACAAATCCATGCAAGTTAAGCACAAATGTATGTGAATCATATACACAAATCAGTCAACATACAGCAATACATAAGCACACACACCTAGAGTCCAAAGAAATATTGGTGGTCCAAACATTTCATAGTGGTCAGCCAGATGATGGAAAAAATGGTGTTTCGGTTTGTACCCATTTCTAAGACACTTCCTCTTTTGCATGTACTCATCTAAGAGCAGCCTAAGTTGATCTATTTGAGTACGGCTCAAGCCTGGTGCACATATCAGTTCACATGCTCTTTTTAAAAGCAAATAGAGCTGCCAGACAGGATCAGAGGTATCTACCACCAGGTCTCCCACAATAAAAGGCAGCAGCCTTAATAAGCACCAATTCTGGACAGCATGGCCACCTAACTTCTTAAACTTCTGGTGAACATTTGCTGGCTTGTTCCCAACATCATTGCCACGGCACCTCAAAGTATCAATTCGCCTGTTAATTTCTTGCAGTGTGAACCACTTCTTTTTCTTGATAAAATGCCGCATCATGGAGGCCATGTCACAGTCCACAACACCACCAATGAAAAGGTCATGGCCGATACAGCCTGGCTGACCAGGGTCACACACATTGAAGAAATTTAATTCATTGAAAATGGACCTTTGTTTGATCCCTTTGTAGGAATAGTTGTCACCTGTTGAAAGAATTTCAGGTGTCTATAATACTGAGATTAAGTTTTAAAAAAATAAAATGGAACAAATGACAAAAACATTACCTTTCTTCACTAAAGCTCTTGTGTGATGGCTCTTAGTTCTCCATTTAAACTTCCTGAACACGGGTTCCTCTTGGTCTGCATCCTCATGAAATTTCAATCTAGTAATGTGGCATGATCTACAGAAATAATGAGATGACAGCGATTCCAGGTAGCCACCCACAGTGTGCTGACCTTCAAGACAAATCAAAACAGGGAAACATTAAAGAGCACAAAAAAAAGGGAAGTACAGAAAAGCGGTTGAATGGCAGCTCACCTAAGTTATCACCTAGAAGAAATTGCACACGCACAGCAACAAGTTCGCCCTTGTAGTACATCCCATTTATCTCCAAATCTTTTAAATCATTGACCATTCTTCTGAAGCACTTCTCCAGGCCATTCCTAATAACTTCCTCTTTGGTATTTTTTTCCAAGGTCAGGAAGACAGCCCGTTTGGCTTTCAAGCGGGATCTTAAAGGGGCTGGCAGATTGCCCAAGTTCATATACACACCCAAAGTCTTATATTTCACTTTAGCAGAGCCAAGGGCATTTATAGCCCCTAAAAATGAGTCTTGGAAAATAAATACATCAATCCTCTTTGAAGGCGGGTTTCTTTTCTTGAAAACTGAGCCATCAGTATAGTCTTTGATGACATTTGGATCACCCGTTACTCCTTCAAAAGATTTATCGATATGGACCTGTACAGATGGATCCTCTGTCATGACCCGAAGTGTTTCCTTAACAGGAACGTAATGCACGACTGCAGATCTGTCATGAGGGTCTCGCTTGTTGAGATTAATCTCTTCAGCCTCGACATACTGGAAATGCTTCTTGTAGTATTTAGAGCGCAAATGCTCAGAGCAGAGCTTCTCACCAACAGCGTTCTTGTGATGAACGTTGAAGAGGACATCAGATTCCAGCGCACTCGTTATAACTGACTCGATTTGATCATCAGATAACTTTTCTTTTTTTAATCTGGCAATTAAAACTTCCTTGTAGCGATGTTGAAGGATTTCAGATAAAAATGTGATGGCATTACAAATTTTCTGAACTGTTGATTTTGGCACAAACAACTTCCCTTCCAGTTTGGCATAAAATTTGGCAATGTAGTCAGTAACCAAACCATCACTATACCCTAGACTGCCATCATAGTCAGAGACAGAACTAGAGTCAGAGTCAGAGTCACTATCCCAATCACCATCCATAGAGCTGCCCTCCAATTCAATGTCTGACTCGGCTCTGAAATCAAAATCCTCACCACCTCCACCAAAATCTTCATGTACATTTCGTTCACAATGATCTGATAAGGCACCAATCCTGAAAAGGCAAAAAGCTTTAAGAAGAGTTCATACCATTTGAAACAAAAAATGCTCCACAAGACAACATACCTATTTAGATCTTTAGTCCATCCTGGATGAAACTGACTCAGATGAGGTCGTAACTGAAGTACGCTTTTGAAGTGCCTTGTAACCTTGCATGTAGAACGGAGTGGGCATAACACAAATTCCCCCTTCTTCAGATGATCATTCATAACATGATCACACAAGTTTCGATTGCATGCCTGTACAGCTTCACACAGCTCACACTTCACTCCTGCGTGCACAACATTGCCAATTAATTCATTCCTGGCAACTGAATGATGGCTTACATGAGAATTCAATGCTCCAAACGATGTGAATGTTGAATGACAGGCAAAAACAGGACAATCATAGTGAAAATTGAATCCGCTGTCATGTATGCGTTGATGCTGAATGTGCTCTGAAATAGAGCGAGCAGAAAAGTGGCACACTTTACAATTTGTCAAACTAGGTCCTGCAGCTTCCATTTCAAAGGTTTTGAAGAAGACATATCTGGAAAACAGAAAAGGAAACAAAGTTATGATGCTTACAACAGATTTGGCAAGCAAGGGAGTACCTGAATTTAAAAATGACTTTGTGCACTCACAGGTTAGAACGCGTCACAAGATGTGTTCCGATATGGCAGCAAATATCATCCCGTCTAAATTACTGTCTTCTCGATCGAGAATCCGACAGAAGACACAGCCTGACACAGCAACTGGTAACTTGATTCCCAGACACCCAACCGGGAGACAGGTTATGGATATTCGGTGACGCAGCCGCAATAATCAATACACAGGTCACTGATCACTGTAACACAACATCCCGACATGAAAAAAATACGGGATTCTGAAGAGAGCACGCACAACTGAGCATAAAGTGTAACTGGAACATTAAATAAACAATATCCGAAATAAGCGGACAGCACTCAACCCCGCTCACCGATACAAACACCGCCGGTGCAGTACCAACTCCCATGAAGCAAGACCGTTATTCCACATTAAATCAAACGAACTTTTCAGCGTGGACCATTCTCCGTCAGAAACAATGCTTTGAGAAAATGATACAAGAGTAAACCGTAAATTTTCAAGAGCAGCACGCCGTTGACAAACATGCAAACTTTCGGACTGGCCAGATGGTTCCACAGGTTGTCTACTACCGACCTCTATCGGTGAAACTTGGAAGGTGCAAAGAGCAACTCTCGGCAATTCTAAACAAATTAAACAACGAACTGTCAGAGTATGACAAGGCAAATATAAGGACAATAATAAAATTTAAAAATATTTGAATGGGCCACAGTATTTTTCAAACATTTTCCTATTTCCTTCTCAATTTCTATGCAGGAGAGGGAATGCCCCCAAATTACCTTGTTCTCAGCCAATGAGAAGACAGCAAGGAGATCGAGCTTCTTTTGTCTTTCCTCATCAAACCGCCAAACCGTTGAATCCGCTCTGTAAGGTTTGAGTCATTAAGTTTGAGTGATTTAGAAGGTGAGTATTGCATTAAATGCAACCCTTGTCTGCTTTGGTATAACAAAAGTCCCCATTAAGCTTATCCAACCATCATGCCCCGCCCGAATGTTTGAATTGTCTGTTCTCTCCTTTGCAGATGGAGGACACAGAAAATTTCATCAGGGAGGTCGTGGAGAGGACTCTTCCGGACTTGGATTTTGGCAAATCAGTGGATGTAGCGAGCCACATTGTCAATGTTATTGGCATCACGTCAATGGAGCGGTTGACACTGCTACGAGATGACGACTTCTGCCCATTGCTACGCCCAGCCGAGGCACGGCTCTGCTTGAGAGCCCTACAGCCTCAGGTCCGAGCCGAAGTTCAAGCCCAACTTCCAGCCGTGCCACAAGCACGAGTAGTACCTCAAGGTCAGTTCATTGATAACTCTTTATTGGCTTCCTTTTTCACGAAACTTTAAATTAGCAGAATGTATCGCTAACTTTCATAAATGGCTCTGCCGTTTTAAAATTATTGCTTAAAAATGACAGTAATTATTTCACAACTGAGACATTTAAAAATCAGATTTTTTCATAGTGTAATTAAAATAGGTAGAGGGACACATTTTCTTTGTTTATCTGTTAAAAGATTGTGCTGTCATAATTTTTGTTTTGCCTTTTTGTCTCTTTCCTTTGAAAGTATTAACTGATATGTCCAAAGAAAAGATCCTGAACTAATCATGAATCGTGCTTTTATTTGCAGGCGATCAGCAAGGTAGGAGAGCTCTGAGGCCTCTGCGTGACTTGGATGGAAATGCGGAACCTGTCTGGGATTTTAGAGTAAATTGGAAAGATATTGAGAATGGTGATTCTCGTATAGTAAAGCGATGTGAGGCAAACAAAAAATTATCCAAAAGTATGAGGAAGGTCTTAGTTCAGAGAGTAGTAAATCAAGTAAGAGAGAAAGTTCCCCATGCCAGAAGGCGGATTTTTGTCCAAATTGTTGCCGATGTGAAGGCTAAATATCCAGGTACCTTCAAGCACGAACTAGCCAATGGCAAGGTAGGGAAACGGTCCTTAACCAAAAAAATGATGGATACCTTTGACAACAAGAAGAGGACACCACACACCACCAGAGTGGAGTGTGAAGCACCCACCTTGAAGGCTGCTTATGGATGTGTGCAATGGAGGGTTAGCCTACCTTCAAATCAGACCGTTGAAAGTCAGGAGGAGATAAGGAGTAGCCTTGCAGACTACTTTTCAACAAGACGAGTATCGGCATGGGATTGGAACCATATACAAGAAAACATGAAGTTGACGTACGCTTCACAGCGAAAGGATATCAACAAACAGGCTGAGTTAATTGAAAAACTAAGGAAGGAACAGCTGAAAAGAAAAAGAACAGGCCGGGTTGAAGGAGAAGAAATGGAAGTTGATGATGTGACAGTAACCACTGCCCACTTGGCTGATCTGTGGCCATTTCTTTTTCAGCCATTGGGTATGAAAGCTCATTTTAACATTTTGACCAAAACAGACATTGATGAAAATGTGCAATTATTCATAGACAAGACACTTGATTCTCTTCATGAATTTTGCAAAAAAATTGTTGTTCCTAAAGAAAAAAAGGCCAGGAAACTAAACAAAAAGTTGGCAAAAAAAATACCTGAAGGAGATAAAGATAAGGTGAATGAATGGAAATTGTCAGCTGTACTATTAATGCTGACAACGTACTTCAAAGAGGACTGGTCTGAACTTATCCTCATGACAGAGGTTTGTCAAACTTAATCTCCAAGATGGATTATTTATGTGGCTCAAGTATTTTAACTTTGTTGTTTTCTGTGTTTTTCTATGTAGGAAGACACCACTGTAGATGACATAGCAGTTCAAGGTCTCCCCAAAACACCGATCCTCATCATTGCTGGTACATTTTGAAAAATAGCATTTAATGTGTTTTAGAATTATTTGTGAATTGTCTCTCATGTTCTGTGCATTGCAGGCCAAAACATATTTAGCTACCGTAGGATATTTTTTGCAGCAGATCAAACTGTACTGGGCACAGCTGAAAACCTGCTTGATGGTTTCAAGCTTATGTTTGCTTGCTACTATGTTTTAAATTTAAATTATGCACCAAAGGCCCAAATACTTCTTGAATTTTTTCAAAGGTATGTTTGAGTTTCCTTCCTGAGTGATATGTTGGGCCACTTTGCTAGACAGCCCAGACATAGGAGCGGTCTCCTACAACTTCTCTCTTTCCATTTTTTAAACAGGATCATTGCACTAATTAATCCGCCAAAAGGCCACAAGAGGCCAGCAAAAGGGAATGTAGGCAGGTTTAGTAGTTTGCGGGAACATGCTGTATTGACTAGAGTGTCGCAGCAATTTGAAGAGTTCCTGGCAGACAAAGATGAAAGCAGTCCAGACTCCGATGAATAAATTGTTTATATTATATATATATATATATATATATATATATATATATATATATATATATATATATATATATATATATATATATTGTATATATTGTTTATATTATTTATGGCTCCATCTCAGACTCATGAACAGCCAAGTCAGTTTCCTTTCTGTAAAATTTTATTGGCCAAGAATGACATCAAAAAGTCACAGTGCCGTAGCACCAATCACCACTCTTCATCAACTCAATGTCTTTAATAAAGTTGACCAAAATATTAATTTCTCTACAATTTGTGCAGCAATCTCGCAAGCCTGAAAATTTGTACCATACAATAGACAAGAGACAGAGAAAAGACAGGCATTAATGCAGTAGGATATAAAAGATGAGGGAAAACGCAAATTACTTACAATATAATTTGTGTTAGATCAGCACTCAGTTTAAAAAAAAAATTATTTCCAAAGGTGCACTTAACCTAGAACAACAAAAAAAGGCATGTTATTTACGTCTCTGATACACGATGGCATGCATTTAAATCATTTCTCGAGAACACAATTCAAAGAAACCGACCTCTGAGCGCAGAGATGGACGATAATTTGGTCAAATCAAGGTGGACGTCTTCGTTTTCAACACCAAATGCAGATTCCCATCAAAAACCCAGTCCCAGTCGGACCCAGTACACTCATACGTCGGATAACAGTAGAAGAACGTCGTTTCTAATTTTTTTTAAAATGAAGCAGGGAAAAATAAACTGTGACAGTGAATTGAGAAAATCTCTACATAGAGACATAACGAAATTTAAGATTATTTCGGTTCTCCGACTTGACCGGCAGCTTTCAGCTGTGTTTACATTCTCGCCCCACCCCTACCCCCCATCCCCTCGCCCTCCCTTCTCCCCTTTGCATCTTCTGCTGCTTCTGATCTGCATTCAAGTCTTCTTGGGGTGTATGCCCAGGATGTATGTTAATAATTTTCTCACCACTGTATTATTATAGTAGATTATATGCTATCTCGTGTATATTAAGGAATAAAATTATGATCTAGATTGTTCTGTTGGCTTTGAAAGTATTGGGGAAAAGTGGGAATCTTACCTGCTAATGCCCCTGTTGGGTTTGGTTACATGCCCTGACATTGTTATTGTTGTTGTTGATGTGTTTCTGCTGGGGTGTTATTAAACAATAGTTGACAATGTATTTTGTTTTTATCTTCAAAACAGTGCTTGGCTATTAACTGGGCATTTTATCAGTTGAAACACGGTGGGGTACCAAATTAATAGTTATTAGAAAAATAAGACAGAGCATGTCAAAGAATTGCCATGGAAATGTTCATCAGTGTACTGGACTCTTCTGTGACAAGACTTAAGTCTAACTTTTGTCTGTCTTTTATATTGCAATATTGCACTGGTCGTTGACGTGAGAACATTGTCTTCAGGTAAGAAGCGTGCAGTGCCAAGTGTGACTTAGAATAGCACTGTCCATGGGATGTTGAGTTTTAAGACCCATTATTTCTTATCATTACTGTACTTTCAAAGAAAGACATCCGAACATGAACCAATTCCATTAAATGTGTGTGTATGATGTAGTTGTTTACAACACATTTAATGGAATTGGTTCATGTTCGGATGTCTTTCTTTAAAAGTACAGTAATTATCTATTTCAACATTTAAGTAACACGACTTGTTTCGTAAAAACTTAAAACTTTTCGTATCTTGACTTCTACGATAAATGTTGTTAAAGTATGGAAACATCTCGTAAAATTCCTGATTCTTGTCGTAAAGTTAACTTTACGAAAAATTCCTGTCAGGATATTTCGTATTTTTACGATGATTTTTAACAGTGTGAGTCAGAGGGCGGAACGGTTGAAGGGACAGGGGCGGGGGTTGGATCGGGATGGCGCCGGACTTGGTCGGTACCGCGGTCATCAGCCCAGCACGCTGGCCGCAGCGAAAGCCCGCTGATAATAGAGAAACCGAGCCGTTGAAGGCCCCGCTCCAGTTCTCGGCGTATCACGCCGTAGGTAGGGAACCACTTTCCAAGCAGCGTGGGCGTCACGAGGAAAGCGTGCGCCTTCCGCAGGAACCCGGCCATTTCATTAGGGGACACCCTGAGCTGCGCGCTATGCGCCTACGTCAGCCGCGCGCTTTTGATGGCGTGGTCGCACTCCGGGCAATGTATCCTAAAATAAAAACAAAAGCGGCAATGAGTGAGGTTACGTCACGTTTTGTGGAACCGTCAGCGATCGGTCCCGGTCGGCCCCGGCAGCTTCAAATCGACTCGAACCGATTTTTGAGCTAAGTTTGGAGACGTTTGGTTTCACAAAAGGACCACATTATGAGACTTTTTAAAAACAAATGTCAAGGGAATAGTGACGTGAAAAATTCGTAAGAGGGTACCCTTCTGAAATTGAAATAAACTTGCAAGACGCATAAAGTAGTCCGATTTTGTAATCAAACTACTCATTTTGGGAAGGGGTTTTTTTCTATCGAACGACAACCGTAAATTATGCAAATTATCATTTTATTTGAACATTCACGTTAAACAACGTTAAATAAAATATCAAAAGTGAGGTAATGCAACAAAAAGTACTGAATCGTTGTTTTTGCAACATAAGAAGAACTAGTACATTAAATTGAATAACAAAGACAGGGACAGGAACAGGAACAGCGACAATGACATAGACAGCACGTTACTTCACGGCTTCCGCCATGTACTTATTAAATTCTGATTTTAGATTCCTGTCATGCTTCAGAGGACTGTCCTCGACAAGAAACTTCAATGCGTTGTCAAGATTAATTTTTTTCTTAAGGATTCTGCGGTGCAGCCACTGAAACGTAGACCGTTTTAGGTTCAATGTTAGCTGTTCAATTATCTTGGCGTACCGCTTGTTGCTGAGAGAAAAATTCTTCGTGTCATGGGATGTGAATTGAACACATTTAGGTTCCACAGCCTCTAAGCTCGGCAACGGCTGTACAGCAGAGGCGAATGGAAACCAGGCAATAGAGTTTTTGATGGCCTCCGTAACGATCATGTCGTTAAGAACGACATTTTCGTTGGCCACAAAATCTTGCACAGCCTCTGTTGTAGACCTCGAGACGTAATCATGCTCTGCAGTGCTGGTTAAGTGGTTGTGGTGGCGTGCCACCTGCTTGAATTCCGTGTCGGAGTGAAATCTCTTTGCCTTGGAGGCCTGTGTTCTCCGGACGGACCGCGAATTGAACACTGCTTTCCTTTGCACGGCGTCGGCGTCGTCCTCAGGCACTTGCTCCTTATACCAAGCTTGTATATCGTCGTACAAATGCTGTGCCGGCGTCCCGTCCAGACCAACAAGAAGCACGTCCGACGAAAAATCAGTACCCGGAATGTTTCTCATTTCCAGCCGCAGCTGGTAGAACTCGTTGAGAAGTTCAGCTTCCAAGGGCTTCAGGAAGAGGTCCAGCGGCCCCTGCCGCTGGTTCTTGTGCGACTCCACCCTGACATGGTAAAGGTCGTCTTCCTCCAGGTAGGTGTTCTGTTGCAACTCCGACATCTTGAGGGAAGTGGGCACGCCGCCACGCTCACCCTTCCAAACAAGCAGTACTGCGATATAACGCACAGCAGCGTTATAAAGTTTTGACACATGAGCGTCATAGCGGCCAGTGATGGGCGACTTTATCCACTTTTCTGCCTCATCAGTTAAGTCAAATAGCTCTGCAATGCCGTTCAGGACGTCATCGTATATTCCCTTATTCGTGAAATATTCACCGTACCTAAACGGAGTCAATAGAAAATGAAACGGGTAAGAACGCATAAGGTACTGCCGGCCCACAGCCGGGTGACGCAGCACGCTTATGTTACGGAAGATTCGGAAGCCGCCCGTCCGAGCACACGTTAGGTAAGTGAGAAAATGAGAATTACTTACTTGCTGAGGTCTATGTTGATTTCTTTTTCATCTAGCCGCTGCGTAAGAGATGGTGTTGCTCCAGAAAAGGAGTTCCAGATCACTGCACATTCCTGGATTGCGGATGTTAGAGCTGCGTCATCCTTCGGAAACGATGCTGTACACAAAAATAATACAAATGTAAGTACAAAAATTCAACGTCAAAAAACATTTAATTAATTTATCAAGAATGATGATTTTTACTAACGGTGGACAGTGAGGCACGCCTGTCCGTGTAGTCCCACACCACGGGTGCACCATCTAATTAACGTTTCCATAGCCCGTTTGAAATTGGCCTTACCGGCAGGCTTTAAGTCAGACGCTACAATTCTATTAACCATTTCCTGATGCACTTTGGGGTGTCTTAAGATATCAAATGGTTTCTTGTTGTCATTTTGCACAATTCTGGCCTCAACAAAGCCAATGACACGGCTCACGAATCCTGCCATATTGTTTGTCGCCGTTTTTGGGTTAGTAGCGTTTCCACTAGCTTTCCTCTTCTGGGAAATAAAAATTTTGAGGAGCTCATGGTCTTTGGCGCAGTGAGTTTTGAGGCCCAGTGCACCAGGCGAATTGTCGTCAGCAGTCGGGGTGGATTCGTCTTCGTCAGTCAAGTTGTCTTCGGTATTGTCTTGTTTTGCACGGGCCGGGAGTGATTTCTGTGAAGAAGACAGATAAAGTAAGTACCTGCAAGTGAAACAATAAAATCGAAAAGTGAATGCTTATAATGTGCTTACAGTTTCAGATTCCCTCGTCTCGTAGACGGCCATTCTGCGGTCTTCGAAGAAACTTCGGAGCCGGCACAAAAAGTCTTTGGAGAGGCACAGTGGTCCGAAGAACCTCTCCACTGCTGATTCAGGTACCAGCAACTCAACCTTATCTTGGCCGTCCGTTGGTTGGTATTTTTTTTTTCAGGGCAAGGGCCTGTTCCTTCGAGAGGCCATCGCCGTGGACCTCGGCATAGTGCCGCAGAAGCCGTTGTGGGTAGACCCCTCTCCTTAGGCACTTAGGGTGATGGCACCGCCTTGGCTTCCGCTTTCCTATCTTGGCATAGTTCATTGCCCTTCGCATTCTGGATCGGATCTTTTCTTTGCTCTGTCCCTCCTATAAAAAAAGGAGAGTGTAATAAAAAAACAACAAATTCAAATTTAAATTTTCAACTCATTATTATGACTGTGTACCTCATCAGATGTATCGGTGTCCTCCTGGGTCCTGTTAGGAAAAAGCTCCTGAGCTGGGACCTGCTCCACAGCTGCCGGTGGAGCCATGGCGAGCTCCTGAGATGGGCCCTGATCCATAGCTGGTGGAGCCGTCGCCTTCACTGGGCGGTCGGCAAAGAGGAGCCGGCGGGCTGGCGCTACTGGCACAGCCGGCACTGTTTCAAACTGTTCCTGTTAAGCAAAAAATAAAATGAATGAATGAATGAAGGAATGAATGAATGAATGAATGAATTTATGTTTTACCGTTTCCGAAACTGCATCCTCATTTTCCGAAACTGCATCCTCTTTTTCCGGAACGTAATCCTCGTCATAGTGATTGTCACAGTCCGTTGTCTCACTATCGTCATTCTAGAAAGTAAAAAGAAATATTAGCTTAGAAGTCACAAGTTTGGGAACTCAAACTTAAAATCGGTTTGATCCAAATTCAACTCCGATCCGCCTAAACCGGAAAGGATCAAAATCGTTCGCGCCTTTTGCTGGTACGGTCACAAATCGTGTTTTGGTTATTTTCGACGCGTGTGTCCAAAGAAAGCAGATCTCAATGTTCTAATATTAAGAAAATTTCTAATAAACGTGAAAAGCCGCGGTTACGCCATATATGAAATGAGAAAAACTACTAGAATTATCGCTAGCCGATAAACGCGACCGTTGCGATTTTTGGTTCGGAACGATTTGTGGAACGCAAACCATGGGATTTGTGGCCCTTTGAACACATTCAACAGTCTGAACCTTGGCCGATATGTGTGACGGTGCCACAAAGCGTTGACGACTCGGTTTGTGTGACGTACATCAAACCAGGTACACTATGGCGTCGCGATAATGTAGACATCACATAAAATGGACCCAACGATTTGGTGACGAGCCATAAACCGGGACTACAGAACATTGGCAAACGAAAATATTCTTACCTCGGATCCATCCTCCCTATATTTCATTTTCCTGTTGCTTTCTGCTGCGGCAGTGCTTAGGGCTTCCTCGGCAATCTTTTTGGACGCCCGAACAGTCATTTCCTAACAAAAAGAATAAATTAGCACTCAAAAATAAACGTTTAGAATCACTAACCTTATCGATAGACAATTACCTCCACAACGGCTTCCGGCATGTCATTAATGACGTCCATGACGTCCTGCAGATCATCATGCCCCTGCTCCGCATGGACAATCACGTCAGCTGCTTGGTCACTTTGGTTAGCCGCCTCGGTGATGGAACCATCGACCACTGTTTCACTTGACGGCTTGGAGACCGCAGGTGCCTCATCCACGGGGCATGCCGTGATCTCGTCATCAGCCGGCTGCAACGGAAACAAAAATATTATTTTTTGAAAAAGTAGCACTACAAAAACTGCAATGCAACAACGGACGAAAAGCCTTACCTCAACCTTAACGGGAGTAGTGCTGATGAATTTAAGGAGGCTTTGACTCTGGCAGTCTCGTTTCACAAGGTTTTTCCGATCTTTCCTGACGACAGGCCTCTGTAAAAAAATGCGATTTGTGAGAGAAAACAATGGCGCCTTGGGAGCGCGATGAAACAATAAAAACAGCAAGAAGCGTCAAAAAGATAGTTCGCTATTCTTATCGAAACTTTAAACATGTATTTCCGCGAATGAACGCTTTGGATACAAGCCGGTGCGGTAATCAACTAGAATACGAACGATCAGCGGTAAAAGCGAGGCAGGCGCGAGATCGTATTTACCGTGGAATAACGAAGGAAACGCCACGAACGCAATCTGTAACTCGACGGCAGGTCGAAAAATACAACCGTTAATTACTACTCCCATAACAATGCATGCACAGTGACAGTGACATTTGCAGGTACACTTCCTGAAAAACACGCGGCGGAGAAGTTTAATTAGGGTTAGACATCCTAGTGTGCTGAAAACACTTGTAATCTGTGTAGTGTAAGTGTCCTGCTACATTGCTCTGTAGGGATTTATTTATTTGGTCTTTGTCAGAAGCCAGAGCAATGCGCAGCGTGTTTTGAATGAGTGAGAAAAAAAGGGCACAAACAGACAAACAGAGCAGTGACAGATGCAGCAAAACCAGTTAGTAGCCTTCACCATAACTAACTACACATGCTCGCGGGAAACGCGATCTCAGCACGTGGCTGCACTTGGCCGTTTGCGGGGTGTGAAAAAACTATCACATTGAACCGTACACACACACGCGCGCGCGCGCGCGGGTTGAGTGCCGATGCGCGCGAAAAGAAGAACAAAATGCGAGCTGTCTAACAGCCGGTTGACTGGCGCCATAAAGGCAGCGCGCACAGATCGCAGCGTGCTACGCGCAGTCCACACGCGTGGTCAGCGGCAGGAACAAAGCAAGTGAAACGCGAATTGAGTGCGCAGAACAGATGAAAATAAGACTTACCGGAGCTGGCTTGTTCCTGTTACGTCCCGGCCGCTGCCGCACACCACCTCGCGTTTTCACCATCTTGAACACTCACTCGCGATTAAACGTTTCGACACGCAGTAGCACTCGGAAACTGGCGCGACACAGACTGAGGGAGCGCGGAGACGGCGGCTGCATTTATAGGGGCCGGTTGCCACGTTTCCAGGAATCAATGACGGGGCAGCCTGTGATTGGCTGCCCGTGTGCAGATACTCCCGCGCAATACAAACGTCACAGTTTACGTGCCACGCAAACGCGCCCCAAACCCGGGCCCATGGACAAACGTCACAGTTTTGTGGACACGGTAAGGGCGGTAAGGGCTAGAGGAAATAAGGTCCCTTATGGTATACCACGCGTGCACGAGACGTTTCACGGCGTCTTTTTCGATCCCGCGAGCTCTACATCGCGGTACGGCTCCAGCTGCTTGCTGTTTTAAACATCTTCGGCTACACGGCCGGTCCTGCGGCTATACGAGCCCGGAACAAAATACCGCTAAAAAAGGATTTTGGGAACCCGATTTCAGTAACGACGGAATAACGACACTGCGCGTGCATTAGCTACCGCGCTGCGCACTGCCCACGTGCGCTACATGCCGATTTTTTGCTGTGTAACACATGACACCTACCTTGGCCTGCACGTGGCTGTAGTGCTGCACGTTATCTACGCCAGAGAACACCGCTTACGGGGTGCACACTGAGTATTACTCGAGCCACGGTACACAAAAACACGTTTTCTAACGCGATAAAGTTAATATTAAATGAAATATCGGAGAGTTTGTAAGCGTCACATTTACTGTGACGCTATTTTGACGCCGGGCCGTTCGTCTCGCTGCACCAAATCAGCAAATACCATTTTTCGGAACAGTTTTGTGTTTGTTTGATCGTCCAAACGGACCCTAGTGTGTAGCGTTTGCGAATCAAAAGTCCAGTTCTTGTTGACGCAAGAATTTCGTAAGGGTACCCCCTTACAGGTTTACCCATCAAATCTTCAGATCACATAAACTGGATCGGCGCTACCTGTGCGAGTCGTATGCAGGCGTGAGAGTAAGTAAATTAAAAGCGCCGTTTCAGCGCAGAAAAGGACATGTCTGAAATTTATCAAAGTCTTTGCGTTAGTTCATCTATCTAGAAATAAAGTGTTGGCCCTGAAAAGGGCCTTTTTAATTTTAGGCGTGCACCTGCTACACCCTACGCCTGCCTCTTCAGCTTCATCTCAAGCCAAACGGCATCAGCCCATTGCCTCGCGTCGACGCCCGGGTGGTGTTCGGCAAGATGCTTTTTCTTATCCGTCACGTACGTTTCTGTTAATAGACAGAACGGGCAATGAAACAGCCGCTGCGGGATCTGTTTACGGGCTGCCAGTTCCTTCGTCAGCTTCGCTGTCGTGATACGCTCTCTACTCATGATGGAACGCAAATGATGACGCTCCCGTTAATGCACCTGCATTTATAGACGCGGCTGGGCGCCAATGCAGCCAATGGGAGTCCGTAAAAAATCCAGCGCTCTCATTGGTTGTTGAAGCCGTACGGTGGTCACCAAATCAGTGACGTCACCCCGCGCGAAAATTCAAACCTCCTCCGCAAGACGTTTCAAACTGATTCCAAATCAAAACACAGTTTGGCGTACGTCACATAAATGCAGCCCAAAATTCAGTCACACATGTGGGCGCGGTCGCGCTATCTGGCTAAGGTCCAAACACTACAGCTTGTACCTTGTGGCCGTCAGTGGACGTCCGTCAAACCGGGACGGGAACTGCGGTACCGCAAGCCGGTCGTGTGGTGTTGCAAGCAGCTCTTCGTAGTCTTTGTTCACAGTCGATCTTTCAGAAAATATTCTAAGCTCTAAAAAGAACTGCAAGGACAGCGGTGGAGCCGTGAAAGAAAAAAAGATTTGGCCCTTAAAAGGGCCGTTTTGAGTTACTCGGCAGGCCGGGTTAGGGACTGCGTGGTAAAGAGGCTGGCGCAGGTGCGGCAGGAGCATTATGGTCTTCTGCTCTCTGCGCGCTTTCGGCTGCCTCGGCCACTTGACTGAACAGCTTTGCTAGCATTCTGAACCTTCGAGGTTCTACGTCCAGATGTGCCATCAAGTGCTGCGCTAGTCTCTGCTGAAGCAACCCGCAGATGGGGCAGTGTGCAAGGGACGGCTCGTCTACTGCCCACCGCACAAATGCGTTGTCAGCCATCCTGACGGAGACACGCAGTGGCGCGATGCAGGCGAGGTACTGAAGCCTGATGCCATTTGTGCCCGGCTTTTATGTGATTCTGGTGTCCCGCTTGCGCTCCAATAGCATCGCACCAAAAGTGCAAGCACAATCGGCGCATTCCCATTCGTCAGAGGTTTACGCGGGAAGCCATTTTTGAATTTTATAAAAGACCCTCAAACTACGACTCTTAAATATGGAGTCAAACTCAGAACCAAACAAAATGGCGCGTCCTCGGTTTGAAGGTCGCTCGTTCTGGGCGTCCCGTGGTTGACGGACGTGGCGCGTCCGGGTTTCGCGGACGTCCGACAAGGTACAAACACTACAGTTTGCTCCCGAATAATTTCATTTAAAGAATCAGGAGAGTTAGAGCCACTACACAATTACTATCACTTTGAACATCTATATTATGAACACAAAGATCATTCACAGCACCATTTGAACTATTAGTTAGAATATTATTCATATCCACACCACCCCCATCTAAATTATCATTTAAAACACAATCCCCACCATGGTTACATTTTCTTACATGACTTTTGAAAGAATTGAAGTCAGAAAAAATTATGTAACACCCAGGATGCTTACACTTCAAATTTTTAACTTTCATACCATGATTTACTTTTAAATGCAGAGCCAAAGCTTCAAACCTGACAGACACAGGACACAGTGGACAAATCATGATGAAGTTTTGTAGCACACAGCAGACAGAAAATAATCAAACCACGGGACCCACAGGATTCTCACTAACAAATGCCTTGTAGTCAGCTAAGTGACAAGCCAAGAAAGTCCTCAAGCCACGATCACCAATATAATCCAAAGGAGTGTCCATACACATTTTTGGATAAATAACCAAATGTGTTTGGCTTCAGCAGGGAATTTACCATCCAGAGCGAAAAACACTTTAAAGCATACATCTAATGCCTGCAGTGGAGAAGCTGTCAACCACGGTATATTATCCACAATTACTAAATTCTGGTCGATTTGTTCATTATGAACGACCACGGCTACAAATGGCTGCATAGTTTGCTTGTATCGCAGGAGCGCGTCTTTTCTGTACTCCACTGCTTCTCTAAGTTCAGCCACTCTCCGGAACAGGAAAATGAATTGTAGGATAACCATGAAATGTAGACGGCAACTGAATTAATTTAAACTAACAAAAATACCTACCTTCAGGACCGTGAAAAATGACTGCTGCACTTCTGACCTACTCGGCCTCCACATTTCATTACACCCTTTCACTTTTGGAAGGGTGCGAACTTTGAAAATTTTGGAGACGTTGGAAAGCAAAAAGATTGTCTTGTCATCCAGAAGAAGAAAAAAAAATTGAATGAAGCAAGGTAACCCAGTTGACATTATGTCTTCAAGAGACCCTGGAATCTCCTATGATGCAGGAAAATGACAGGAGATAGGCCATCATAAACTGAGTAAAAATATAGAAGCTTCCGGCAATAAAATGATATTCCATGGAATAAGTAATACATTTTAGGGAACTAAATACATTTCCCACAAAAAGCAAGTGAAATAAAATATTTTTAATAGATCATTCAATGAAAATACTAAGTATCAAAGGAATGGTACAAATCTAAAAAAACAGTGAAGCCACACTATTCTTACCATCAGATTTGCAGCTTTCAATGGATTCTTTGAGCTCCCTGTCCTTTTTCATTTGGTGCTCAAGGTACTTGAGGAGGATTGGCCACTCGGTTTTCACTGCTTCCTTGGTTCGAAGGTTAGCTGACTCTTATTCAAAAGTGAGCTAGAAAACCAGAATAAAATAATGAAGTATTCTCCTCCAGATCTTTTATCTAATTACCGTTACTTTATGAGAAACCCTCATTAAAATACTCACCATTTCCCACCCGTGCTGCTGCTTTAGGCATGGAAATTTATTCACATATTCATATATTGAAAGCGTCTTGCTCAGAAGCTCGCGCTTGCCAGCAGCATCGGCCCACTTTGTTGACAATTCAATGTAGGGTCCAGTGTTATTAAAAAGCCATAGCATTACATCATCATCATCAAAATCAATGGCATCATCTAAACGAGCATACAAATCAAATAATAATCCGGTGTCCATCACTTAAATGCTAAAGGTATTTTAGTTACCACGTACCTAAATTTTCACTCTCAACTAACTCATCCTCGAGCACTTTACTGCTGAGCAGCCCTGCTTTAATAAAATGCCTCCTCACGTTGTAGAATTTATGGCGAAGGTGCCCACTAACCACTCTTCTACCCTCTCGCTCCTCAACCAAACACCAAGTCTCCTGGCACGTCAAACAAATAACTCAGAACATAACGAAACAACTTATATAGAATGAAATATGCAATTCAGACTTACCACACTCTCAAGGGGGAAAATTTGCACAATTTGAGTAGCAAGCTCGATAAACCTTTGTTCGGTGATCCTGAAAAGGACCAGATTGGTTAGGTAACTTATCACTTGCGAAAAGGAAAAAAATAACCAGCAGGAAAACAAATACATACTTGCTGTCTAGTCTGCCAGTCAACTCTCCAAATATCACTCGAGCACTGAGCTCGTCCCTCACACTGTGACTCAGTGAGCCGTAGCGACGGTAGGAGGCTAAGCACTGCCAGCCCATCCGGAGTCGCCTCAAGAGTGTCGTGGAGATCCTGCAAAACAAATTTAGGTATTAGGGAGTTGCAGGTTTAATGTGACAGCAGGCTGCCCTAACCTCTTAGCCCACATGACAAGCAAGGCAAAATAACATAAAGACACAAAAAAAAAATACGACAGGGCAAAACGCACACGAGGTCGCTTTGAACCTAAAAAAATAAATGGAGTGGACCACGACCGAGTATATGACTAATGTCATAACCTTATTGTTAATTCTAAGTTACAACATGAACTCGACACTCTACGTGCTGTTCCGCGGCACCGGACAGCGAAGTGACAGTCATGAGACCGGAGCAATAAAATCCCGGGCGAATATTAATGAAAACTTCTTGTTGTCACTAGTCAAAGGATAAAATCAAATAAATCATTTACGTGGGTAGCACTACCAAAGACTAACTATCTCCACTCGTCGACACGGCGCGTTACATAACCTACCAAGTCACGAGTGAAGGTTTTCACATTTGACACGCAGGGAGGAGAGAACTCAAATCGAACGCGACAACCCTCTACCCTCTACACAATTACTGACACGGCACACACCGATACAACACTTACATTAATGGACGGCTCTTCCAGGAGGGTGTTAAGGAGGGGCCGAAATGCAGTCCGTGTCCGTTTAGATGAAGATGTTGATGGAGGTGACGACGAGGTGGACGCGGACGGCGCACTCCGTTTGGGTGGCATGATCTTGACGCAACGGCAAAGGCACGAACTTCACAGCAGCTCAAACACAGACGAAACATCTTGCGCTGGTACGACATTTTATATCGGCTGGGCGAACAACACAGGGCGTTTCCGCAGCCCTCTACATAGTGCCGGTAGCAGAGCGCACCTAACATTTTGATAACAGCCCCGATACGTGAAAAGAGCGCGAAAATTCGTTCGGGGAAGCACACAGCGGCTAGTAGAACCCGTTCGCTGGGGGAAGTACATCAGCCGAGTAAGACTTACGCGAACAGCTGCGCTGTCGAAGCGAAAATGTTGTGGCTAGCGCACACGTACGCCCGTCCCGCGCTTATCAATCGTCTGACCCATGCACGCCTAGCATCCGCTGTTGCGCAGCTTGCATGGGAACCACAAATAATGTTTAACACCCCTCAGGCCTATCGAGGGATTGAGGCAGGACGTCTGGAACTGATAAGACGCAGACGCGCCTTTGCCCCCACCCTTTACTACGACTAGAGCAGCAGCAGCCCTGCTGGGCCTTCAGCCCGCTCCAGTCCTTGCAGTTCACACCGAGAGCTTGGGCGAGGCACATCGGCCATGGTACGACGGAGGAAGCCGGAGGGGTAAGTGGACGGACACAGAGTGTGAGTGCCACGAGCCAATCAATAAACCCTACTACTATGAACTTCTAAGTAAATTCGCTGATTATCATTCGCACAGCAAGCGCCACTCGAGAAAGAACCCAAATATCCCAGGGCCAGACAACATGGTGCATCGGCCAGTTTTTCGATTTTGGCGTTTAGCTTAAGCGTGCACGCATAGTGCATCGGCCAGTTTTTCGATCCGTTTTTTTCGATTTTGGTGTTTTACTTAAGCGTGCACACATGTTGCATCGATCGTTTTCCTTTTTTTAATTTGGTGATTTGTTTAAGCCTGTACGGTACATATTACATTGACCAATTTTTCAATAGCGGTGTTTTGTTTTAAAGTATAATAATAGCGGTACCTGGACAGCTTTACTGTCGACCGCCTTTTTCTTTTGAATTCATTTATTTGGCCATTTAAAAAAAAAAAAAAGAAACCCGTGCTCCTCCGACAAGCTAATTTTTTTTTCTGCCGACTTGTGACTATTTTTGTGACTGACGCCGACGCTCTCCCCAGACATCTTGTTACCTATTCGGCATTTTATGCCGCCTTTCTTTACTTTTTGCCACGCGGTTTGCGCGGTCGCTCTTTGCGAGTGCTTCCGCCCCGCCACTGTGTCCGGTTGGTTTTTTCGTGACTGCCCCACCGGACAATTTTAGTTTAGTTTCTCTTTGAGGAAGGGACTCCTGTGTGCGATCGCTACGTTTGCGTTCCTTTTCCCCGCCCACCCGCCCGTAGTTTTCCACAACACTCCCCGCGATGGCCGCTCCTATCCTGACAGTAGCTGCTCATCTGCCCCCGTTTTCCGGGGAGCCTGATGACGAGGTTCAGCAGTTCTTGGCGCGATTTGACCGTTACTTGGCACTGTACCCGAACATGAATGCCGCGCAGAAGCTTTTCCATTTGGAAAACGCCCTGACGGGCTCTGCGGCTGCCATGTTCCGGCGAAAAGTCAAGGAGTTACTTGACACGGAGCCGGTCCCTCCGCGAACCCCGGAGCAGACCTACAGTCTAGTGCGAGAGGCGCTAGCCTCTGCCTTCCCCACAGTCATTGATAAGCAGGCCTATCGGGACCAGCTTCAGACCCGCATTAAACAGGAGTCGGAGTCATACGCGCAGTATGCGCAGGATGTGCTGCGGCTCTGCGGTAAGCTCGATATCAATGAGGTGGATGAACAGCTCCAGGAGATCCACAAGGGAGTCGACCTGGCCGTAGCTGCTGCCCTCCGCCCGGACGCCTACAATACGGTAGACGAATTTTTAAGGGCAGTGCAAAATTTGGAAACTACCCACAAGGCCGCCATCCGCGCCCACACTCAGTACAACCTGCAAAGAAATCTGCCCCCTCCCTCTCTTGCCTCCGTGTGTGTGCCCGCTGCCTGTATGCCTTCCGCCCTTGCTTGTGGCGCCTTCAGCGCACCGGCCGCCCCAGCTGCTACCGGTACGCACCCGCTAGAGAACAAGCTTGCCGAGCTCATCCAGACGCTTGAGAGATTCACTCTCGCTCACGCTACGGCTAGTGCTGTCCAAACACCGACGCAGAATCGGAAAAGTGAGGCGCCGCGGCACGTCAATCAAATGTGGGACGACGACGGAGACGACGACGATTACAATGATAACGTTAATCGAGCCGCCAGCCCCGCTCCAGGCGTGTGGCAGCCGCCTGACCTCGGGTCCCCTTATCAACAAATGCAGGGTCCCTGTCCCTACCTCCCGCCCCCCTTCCCCTTCGGGGCCCCGCCGTTCCCCTCTGTGTGGCAGTACCCTCCTTGGTTCTGGTATGGACCATGGGGCCAGTGGAACCCGCAGAATCTGAACGAAGGCACCACCCCTAAAATTCCCCAGGATCAATTCCCTGACTCTAAATTTGAGTCGCCACCAGACGCCGACCCGTCTGACTCGGTGTGTGTGTTATGTAGTGGCAGCCATAACGCTCTCGAGTGCCCTATTGCAAGCGCCTTGACCCCTCAGCCAGCAGCACCTTCCGCTGCAGTGCTCAGTGAGCCCCCGCCAGGCGCTGCCTGTTTGCAGGTAACTTGTGAGGTGCCCCCCTCGCCCTCCTCCCCCCTGCCGGCTGACGACGTAGAGGAGCCAAAGCCGAAACCGAGACCGCCACGCAGCGTGCGCGCGCGCAGGCGATCCCGACGCACGGCCGGCCCTCCGTCCTCTGCCTCCAGCACACCTCCCCCACCTCCCCCTCCCACACACCCGCCGCTCATGAGGCCCCCAGCCGCTGCCGCCGCCGCTCCCGCCTCGGCTGCTTATCAGGCCGCCGCCGCCCCCGGCAAGCCCCCCGAGGCGCACGCGCTACCGGCGTCCTGCCCCCTTCGCGTCCCCCCTGTCAGCGCCCTCCGTGTCCGGATGGAGTTTCCTTTCGGCACCGTGACGGGCCAGCTGGACACTGGGTCCACGTTCTCCATCCTCCATGCGCGCTGCGTCCCGCCCTCCGAGGTGGACCCCACTCACCTCCCCTTCAAGCAGCTCCCATGTGCCCGAGGTGCACCAATCACTCTGTCTGGGATTTACACCGCCACGGTGAGAGCCAACGGTGCCACTGTCATGCACCCGTTCCTTGTCAGCCCAGACACGTGCTCCGATCTGTTAATTGGCTTAGATTGGCATTTTGCGACCAAGTCTGAATTGCGCTTTAGTAATAACAAATATGCTATGGAAACCGCTGGCTGCACGCGCCCCGGCTCGGATCCCCTGCCGCCGCCCCAACCCGCCCCGGAGTGGCCGGAGGCCCCGGTGGTCTACGCGGTTGGCCCGGCGAAGGCTCCCCCTCAGCCCCGGCCCCGCCGCCCTCCGCCCGCCCGGCCCCGCCCGGCGTGCGCGCGTTCCAAATTCAGCCAGACAGGCTCTTCGCGGATATTGCACCCGCCGCGGCCCACAGCCGCGCCCCTGATCTCGTCCCCGCTGGCGCCTCCGCGCTGCCGGACGACATCCTCGCCGCCTCCCTGCAGGCCGTCCCGCTCCAGTCTGTCCCCATCCCTGCCCCCGGGCAGGAGGACGCAGAGATCGAGGCTCTCCAGGAGCCCCTCCTGGGCGCGGACCCCGCAGACAGCCGAGTTCCTTGACTCCAGCTTATCAGCCGGACTGTGTGCACAAGGAGTAGGCCCCCCCGCCCCCTGTGTGCCCGCACGGCCGCCCCGTCTGCCCCGCAGAGGGCCACGGCTGCCTCCTCGCGGGCCGCTTTGCTGCGGCACCGAGTGAGCGCCTGCATCACTTCTTTTAGCCTTCCCCGCGAAAGAACGAGTCTGATAGTCGCGCACATGCGCCGACTGTCGACGCCGTCCGCCGGATGTGGCAACCTTAGATGTTAAGTTCCCTTCTTTTGGGCTACGCGTTAAAGCGAAGCGCATCTGCGCCGCACGCATGAAGTCAAAAGCAAGCTGTTCATTTTATTGCAGCCGCCGTGCTGTAGTGTTTACACGCCCCCTCACGGGTAGAGATGTTGCGGACCGGCCGGCCTGGAACCACGGAGCCCCGCCCCGCTCCTCCCCGTAGATTCCGACTCTGGCTTCGCCGAGTCGCCCGTTGTGTTATCACGGCCCTCTTTTACTGACATTTGACTGCTCGAGCTCGACACGACTTTTGACTACTCATACTACTTTTATTGGCTTAAATCACCGAACACGCGCCTTCTCACGTGCGTTTCCTTCATTTCATGGCCTTATAATTTCAAATTATCAATTTTAGTTTTCTTGTTCGGCCTGATAATGGGTGATTTAATTGGATTCTGTCGCGATTGGCGTTCCTGTGTGTTTTTTGGCCATATGCTTTCCCATTTACGTTCCCACTGCGGACGCTCTTTTACATTTATTTTTGATCGGCGCTCTGCTGTTTCCGTTCACTGTATCGGCCGCCTCGGCCCTAGTTCGAGTGAACTCTGTGGCACGCCTCGTAGCGCGCCATGGCTCTCTCCCGCGCCCAGCTACGCAAAAGATTGGCTGGCCTAGCCGACACCTGGATGGCGTTGCCTCCCCGACGCTGTTCCTCAACGTGAGAGTCACTCCCCTCACCGGAACGCTGCCTACGGCCGCCACCCCCACCTGCAGACGCACAGCGTCATGCCGCGTGCCACCGCGATGTTCGAGTAGCTACCCCAGCGCCGTTGGCCAACCCGCCCCGGAGCATGAAGCCGCCACGCCGCGCCTAAGCATGACGGACACCGCCAGCGCCGGCCCCTCGCTGCTGGACAGCGCCAGCCGTCCGCCGACCTGCTGGCCCCACTGCCTTCCCGTCGCTGCTGGACGTCAACTCCTGCCGATTCCCTGTTTTGCAGTCCTGATAGGACGCGCCGCTGGGATTACCGACGATAGAAGCTAAGTTTCAGTGTTGCGGTTTGCCTACCGGCGCCTCACGCCAACCCACAGTCAGTGTGACACGTCGTTCGCGCGAACTCTTTCTTTTCCTCAATTTTGCGCTCTGCGCGTAGTCGAGTGACCGGAGGCCCCGGGTACCTTCATGGCCCGTGCACGCCCCGCATCCTTAACAATTTTAACCCATTTTCTAAATTTCGCTTCGACTTTCTTCTAAATTTATTGTACGTGCGCCACTACTGCTGGATGGTCCGTTTCGCCCTAGCACGCAAGCCCTTAACTGGCTCTTTCTCTCTCCCGGTGTAATTTTAAGTTAGTTTTAAGCTCAATTTTGAATGCAACCTTCTTAAATTTTTCCCGGTCGTGTGCACATTAAACGCTTCCGTTACGGTACAAACCTCATATTTCTTGTAATGTTTCATTCTACTTTGGCAACGTACGCTACTTTGTAACTTAAGTTTACCGCCAATACTGCACAGCATGCTTTGATTGCCAGGTGTCAACTATCGACTCGCTTCACCGTCGGTGGCCTTGCGATTTTCGCCCGCTTCGCGGCGGCCCGCACTGCGCCGCTCCGCTCCGCCCGACCCTGCCACGCACCGCACGAGCCGAGCCAAGCTTCTCCGGGTGTCGCCCACGATGCCGACTGAATATTCGCCGTGGCCACCCCGCAGCGGGCAGCCCTGCAGCCCCGCCGGGCCCCGCCCCCTCGCAAGCCCTGCCCGAGCGCCGCCAGCCCCGGCGCGCCTCGCTATCTGCCGGGCGCTGCCGCCGGCCCCGGCCCGCTCATCACCATCGCTCTCCCGCCCCGCGGGCAGACCACCTCAAAGTCGCACTTCTATGGTCTCCGACATGCGAACTTTCTGCTACCCGCCTTGCGAGGACGCTCAATCTACCTGAACTAGGCTGTGCCGCTCGTCGGCATATATGTGTGTGTGTGTGCAGCGTGTCCGCGTGGACGCGTGACGCGCCGGTCGCGTGGTCCCCGTTGCGTGGTCTCTCTCGTTTGGCCCCGACAGACCGTGTCGTCACCTGGTCATTTTAATTATTCCTTTGTTTCCAATCACCAATGTTCACCAAACAGACACATCTCGATGTTACGCGCTAATTAACAAATGTGAATGTTTCTCCGTATTCCTTAACTGCGTACCTCTTACATTTTTGTACCGCATCAGTATGTACCTTTATTTCCTTCAATTTCACCAGTGTAACCACCGAATTATATACTCCTCCTCTGTGTTGCCTCCCCCCGCTTGCCACCACCATGTACACCTTGAGCGAAGTGTTTCACCCAAGCCTCCAGGGCCGGACTGGGGGCATTTGGCCCCGTCGGGAATTGGGGTTTGTGGCCCCCAATTACCCCCCCCCCCCCAAAAAAAAAAAAAAAAATTCCCACAGTAGGAAAAAAAAACAGTTTTTGTTTTTAAATTCTTTTTTTAATGAATTCAGAACAGGTTACAGGTAGCGCGGACGCTCGACGCGCGCGAATCTAGTGGCTGGCGCAGGGCAGAGGGTGGACAGGCCGCGCCGCTCCGCACGCTGGTTTAGCAAGGCAAGGCACGCCACGGCCAACGCTATCCGCCCCTAGTCGACCAGCAGCGTGCCATGCCCTGCCGCCTGCGAGCCAGCGCGCGGTGCAGCACGCCCTGCCCTGCCGCTGGCCGGCCAACACAGGCAGCAGCGTGCCAGCGGCGGCGCGCGGTGTGGCACGCCCTGCCTCGCCGCTTGCCGGCCGGGCCGGCACAACCGACAGCGTGCCATGCCCTGCCTGTCAGCGAGCCGCGAGCCGGCGCGCGCGCGGTGCGTCGCCCCCTGCGTGGCCTGTCTACATTGTTGCGTCCATGGTCAAGTGCCGCTCCGCACCGCACCACTTGAGGTCTGGCCCCCGGGGCAGGCGATGAGGTGATGGGACGAACTGAACTACTGCCGCTGCCCTGCCGTGCGCAACAAGATGGCCCCAGGACCCGAATTCTTGCACACGCGTCATGCCATGTCGTGGCCTGGCCCATCCCGCCGGCTGCTGGTGCGTGGCCGTCTATTCTATTTGGCCCCCGCGCCGGCCCGTGGCCCCGTCGGGGATTCCCGTTTCCCGGGCCGCCCAGTCCGGCCCTCAAGCCTCATTTTAGCGTCCATGTTGACATTTACCGCTTTTCTTAATTTTTCAAAATTCTCGTTTAACGTTAATTACGGCCCGAGGACGGGCCTTTCCGGGTGTCGCCCATGTTGTGGCTAGCGCACACGTACGCCCGTCCCGCGCTTATCAATCGTCTGACCCATGCACGCCTAGCATCCGCTGTTGCGCAGCTTGCATGGGAACCACAAATAATGTTTAACGCCCCTCAGGCCTATCGAGGGATTGAGGCAGGACGTCTGGAACTGATAAGACGCAGACGCGCCTTTGCCCCCACCCTTTACTACGACTAGAGCAGCAGCAGCCCTGCTGGGCCTTCAGCCCGCTCCAGTCCTTGCAGTTCACACCGAGAGCTTGGGCGAGGCACATCGGCCATGGTACGACGGAGGAAGCCGGAGGGGTAAGTGGACGGACACAGAGTGTGAGTGCCACGAGCCAATCAATAAACCCTACTACTATGAACTTCTAAGTAAATTCGCTGATTATCATTCGCACAGCAAGCGCCACTCGAGAAAGAACCCAAATATCCCAGGGCCAGACAACAAAAATGAATTCGAGTACACAAGCAAAATTTATGTTTCTATGTAGCACAACCATCCGCTCTGAGACACAGAATTGTCAGTTCTCTTTACGACCGAGAATTCGTTCGTACAACAAACGTTCCACAGTTCAAAGGACAAAGAACAGTACCTGTGTCAACCACATTTTCGTTGAGTCAACTATTTTTTTGCTTGTCTCAAAATTAACGAACAGATTAGTTGTGCCAACTAATTTTTCGTTGCCGCAATTAATCATTTTTTTTGCGTGCGTGGAAACGGACACTTTGACACCGTACCTCTGATCTTGAGTACACGCTTTAATACCTTGCGTCCGTTCTAAAAGTTTGCGGTACATTCCGTACATATTTTTACAGTGCTGATACTTTGTTTTGCCAAGTGTATTTTACTTGGTTCTAGTGGTTTAATATAGTTGGTTTAAGTAACATTTACTTGTAAAAACCAAGTATATGCAATTCGTGACTAAAATCAAGAATCCATTTTCCTGGGTGCAGGGCAATCAGCATCAGAATGCAGTAGCCTCGGGTTCGATTATCAATTCCGCTATGTTAATGTTTTGTCCTTGTACTGTGCTTCCTCAGTGCAAGGGGTTTCCCGGATGTGTTGTGAAAACTGGACACTGGACGTTAGGGGCGGTCATAGGAAGGTCGATGTTGAAATTTTGAGTTCGACATATCAGAAAAGTTGGCCCGCCCTAACAAACGACCAAAAACATTTTTTTCAGAATTTTTGGACCACTTCTAGGGGTTCCGCAAGAGCCATTTGTAGTGAGCTTAGGCAACCCGCAAAGCACCACTTTTTCACCTGTCCTGTCGATGAAGTGCGGGAAGACGGTACTTTTTCGGCTTAGTTATGGTAGGGCCTTGTTGAAGAGGTGTGTGGGGAGTGACCGAAGCCGTCAGATCACGTGGGTTCACTCAGTGCTTCCGACGGGGGCTACCTCGACTCACAGGTATAATAAATTTATTTAAAAAAATTTATATTTGGCTGTTTTGGCAAAATGTCGAAAACTTTAAAAATGAACATTTACACTGAAAGAGATATACAAAATCTGAAGAGCGCCAGTTGTACAGGTTTATGTTGCGATGAAAACAAGCCATTCGGAAACGAGATACGACCAAAAATGGGGAAATGGCGGAGGATTCACGATTTTAGTAGTACAAACGGAGTTGCCATATTTTACTGGTGAGTCGAGGAAGCCCCCATCGGCAGCACTGAGTGAACCCACGTGATCTGACGGCTTCGGTCACTCCCTAGACACCTCTCCAACAAGGCCCTACCATAACTAAGCCGAAAAAGTACCGTCTTCCCGCACTTTATCGACAGGACGGGTGATACAGTGGTGCTTTGCGGGTTGCCTAAGCTCACAACAAATTGCCCTTGCGGAACTCCAAGAAGTGGTCCGAAAATTCTGAAAAATATGTTTTTGATCGTTTAGTAGGGCGGGCCAACTTTTCTAATATGTCGAACTTGAATTTTCAACATCGACCTTCCTATGACCGCCCCTACTGGACGTCGATCGGTGTGACAAAAAATAATTAAACGATACGCACACACTATAATCCCCACTGCGAAACATCACACTCCACCTGTAATAAAATCCTACCCTGGCGAAAATGGTAGACGAAAATGTGTTTGAAACGTGTTTGTGAATGTGTTCTGAATGCGTTTTCTCTTACTTCACGAACAGGTTCTTTTGAGTTTAAAAGCTGCGAATTCGAACGGCAAATGTCTTAATGATGTGCGGAGAATGAGTTTGAAATGCGTTTGTAGAACCAAAGTAAACATATTTTTTTGGGTTGGCAAACACATTCCGAACGCGTGGAATTGCGTCTGAAACTAGTTGGGTCCGAGCGGAGCGAGGAGCCCTTTGCAGCGACTTTCACGCTTCTTCTCTCCTCCTCGCAACCATTGTTGCCGTTCAAAGCTTATGAGTTCCCTCACCACGCTTACTATACCTAGGTTTTATTTTTTTTTCATTTACCGTTAATATCTATTGCATAAGTTTTAAAATAATATATTTTCATCAAATAAATTACAAACTCTTATTCAAAAAATCCTATTAGCTCAAATCGAAAAATTCAAAGTTTACATGAAAAGGGGTTCCCACTCTCAAGCCTCTCTAGCTTCTACATCCCTCCCCTCTGCACATTTTTACTTCTCCGTATCCACATTACTATCATTGTATCTGTATGAACCGAAAACTGTCAAAAATATATTTATATCATATGCCACCTTATAATTACATCAGGAACAAGTATTCAAATCATAATAAAAAAAAAACATTAGTTTCTCCTCTCTGCGTTCCCTTCTGGAACCATTGTTGGCAAGTTAGGAGGTCCCGCGGGCCCCGCGCGCCGCGGCTGGCCGCGGCCATGCGGCCGTCATTGTCTTGAAAACCAAATGTGCTGTCGTCGGTTAAAATATCAGAAGGTTCATGACTCCTAAAAAATTGCAAATTTGTGATTTGCCTCAATGCATTACCAAGGTTAGTTTTATCGCGTTTAAATATCGTTTCAATAAATTTTAATATTCTGTTATTGTTGCCTCGGCTTCCCAGTTCGGCGTCCCGTGGCCCGCAGGCCGGCGCCGCAGCTTGTGACAGTCATACGGACGGCCTTTTCCTACAATGTCGGTGTAGCCGCGCTGTGTAAAGCGTCGAATCGCCGGACAGATAGACCCCGGTTCGAACCGAATACTTTCTTATTTTTACGTTCATAAAATCGTGAACCTGCTTTTAACATTGGAAATCCTGGCCCCCGAGGACCACTCAGCGGTTTTGGCGCTGGAATTTTTCAAATTTGTTTAGAACGTGTTCTGGTGCACGATGCGAACACTATATAAACACTATACAAATACTTTTGCGCGGCATAAAAACAGTAGTGGCGAGCCGGTCCGACACATTGGAGCGTGCCCCTAGTTATGATTCATCGACGAAGATCTTTTGGAGTTTTCTAGTGCGCGGTATGGTGTGACGCACTCTTTCCAAATGTGCTAAAAGATTCTGAGTTGTATGCCCCTTACTACAAAAAAAAAACCTACACAGAATAAAAACCAGAGTTGCAAGAAGCGGAATTTTAATACATGCACTTGATACGGAAACAAACGGCGTCAAAATGTGGTAATGTTCGCCGCCGTTTATATGTCAATGTTGAACTTTAGTTTCGGCCGGGGCGGCGCTGAGGAGGGGCGGGACCCCTGCGCGCTTGTGGTGGCCGACGGACCGGGCTCTCGTCAGACGAGATGGAGTCGGAGTCCGCGCCCTCCGGCCGGGCAGCCAAGGCCGGGCCTCTCCGCGGAGGTTGAGGCCGGCGGGCGGGCTTCTCTTCTGACGACTTGGAGTCGGAGGATTCGGAGTCCAAGTCTGAGCCGACGTCAGCAGCGTCCTGGGGCTCCTCTTGCTGGTCCTCCTGAGCGGAGAGCCACTCCTGCGTCTCTGGTCCCGCCCACACGGCCAGCTGATCTTCTTCGTCGGCCTGAGGACGCGCCAAGGCCGCACCCTGTGTGGGAAAAGGACAACGTGAGCGATAGCAATGTCCCCACCACCCGACTAGCCCAAAAATATTTTTTCTGTGTCGGACCACCGCGGAGCCATTCCGGCGGAAACGGACACCCCTTCCCGCCGCGCAGTGATCTGTGACGTCCGACCCCACCAAACGGTCGTGACACGTCATCAGCGAGAGCTAAGTGTAACAAAACTTTTAGTCAGATCGTGCCAAGGGTGGTTCACTCCGCGAACCAGTGTACAGGGTACTGCAGCTGTACTAAGTATTACAGCGTAAGGTACTTCTACGGGTACTATGGGGGTATTTCAGGTATTACAACGGTCTTGCACGGTCAAAAATTCGTGTATTACAGTATTACTGGGTGGTGCTACTACGAGCTACTACAGAAGTCACTGGTAATCTGACAAAGAGACGTAAGTCCACAAATTTTGAATCTGGAGATTCCTGTTTTCTGAGACCCAGTCAGGGATGGCCTTTAAGAAAATCTTTCCTTTTTGTCGAAATTCCAGTTTGAGGCGGAGATACATACCAATTGAAACAACGCAAGTCCCGAGGATTTCTTACCAAACAACGCAAGTCCATGGTTTTCTGAGACATTCAGCGCAAGTCCACACAAGTCCATATGTTTTCTGAGAACTTGACGTAAGTCCATTTGTTTTCTGAATAATCAACGTAAGTCCACTCCCAGCTGGACTTGCGTCATATGATCAGAAAACCGTAGGACTTACGTCAAACCCTCAGACACGAACAGGACTTACGTTGATAACTCAATGCGGTGCTTTGTAATGAAGTTTAGTCCTTTTCTTTACTATTATAACAAGTGACTCAGTTTCACATCTTAATTTCCTGCCAACCATCAATACTAGAATTTTAATAAGGATTCACTTCCTTAAAACCATTTTAAAAAATTAGAATATTGTTGATGGGAAGTAGTATCTGATGTAATGAAAAATCATTCAAGATCCTCCACCAAATAATAACACACATGTCTAGTTCATGTTAAACTGGTGATTTGTTGTAAAAAAGTCTCCATATTTACTCTTATCCATGGCTCCGTCGTTTCATAAGCAAAGTTTTCACCAGACACAATGATAATAGAGCAACACAATGCATTAATATATTCATAAAATGCTAAATAGCTGAAGAGATTTGGTTGTGTCGCTCTACTGTCTGCTAGGTCTACTCCATCGCTTTACAACGCTCTTTGTTTTTGTGACAGATTCACATTCATGGCACTAGCTAATCTTTTTCTTCTTCTTCCACCACCGTTTCGTCCTGGAAGCTCCTCGTAATTATTCATAGTTGTAGCCTCGCGCTGACCCTCTTCGCGAACGGGTGGAAATGAACGGCTTGCCCACCAGCAGACAATACTACAGCAGAAGCAGACTAGACGGGAGTGTCAGATCGTAATGTTCTACAATATTTTATCAACGCACATCGCACATGGCGTTTGCATTCGAGCTGCCTACCGCCGCCTCTCATATTATTTTCGTTACCATTGGATGTCATTTAGAAGTCTCATCGCCTCAGTATTTACATGATAGGGGTAGGTACAGTTCTTTGTGTGTCATGGTTACATTCCTTGTCTTATTTGCATTTTAGCCCGGGTTCAGCTGTGAATCTATGTTTACAGGCCAACTAAATGCCATGACCCAGCTTATATATATTCTTTCTTCCACCGTACAACAAAACTGCATCTTCAAGATGTTGCGAGAAACTATTCCCATTCACATCTCTCCTAGGCACCGTGGCTCAGGATTACAGTCCCAACGTTATCATCTAGTGCTGTAATGTACTTTTTGTGGCACCACAAACTATTCTGTTGTCATAGTCAGGTGTATTAATGAAATACTACAATTGCTTTTGTTTGTATTTATTTAGAGTTTTTGATGTCACTTTTCATGTTCCAGTACGGTGCAAGGAGATCAGTGTGCATTTGCTGTGGTTGTGATCTGGCTTAGAGCTACCTCTTTACAATTTTGTTGTATTCTAATCCATCAGCACCATGGTGAGTCTGATTTCTAGTCACTGTTGCACTTCTATACAGTTTGCCTTGCCTTTTAGGTAGTTCAGTAGTCTTGGTTTTGCTACATCTCAAGCTCTGCAAGAGCAGGGTTTTTAGGATCTAATCTGTTATTTTTTCTGGTCGAATATTATTTTGTTGTCTGCGTGCAACTAAAAAAAAGTTCCCTTTAAAAAAAAAGATGCTTCTAAACTGTACAAGTGAGCTTCAACTTCACAAAATAGCTTCCACATAGTGTGATGCCCATAGGTCCCTAATTCGCACTGTAGTGTACAGGAAAAGGACTTAAACAGCTGAAATAAATGGGCAAATGCATGTTGCTTATGAATGGAACATTTATGTTGCATAGATAAATAAATGCATTATATAATGTTAAATTTTAAAAAATAAAAACAAAGTAATACATACTTTCTAAACATCTGTTGAATACAATGCAAAAAAGCAACCATTTCACTTTCAAAAATTTTAGTTTTTATAAATCCTTAAGGATTGCTCTAGTGATGCTTCTTTTTTTAGGCGGGCTGAGGACTTCATAATCCACAGGCGCAGTTTGCTTTTTCAGCATTTCTGGTGTGGATGGCAACTTAACACTCCAATATCCTGGAATTTCAAAAGAATGGTAGCAGTGAAACTCCAGGAACACAAGAATGACCACCAAAGTTCTGAGCTATTCAATGTACCTTTGGGAGACTTCACTGGAGAGTAGGCAGCTTTGTGACGGCAAACCTTCTTTATGTCCTTCTCATCAAGGCCACTAATTTTGAAGAACTGAAAAAAAAATGCATTTTAGAAGACAGACAATGGAAGAGAGGGTTACAGCAGATTAACAGAATCACTCACTTCTTTGCATTGAGTACAAGGAAACCCGTCTAACTGCTTTTTTGCATTTCCCCTTACTGTTTCAGCAACATGGGGGTATGGAGGCATATTTTGGCTTGCTGGAGGCGTTACACTTTTCTTCCTTTTTTTATTGAGAGCCATACGCATGCTACAGAAAGGACATAATATAATTTAGAGTTCTCACAATACTTAGGAAACTAATTGTGAACAGATACTCACTCTTGCTCAACTTGGAGCATTGACTCAATCTCATGCATGAGAGCTCTGCACTCCTCATTCATGTCCTGTTTTGGTACAGAGCTTGGCAACTGGCGGTCTTGCCCGGAGCCTAGTAATGCTTTCAAGCTGACAAGATGAAAGCAAACACTTAGTATTTCAGTAAAACACAACTAAACCAGGTATTATCAAAGCTGGAAATAAAGAAAGCTAGTTTTGGCTTTACTTCTTTGGAAAAAAAATGGATAAGCCAGCTTTAAGGGGATTATGATTTTGCAATTAGCCATTCGTTTTACAAAAAAACGGGCTGGAGGAGGCTCGGACTGGCCAGGGCGGCTATTCGTAAATCGCCGCTGGGGCCCAGGGCCGGGCTGTGGCCCTTTCGAAAGGACATGCACAGAGTTGACACTTGTACGGAGTTGCAGACCAATTGAGCACACGGAGGGGGCTGCCATTCAATTAAGCTGGTTGACAAGGTACCCGCCCTTGCCCCCAGCGCAATAATTTGATAAAAGTGTGAACAGTCTTAGAGAAACAAAATGAAACATTACAGCTATCCGAACATCTTAGTGAAATGTGACGACTCCTTTGTAAGAGGTAGGCACTCGACTCGTTTGTTGCACAAATAAAAATGGTTTGGGAACTTTTCTTTTAGAAGCCTCCTATGTCCTCAGCTATCTCATTTTTTTTAAACACATTTTAATTCTTGGGGGGGGGGGGGGGGGGGGGCGCTCGGTCCAACCCTGGGTTGGAGGAATAGCACCTCAGATTTCGGTCGGGGGCTCAGCATTTGTTCAGACCACTACTTGGAACTGCCAAAACACCTCCAAAAAACTTATGATCATATTTCGATTTGAAACAAATTCATGTATGCTTGGAGTTTGTCCATTTTGGACCTTTTAGGGTTTTTTCGGATTGGGTAGCTGTGACATTTCTCGGAGATTCACACCAGGTTTTCCCATGTAATAAAGTCCAATCTGTCAAATGGTAACTTCGGAAAAATTCTATGATCAACCTTTTAGGCTCCAGTGGCTTTCAGACCGATCATTTAAAAAAAAAAAAAACTTTTTGAGACCGTTTTACAAATGTGTTTTCATATGTGCTGATCACGAAAATCTGGCTCTCATGGTAACAAATTTTTAGTCCCATTCAACCTCCTTGAGACTTCTGAGGACTTAGCCGCCATTGGGGAGGGTGGGGTTTAAACAAGTGTCAAAAAAGCGGTGTCTAAAATTCTTTTCAAGAACTGGGGAATCTAACAATAGGGTCCTGATGAACAATTTTTTTGAGAACTTGTTCAAATGTAAAGGCTGCTGGAGCCTGAATGGTTGTTTGTAGAATTCTTCCGAGGTTACCACTCGACTGAATAGACATTTTTACATGGAAAAACCTGCTTGGGTACTCAGAGAAATGACACAGCGCACCAATCCCAAACAGTCCCCAAAACGTGTTAAGCGGCCAAATTCCAAGCACGTTTAATTTTTTTTATATTAATCGAATTTTTTTTTGTAGGTATTTTGGCAGTCTGAACAAATGCTGAGCTCCTGACCGAAATCTGAGGTGATCACCCTACAAACCGATTTTTCTTAAAAAGAATGGCTTCAAAATTTACTGACCTCTCTTGTTTGCACTTCAGAAAGTGCAGCTGGCACTCAAGTTTTTCCTTCAATGCGTCCGACATGGTCGCCGCGCAGTTAGATTTCCGAACTCAAGTCTGGTGGTCTGGTCTGAGCTCAACAATCAAACAGAGGTCAACGACCTGATCTTGCCGCCACTAGCCGCCAGACAGCAGTGCTACCAACGTGCCGCGTTGAAGTCCCTTCAGACCCCTCGGCGTAAACTATTCTGATTAGTGCACAAGTAACTACAATTTAAAGAGCCCAATGCTTCTTAGATTGCTTTTATAGCTATGCCATCTACCTGGCTTACCAAAATAGTTGAATTTCTTCGGAGTGATTTTAATATGAGCTACTTTACTATTTCAGGTGCTGGTCAGCTTGCTCAACCTGTGCCATCAGAACGGAACGGACGAACGCGAAGGCAACGCCCACTTTGCTCTCCTTTGGTGTGGGAGATGTTTTGATTGGTTTTTAATTAACCGAAATGGTGTCGAAAAGGTCGCAAAATTTGCTGTCGTTAGCCCTGCAGGCAGAGAATGGTAAGTGTCGAACAGTTATTAGAATGTTAGGCTGAGTCCCAGTTCCAGCAGTTGCCCGCGTCGTTCACCAGTAACACAACTCGTATTGTTTAGGTACCGATGCGGCTGACAATGCTTCATCGTGCCCACCATCCATCACCTCATCCGAGATGAGGCTGATGCAAGGTGAGTATGCATGCATGCATGTCACTTCTGGACGCCTAGGTTATGAGTGCCTCAAGGCTTTAATTTGAAGTCCAAATCATACACCCTCTGACGCAATGTCTGACCATCATTGGTACTACGTAGGATTGTTCTATTAAATAGGTCAAAATTAGAAAAACGGACTTAAACTTTTATCCAATTAAAACCAAATGAGCGTTATGTTGCGCTTTTGTTACCAAACTAAAGTCTAGTCTCTGAAGCAAAATCCCGAACTCTCCATTCTCCTTTAGCAGTTTCTACAGAAGTCTCATTCCTGACTTGACTCTTTTGTAGATGTTCTGTCCTCAAAGCGTGTGGTCCCTACCTTCCAGGGGTTTTTAATACCAAATCGTCGCCTTTGCGTATTTCCGGTTTATTTATAGAAAATATTTAACAAATCACATAAACATCAAAGTGTCAGAAAGCGGCTGAACTCTGCAGATAATGCCGCATATGCTTAAAGAAGACCTTACCAAGACCTCCCCACACAAAAAATAGACGTCTATAGATCTCGGTAGACGGTCTATTTATAATCTACTCAATCTATAGACGTCTATAGATCTTGGTGGACGGTCTACACATAATCTGCTTCATCTATAGACGTCTATAGATCTTAATAGACGATCTAGCCATAGTCTACTGCATCTATAGATGTCTGGTAAACATTAAGCAGACGTCTACTTACAATCGACCGCGCATCACCACCATCGACCATTACTCAAGCGTACGTACGTAGCTCCTCTCGCTGCGTTAAGGTCTTGAAACGGTCGTTTTACTATCTAAATCGTATGTTTTATATGGACGTCTGTAACATTCGCCTACGTCTAAAGATAGACATCTAATAGATGTCTACTAGATGTCTACGTCAAGACCTCCCATAAAATCTGCCGACCTCCGCTTCCTCTGGCAGAAAAAAGTTACGCTGAGCACCAGCAAACGGTAGACACGGTCCGTCTTTACAGCCTATGTGCCCTTTGACACCGAACGTCGACCAAATATCTATCACGCTCTAACCTATACGTCTTTTAAATAAAATTTCCAATTCAACGGTTTCTTTGTGCAAAATAGATGAGGATGCGCCGTTGCATACTTTTCGCATTATTTCCTATGCTAAAAAGTTGTTCCTTTGCCGAATGCGCCGCCCTCTCGACGTACAGAACGAAAAATTGATTACGTCCACAAGATGGCGCCAGTGTCGCTGTTACGGCACGTAAAACGGTTTTCTCGTACTCACGGCTCTCGGTAAGACCTTTGGTTCACGCAATCTTTTGGTACGAGTACAGAAACATGTCACAAACAACGTCAGCCCACAATAAGTCGGTAATACCTCTTCGTTAGCGTAAAATAATGGAAAACATGGTTAGCTCGCGCTGGCGAGTTCTGACGACTCTTGAATATATACCCCCGGGCGCACACAGTGATCCTGAGAACCCCATCGCCCCTTATCCTATTAAGGCGGGTACCCCTCAGGGGGCTATTTTATCACCGTTTTTATACAACAATTTTATTAGCGATATGCCCACCCCCACTGAGGGACGAGGGATAACTTGCCAGTACGCCGATGATACCTGCTACGTCACACAAGACAAAGACGAGACCACTGCTCGCACCTACATGGAAACCACCTTGGCCAGGCTGGACAGGTGGTGCAGCAGGTGGAAAACGAAAATTAACGCAGGCAAATCTACAGTCATGATTATCGGCCCGACCGCGGATGGCTCTGACCCCAGTTTTACCATCAAGGGGAACCGGATACCGGTGGTGGAGAACTGCCGGTATCTCGGGGTGCACTACGACAACAACATGACTTTCCAGGCACACATCCGAGACCTGAAGTCCAGAGTCATCGCGCGGACGGCACAGCTAGACGGACTGGCAATCCCTCTTGGCAGGTGTTCGGAGCAAACACGTCTAACACTCTACGAGGCACTAATCAGACCGATCATTGCTTACGGCACGCCGAGCTGGCTAGGGGTGGCTGACACCTGGAAAGAAATTATATACATCCAGGAGCGGCGGTGGATTCGGAAAATTTATAAAATCCCGAAATTCGTCAAGAAAGAGAATGTCTACACCGCCGCTAATTTTCCACCGCTCCAGCACTTCTTAAACACACAAACTCAAACTTTTAGGGACAAGTGCTGGCAGCACGCCAATCCCCTAGTCAGCCAAATCGGCAAGTACGAGGGCGTCCAGCTCACTCGACAGCCCTCGTACTGGAAAAAACGCCTCCCGCTCCAACACCTGCCACCTTAGGGACCCCCTCTTTTATAGGAACGGGTTAGGGGTGCACGGGTCCTAGAGGTCCAACCCTAGGACGCGCACGCCCCGCCCCCGGATCCGCCCTTCTCTTATTTTAGAATTAATTCATCTCACCTTCCTATTTATTTCATTGGCCTCATCTCTTTTATCAATGCCCGGCATTGCTTTACATTTTATTCAAAAATCTGGGTGCGCCAGGGAACATCCCTGGCAAAACTTTTCTATCTTATGGCCACCCCCTTCAGGGGGCTTTTTAAAATTTCATCCTAATTTATTATTTTAACTTATGCACCCCCTCATTAATTGCGGCAAAATTATTATCTAACCCAACTTTTATTTGCAGCAAAAGCCTGGTGGTTTTGGTGCTTGGGCCTCACCCTCCACCCCACCAGGTATCTCTTCGGTGTGGGGAGCCGGGCCCCCACACACTGAGGCCAACGCCCAAGCCAACCAAATCTGATGGTAGGCAAGGCCGATGATGATTAAAAAAAAAAAAACAAAAAAAAACCATGACGTGCATCCGAGGGTCGTCTAAGTGCTACGAGTCATGTCGCCTTATCGGTCGGCGCTCTGCCACATAGGCACGTGTTACTTACTGTTACTGAACTCGGCCTTCGGTGAATACGCACCCCGGCTAATGAAAAACCGGAGCTAACTTGGAGATCATACTTTATCTTCCACGTGGCGTATCGGCTTCTCCCTTCCCCGCCGGACTGCAGCCATTCTCTGTGAGTGCCCGTCCGCCCTCCCCACTCTTCCGGCCCTCCTTTCCACGTCTATAACGCATCTGCCGCTTGACATCTACTAGACGTTGACCGATAGACGTCTACTATAAATTGCAAAACCGGACACGGTAGATATTAAATAGATGGTCTAGCACAAGACGGGCGCTAGACGTCTATTAGATACGGGGAAGACGTCTACTCGACGTCTAGTAGACGTCTATTTTTTGTGTGGGGATCCCTACCCCTTACAGTCTGGTATCTTTACGGCGATGCGCTAGTCACCGACATTGAAGTGATCCTTGGTGTTTGTTGGCTTCATTTTTTATCAAGTGTGCGTCGTGCTTGGGGGCCCCTGCGGGGCCCCGGGCCCCCAGGGGGGCCCGGGACCCGGGGGGGCCCGGGGGGGATTTCCCCCCCGGCCCCCCCGGGCCAGGGGGGGATTTCCCCCCCGGCCCCCCCCCGGGCCAGTCCGCCCCTGACCCTACCGGTGGATGTGCGCGCCTCGCCTCGCCGGTGCGGCCCGCAGCTTCTTAGCCCGTAGCTCAAGAACGGTCGGGTTTAGATGGGTAGTGTAAGCGAGCCGATTTTAGCACGGAGTCTAGGCTTTCTGTTGGTACACGTATCATTACGATCCGGCCATTCTAGAGCGCCCGATGTGCGCCCGACCAGTCAGACGTTACCCTTTGTCAAGCCGTAGCTCGTGAACGGTTGGTTATAGATGGTGGGTGTAAGCGAGGCGATTCTAGTACAACGTCTAGGCTTTCCGGCAATATTCGTATCTTTCTGATCCGATCAACCTAGAGCGATCTAGAGCACCTAACATATGTACCCGAGAGTGGCGCGTGGGGCGCGCATCGGTCTGCAGCGGAGCGCCTTCGCCGCCGCCACGCGCGGTATTCCCCTGGCCCAGAATCTGGGCATTCCACCGGTACACATATCCTTACGGACCGGTCAGGCGTCACCCTTTGCCCGCCCGCACTTCGTAAACGGAGGGATTGAACAGCGGGTGTGGCCGACGCCTGTTCGTCCCCCGTCCATTCCCGCGTGTCCCTCCAATTAAATAAGCCCGTTAAATAGCAAAAGAAGAAAACAATCCGCCGCAGGTGTCTCAAAGACTCACACCATTTATAATGTCCACAAAACAATTCTTAACATTGCATCACCTGCTGCCATGGCAACTTTTGCTGGCATTTTGTTCCCGCGCGGGTAAGGTTTCGCACCCAGCTGGGCAGAGCGCGCTGTCGACTCGCCGACCCGAATGGACACACTACCGGCGGCGGGTATGACTCCGTTTCGCTGCATACTTTAGCGACCCGCTAACTCACCGCGAGGCACGCGAGGAGGAGCGCCAGGGTAAGGTGAGTGTGTCTCGCCATGGTTGAATTCAGATTATGCGCAGAGAGCGGCTTCTTGCTCATTTATAGAATCGCGCATCTGTGTCAACACCGTATCGACGGGGCGCCTCAAACACCCGGCCAGGTGTGTGTCACAAGTGGTGTGGTATTTCAGGCTTCTTCGGACGGAATAAAGGTCAAACATCGGGTGAGAACAAACGACGACCTCAATAAGTCAGGAGGGCAACCTTTGGAAGAGAAAGAGCACCCCCACCCGGGCCCCGGACATGGTGGGAGTGGGCACCTAGCAGCCAAGATCAGCAGTGTTCCATCATGGATGCAGTTGTTAGCCTTAGACTGTCCCTCAGCCCTCACCTCACTAGCCATAAACAGGGTTACTGTCATTTTTCATGAACGCGTCCACTGCTGGTAGCAGTAATTGACAGAAGGTGAAATATTTCGTTTTAAAACTAAGCTCTTTAGTTCCCAATTCATCAAACAATCTTCGTTCCAAAACGACTGTAATTTTTGCAGTCCAGTGGGCCCAAACGTTTCGGAAACCATAATGGTTTTGGGGGGATTAGCTTCCGCGCCAGTGAGCTGGGCAGCCTCCGAAACGTGCGCGTGCAGTGGGCTGCCTACCTCTCCGTCGCGGTCTCCGCCGGAGCGCGCTGTATGCTGAGCGAACGACACCGTGTTGTCAAATACGTTGAACGCTGACAGCCGCCAGATGAAGCTGGCGAGAGCTAGCAGACGCTGCCTGGCTAGCCTCGCGCAGTGCCGAATCCAGTGCCGCCTGTGGGCTGCAGTTGATTTGAAGATTCTAATTGCCTGAGCGATAGCGAAGCCCTGGACCGACTGGGTCAAAAGTTTTTTTTGTCTGTCGGCCTGTCCGCGCAATTTCTCGAGAACGGTTAGTCGTAGAAGTCTGAAATTTAGACCACATCTTCCTACCAGCATACCGCAGTCAACCTCACATTAAGAGTACCGTAGCTTTAGTAGTTTCATAGAAAATTCTTACAAATTTTATAAAATACCAAAAAAATGCCAGCAGCAGTTGCCATGGCAGCAGGTGATACACACTTTCGATCTCGCTTGTCGCCAGAAAGCCTAGGTATTGGTCTGGAATCGTGGGACCCTTGGGAGCAGAGACCGGCGCGTGGCGGTCAGCGCCTGGAGGGTAGGCCACCCATCGGGTATTGCGGTGGCGACTGCCTACCTCCCAGGCTGATCGTCCGGCTGGCGCGCGGCAACTTCGCGTGCACGCTCCGACACGTCCGGCGCGACGCTCTGCACTACCTGCCTATCGGTCTGCGGGGCGCGGGGCAGGAGATGCTGCGGGAGGGTGAGGGGGGCTCAAGGGAGGAGGGGGAGGCGAAGGCGCTGTTGCCGCCCTGGAGAGCCCCGCCGCTGCAGGCCGATGCGCCGATGCGCGCCCCTCGCGCCGATCTCGGGCACACATGTTGGGTGCTCTAGATCGCTCTAGGTTGATCGGATCAGAAAGATACGTGTACCGCCGAAAAGCTTAGACATTGTACTAAAATCGCCTCGCTTACACCCACCATTTATAACCAACCGTTCACGAACTACGGCTTGACAAAGGGTAGCGCGTGACCGGTCGGCCGCCCATTGGGCGCTCTAGATCGCTCTAGAATCCTCGGATCGTAAATATATGTATACCAACAGAAAGCCTACACTCCGTGCTAAAATCGGCTCGCTTACACTACCCACCTAAACCCAACCGTTCATTAGCTACGGGCTGGGAAGCGTGGCCGCAACGGTGGCGCGGGCGCGGCGCGCGCGGCGGGCGCGCGCGGGCACGCTTGTCCCCCGGTAGGGCCGGGCGGCCTATATATGTTTAGCTTGGCGATCGCTGCCGCATGGGAGTAGAAGCCGCTGATACATTATCTTAATATAATTTCTTATTCTGACGTTGCAGACAGTGTTATATGTATCACCTGCTAAAAAAAGATAGACTGCGGGGGTGCAGCCCTCTACTTTCCCCTCTCGCGGCCAAACGGTGGCCCCTATCCAAATTTCCCCCTCTGGAATGGGATTAGGAATGCAGACACGTACATGGTAACCCCCCCCCCCCCTCTCCCCCGTGCTCGAGATCCAAGATGGCAGCTACTTGAAACAAACTTTTGGGAATATCTGGAGAGCCGAGCCGTCTAGAGAGGTGCGGTTTGCGGCGCTGGCCATCATAGCGGTTCGGACATCATTGCGATCGCATGGCAATGACACCGGGCTCGAAAGCTACTTTTTATCTTTTAAATGGTACGGCACAGCAACCTACGGCCACCGACATTGCCCTTTGAGGGCCGCGGGAAAGGGTAACAAGGGCACACCACCAGGACCTGCTCTCTCCAGACTACGCGCCCTGTGCTTAGGAGCCAACTGCTATCTTTCGAACGGTATGAGCTTCTGACTTGCGGTTCTCGACGCAGGCCTTTTCGGGCCGCGGCAATGGGAAACAAGGGCACACCACCACGCCCACCGCTATCGAGACCTTGCACCCCTCGTCCTCGAGAGCCACTTTCTATGTTCTTGCAAAAGAATAACAGTCTCGGGACCAGGGAGAGTCGTCGAGCAGCGGTTCAGAGACTCGAGTGGGTTACGTTTGGTTAGGTTAGATTAGTGGAGGCCTGGGTAGGTTAGGAATAGTTAACGGGCATCGATGACAAAAACGGAATGTACTAGGGGTACGCTCCGATGTGCTGCGCGTAATGTAGCGAGCGAAGCGTAGATGACATTTAAAACTTAACATAAAATAAAAGTTGATCGTGATGGGCGATGCTTGTCTGTGGCGCCTGCTATGGTGGGGATAGGCTAGCCCGCAATACACACTACAAATCCAAATGCATGGCTTTACGCATTACTTACAGCGTGGTCTGGGATGCACGGTTGCAGACCACGCTGTAGCTAATGTGTGGTCGCATACCATGCATTCGCTAATGTGTGGTCCCTACCTGGCTGTAGCCAATGTGTGGTGTTGGGGGGGGGGGGGGGGGGGTGAACACCAAACATTTCCTAATGCATGGTCTGACACCACACATTAGGTAATGCGTGGTGCTGCTACCACACATTTCCTAATGCATGGTCCTTCTACCACACATTTCCTAAAGCGTGGTGGGAAACCATGCACTAGGAAGTGCACGGTCTGAGACTATACAGTAAGTAATGCGTAAAGTCATGCATTTGGATTTGCAGTGCATCCACGCGTGCACTTGCCTATGTACCCGGCGCTCGTCAGGGTTCGATAATCGGAGGTAAAACTGGTAACGTTTAAGATAGGAGGGGAAGCACATAAGACTTATAAATCACAGTCCCGTTGCTCACTTTGCATTTATGTGCTCCTCCCCGAATCGCTATTTAACAGTTCATAGACAATACTGGCAGGCCACCTCCGTGAATCGAATGAAAATTCCCCGCATACGACTGTTGTCAGCGGTGCGTTACGTATTTTAGGAACGGCCTCTCCCTTTCACAATTTTGTTTCGTGCGTGAGGGATGAAGGGAGCTTCAGAGAAACTATTAGGTCTGCGAGTTACATAAAATCTGAACGTGTGTTACTTCCGAAAGGGGGTGGGGTAGGTCCCAATGCCGGTGTGGTACTGCTCGTACATATAGGTTGGGTGGTTGGGTATGTTAGACCCCCCCCCCCAATCGCCCTGTCATCAAATCCTGTGTTCCACAAGCGGTCGAAGCATATCGATATTCGATATCATTTTGTGAGGAAAACTGTCCAGTCAAAAAGGGTTGAACTCATTCATTGCCCAACAAGTGTGATGGCAGCTGACTATCTTACGAAGGCTTTGCCAAGACCAAAATTGGATTTCTGTATATAACTATGTGGTCTCTCCCAAATTAAGTATTTTTTTTTTACTAAATCCTGATTTTTCTTTTGACCAATTGTATATTTGTAGATTATTTTTATGAGTCTTCTGTTAATATCTTCTTGACCACCTTCCATTGTAAATAAATTGTATATATTGTTAACCCTTTTCTTTATGTTAGTCCCTAAGTTTTAAATTTCCAATTTTTAATATCTATGTTTGCACATAAAGGAGGAGTGTTGTATAACGAGTTTTTTTTTTTAAAACTATGCAGCCACTATATGTTTGTATCTCTATGCAGTTGGTATCCTTGTCTTTCACGCTCTTTTGTTCACACTACCGAACTTATAAAAGGCTTGTCTAATGGAAATTTAACTCTCTCTGAATTGTGTTGTGATCTCTAAATCAAGTCGTTACGCTTATTCGACCCTGCTGCCAACCACCTCTCAGAAAACAGCAGCTTACCGTTGACAGTAAGAGTTAAAATGTGAAGGGTGTGATGGGTACAAAGCTCTTGCTATGATCCCAATGTAAACTCGTGGGACCGCACACTCTTTGGTTTGTAGAAAAAAAGCTACGATTTTAGATTTGTGCCCTACATTTTTGCTACGATGCATGCGTGCGCCCCCGCGAACGGGCACCATATTTGCACTTCGAATCGCCAAGAAATAGTGACAGGCTGAAAAAAAGGGAAACACCAAAGTCACACAAACGTGATTTTATTGGCAGCACTCATCCTACGTTAAATAAACGCTGTTTTCACAAAAGTTGTTTTTCATATTTTTTTCTTTTATATTTCTATTACAATAGGAGCTACGCTACTTTTCTTTTATCTTGTAGTCTTGTGTATAAATGAATTCCATTGTTTGGGCCTAAAATCTAGGTTTGTAACTTATTTATACAATACTTTGGATTGGACTCATAATTTTACAACCACTTACACGGAAATAACTAAGACTCGTCAACGAACTAACATTGGAAATTGGTTGTGCTCACCAACGACGGGTGTACTGGAAGCGATTTAACCGGGATTGTACCGATTATGATTGGCACACTGGCCTTCACTTTTGTTCTTCCAACTCTTGACACAACCTGCAAAATTTACATTTTGTACTTTAAAACAGAGGGTCAAATGAAATATGGGAGTGCGTACCTTACAGAAAGGAACCCTCCTCTTCAAATACTAGAATCGCAACGTTTCAATTTTAAACCATTTGTTGCGAGCAGATAAGCCTACAACCCAGCTGCAGAACAGTGACTATTTTCTGTTTGTGGTGGACAAACCTTCAATATGTACTGATGGTCAGTCACAGCACAATTCTCACGAGTCGTCGGCGGCGCTGGCGGGACGGTCACGGAAATAAGAAGCCGTCCAGACGTTTGCGCCAGCGGCGCTATGAATTTGACATCAGTTAAAATTTTCTCGGTTAGCCTTTTAACAACGTCCTTGCTCGCATGCCAACGCGTTTCCTTTTAAACAAATCCTCAATGTACAAAAAAATGCTTCAGAATTTACCTTATACATACCCGAAAGAAATAGTACCTGGGAAATTGAGCAGGAGATGTATTTCACTTTGGATTTAGTTGAGTTTTCGACTGAGACTGCAACTGGTATTACCTGGCCCGGAACATAACCACGAACCGGGAGACGAACGGTCATTGAAGTTAGTGGTGGTCGAGACCAAAGGCAACACACGCCATAACTGGATTCGACTTCAACAGGCTCCTGTGCAGTAGACGTAACAACCAATGTTAGGGAAACTAAAGAACATTTGGCACCGGGATAAAGATTTGCATGCGCTGACTACCCTTGCCAGAGAGAAAGAATTCAAACTGCTTTTGGCGACAACTCTGAAATCAGCATGTGTGCTTTGTTTGGACGTCCACGGCCGGTGCAGCATGGCTTCTACTGAGTACCGGATGTAGCCGTGGGCTCCTTCATAAGATGAAGGGAGAGATTGGGGAAGACCACACCAGAGCGGTAAGATATGCTCACCCCGTTTGACCTCCAGTCTGCCTGAATCTGGTAAGAGAGAAGCCGTTGATTATTGATCTACTCAAATGAGCAATAAACCGCACGCACTTGAATGTGAAAGCCGATCATTCCGTTAACTATGGCAGCATACGCAACGCCAGCAGCCGTCACGCAGATCTGTAAAAATATTTTCCGTCACTTTACAAAAAAATCTACTGATACATTTTGTTCAAGATTTATTTCGTCACACACGTTAAGACGAACGGTCGTCGCAAAACACAATTGTAGCTGTGAATGATATAAAATCATTTTTCGGGGCGTTTGGCCCAGAAGTGACGGAAATTTTGTCACCCTAAGTGGCAAATGTTCGTCATCAATATTTACTGTCACATGCCAACATATTTTTGCAGCTCGTCTCCTGCCGAGCGAGAGGAAACGGCGCTCCGACGGCATGGGCGCCGAGCTGTGGGCAGCCCTCGAGGCGGGCGGGAGCGATGGGCTGCCTTCCTGTCCTGGCAGGCGGCGCGGAGGCTTACTGCACATCAACTATCCAAGTAAACAGATCTTCGCGCCCTGTTCGATGTTCACCCAAAGGTTTTTTAGGGGTCGTACCGATATTACGTGACCGAAAATGGGGGGGGGGGGGATGTGGATGCCAAATACTACGCCCAATCATATATCCATGGAAAGGTTAGGTTATCCTGGTAACGGGGAGGGAAGGGGGGTCAAAAGGGGCCGAAAATTGGTCACGTAATACCCCCAATTTTTTAACAAGTTGGGCTTGTTTTCTATTGCATTTCGATTTTTGCCTCTTAATTGCCCCTTTCTAAACAAAAAAAAATGCCTATAAATCGGAGTATTTTCAACAACAAAACTTAAAATGTATCTCAAATCTGCGTTAGCTAAATGTATGCGAACCCCAAACATATTATTTTTTCAGCCGTTCGAGGGGGGCAAACGTTACGTTAGCGTAAGGTTATTATTATTAAAAACTGAAACGGTTCACTTACTCATATTTAAACGTAAATTAAGAGCAGTACGTTTCGTATGCTATAAATGGATTTTGTCACGTACTCCATATTATTGCGCCTAGCGCTGTGTTAATCTGTTTTAAAAGTTTTACACTCTAAGATATGTGCAAACAAAAACTGAGGCCCCATGCTTTTACTTGTATACATACACATAGCTGTGTAATTTTTGGGCCCGAGCGAAGCGAGGACCCCTTTGCATCGACTATTCTACTTTTTGGACCCAAGCGAAGCGAGGACCCCTTTGCATGGACTATTCTACTTTTTTTCTTCCACTAGTTGCCATTGTAGCCGCGCTCGCGCAGCCGCATTTCAGCTCCGCGGCGAGAGATGGCGCCATAGAACTGGGGCAGGAAGAGAGAAGGCGCCACAAAAGTGGGGCAAGAAGGGGAAGACTGGTATTCCAATACAGCCAACTTAAAAATTAAATATTATTTATCGCCTTAGTTAATGTAAAAATACAAAATTAGGTATGTTTGCATGCACATTTTGCATAAAATCGAGCCACATTTTACGGTCCTAATTAAACTAATTATAAATATTTTTCAAATGGCTGTTTTCACCCTTTATTGCCAAGACGTATTGTTGTCAACTTGGCTAGCCGTGCTGTGCGCTCCGGCCGGCTCCCCGCGGCCGCGGTCTGCCAGGATTGTAACAGTCGTTCGCGCGAGGTCTGTTAACAATGTCGCCGTGGACGCGCGGTCTGAGAGGCCCGGTCGGCATACAGCGCGTCGTAGGTTCCAAAACCAAGTCGTTTCATATTACTATGTTTAAAATAAATTCGTTTTTCAGTTAACGAGGGCCGCTTAGTGCTGTGTGCGCTGGAATTTTTTACCTTGCCTTGCCTCTATTGTGCGTTACCAGCGCCGACATCTGCACTCTTACTATTTTCGCCCCCAAGTAAGAATATTACATCGTCAAAGAAGACTTCCTGTGCCGAGACGTAACTGACTCGTCGTTCGTCGAGGAGACCTCGTTCCACTGCGTGCGAGCTCTGCCTGTTATGCGGAGCGAGAGAGCCAGAAACAGAATAACCAACAATAAGTGCACCAATCCACCATGCTGTCTCACTTCCACCGTGTCAAGGAAAATGAAGGGAAACCGGCAATAATGATAGCTACAAGCGAGGTGCCGCGGCGCCACGATGCGCAATGCTGCGCAGACGACACATGGTACAAGTTCGACATATTCCATATATCAGGTCGTCCCAGTCCTTCTGTGATTCCCCCCCCCCCCCCCTCTGTTTTTCCCCTCTCACACTTGTCAGCCCTCCCTCGGACCGATGCCTGACCCTACGCACGCAATCATGTCCTTTTTCTGGTGCGCATACCGTCTCTACATTCCGACTGTGCTTAAACATTGTACAACGTGGTTTTATTTGCAGTTATGCACTGTTCCGTGGGTACTTCTAAACAAAACTCCCTTAATTCACGTACTAAACTGTAGTTACATAACGCGGTGAGTTGTGCGTAGCTGACGTATTTGCCGGTTTTAGCCCGCCCCGACACGTTTCGGTAGAAACGGACAGGAGCCGAACTTATAGTCTTATGCCGACTGTTTGTTCGTCCGTTCGGGCGGACGTGTGACTTATCTTTCACAGAGCAAGTTCAAGTTTGGAGGATAAACTTCTTTTTTTTTAGGCACGAAGTGAAACGGAGTTGCCTTATAGTCTGACCCGATTGGACTTTTTTTTTTCTTGTAAGCATTGCCCTTATGGTCCTCTATACGAATTTTCTGAAACTGTGCACATGGACGCAGGATACTTTTGCAGGGCACGCTGACGTGTTTTTAAACTTTGAAAAAGCTTTCAAGTGGCCGAAAAATCGATTTAAAAGTCAGCTATCTCACTTCTTCTTATGGCGAAAGAAAGGGACACAACTATACGCGCATCTATGGTCCACAGGCCCAATTGCTGTAGATCGATAACGAGGCAAAAAATCAAAAATCTGTCTAACAGAATTATCGAGGGTGACTGGGCAAGTACAGCAAACCTACTTTTAAACTTATAAAATGTAACACTTAGCGTAAAAACGCATTTGAAATTCATCTATCTCACTCCACCCAATAGCAAAAGAAAGGGACAGAGCTACCCCCGCTCGGCTCGTCAGCTGGCTGCATCCGCTATTCCATCCTTTTCTAGTCCACTACCAAATCTTCCATCCTTCTTTTTTTGTTGCGCAGCCCTTGCCGGGTACCCATTGTCGATGTGCCGAGCCGAGCCGGGGCCTGGCCGAGCCACGGCTACGAGAGCGGCGACTCAAGGCAGGAGGACCGTTTCGGTGGGACCCTACCCCTCCCCTCGACCCTAGAGTACGCACAACAAGCCAAGGGACCCGAGACTCAGAGCGAGGCGTGCATTGTCGGGCCACCGGGCCAAGCCGGGCGGGGACAACACCTTGCAGGCCAGCACTGGGCGGCCCGCGTATGAGAATAAAGCGGTGCACTGACCGTTACTACAATACCAAAATTTTAAAACTGTCCCGTTCCATTACAAAACTAATACAAACCTTCAAATATCCCTTAATTTAAAAAAAAATTAAATAAACTCATAAAACATAAATAGGCGGTAACGTAACCAATCCAAACCCGTGCGAAACTCCGGGCCTGCCAGTGTCTTGCAGAGACAGTACCTACAAATCTACAAAATGCCTAATCATGTGCAAAACTTCGGGGACACTTAGTGGGACAGTATTTTTTTGAATTAGATAAACTTACGGTGGCAACAATTTTGAAATTTTGTTGCGTTTCGGATTTATTAGAATTGTTAGATTTGTTAGGTAGGGGTTAGCCGTTGCGTGTGGTGCGCCTGCAAGGCGCACTCCGCCGCGAGTCGGGACGGGTTGAGGTGAGCGATTTTAATCGTTCCAAAAATATGTACCACCGGACTCATTTCCAGTGACTTGGGGCGAGAGCCGGGGGCCCCCGCGAACGCCGACGGCAGGCCAAGCTGGCCAAGACTCCCTGTCGTAAAGAGGTGCCAGTGGAGTTGAGCGGAGCGAAACCGGCACCGAGGTTCGACGGTGGGACGAGCCAGCTTGTTGGTTAAGTGCGAATGTGGGTTACGAAGAAAATTCGTATTGCACATAAGGGAATTTCCTAACTTAGGGCCAGTTCCAATAAAATCACACCGTGCAAGTGGGTAAGGAAATCGCAGTTTTGCATGTCTATTATCTTAGCTGCCAAAGGACCTGGAGAGAAATTAATGGTGCTAAAATATCTCATGCATCACAAAAATTTGAAGGACAGGGTTTAGTGGCTGGCTGCTGCGTTCTTCCGCTGTTTCTTGTTTTTCCTTCCAGATAGCAGCCGGCGTGGGTGCGTCTTTTTTTCGGCTGCATTAAGTCTCCGTTAAGTGGCGATTCCCTCCTATGTTTTTTAGTAATTCGCGTGTTCAAGAGAATTATGATGCACCATATTTGTAGTAAAAATCCCCAAGGAACGGGGTGTGGAATTGAAACAGGTCTAAAAAGGTAAACAACCAAAGTCACAAAAACGCGATTTTATTGGCTGCAATGACCCTACAAGATAAAAATTAACGCAACTACGAATAAAATTGTGTTCATAAGGATTTCGCATGATCGGATTGTCAAAGTCAGAAAGTGTACGAAAGAAATTCCAATAGCATCGTGCGCTTTTCGCGTGTTTGAGTTGAGGACGGAGCAATTGGACAGAAGATAGAACTGCTGAATCATCGACCGACCTGTAATGTCCTGGCTCTCGGCAACGTGCATGGCAACTGTCCCGCAGACAGCGCTCCCGGCGCAGTGCGCGGCGTGCGGCCGGTGGACGGCAATGCTGATCGCAGTGGCCGTGGCGGGAGACTGGGCGCCTCCACCTCCAGTAGCCCGCCTCTCCCGGCTCCGCTGGATCACTGCGACCGCGGCAGCAGCACCGTCTCCAGACTTTTGTTTCTTTTGCTTTGTCTTGGTATCCAGGAAGTCTGGCGGCTGGCGTGTACCGCTGACCCGCCTAGGCTGTACAGTAGGCGAGTGTGGCCGCCTTCGCTGACGCAGACCGGCGCCGCTCTAATAGCGTCTATATACGATCCGAGCCAGTATTGTACGGAACATGTTTTGAGACGCGCACTGGAAATGTCATGGAGACCACTCCTGCCCCACAATAAGGGGCCGTTCGCGAATGACGTTACGCCATTTGTTCACTCCCCCCCCCCCCTCCCACCTCTGGTCACGGGCCAATGAATCAGGGGAAGGACCGGCACGCAAACCTACACCCTAAAATTCTTACGAAGAAGTTTCTTTGTATTATAAACATTTCAGTGCAACCATAATATAAATGAAATTTTTCTTCGTAATATAAATCTCCTTCTTCGTATTATAAATTTTCCCCTTCGTAACATACGAAGGAAACCGCGAAAACGTTCGTAATATAAACAAATTCATGTTCGTAATATGCCTGCTGCAATACCTTCGTAATTACGAAGGAAATTCACTATAAGACTTTTAGAGTGTAGAACCCTTTACGAAAGCGCCCCGCGACAAACGGCCAAATTGTCCGTAATACGGACAGAAGTTCGCCTGTATTTCGGATACATTCGTTTGTAATACGGACTGGCTTTTGTTACTTATCCGTAAAGTACCGAGAGGTTATCCGCATCACAGACGAAATCGTCCGTAATTTGTGGTGGCACAGATTTCTTTGTAACCCACCGACTATTCGTCCGCAAGGGGTTCACAGTACATATTGTGCTTGCGCTAGCTAGGCAGCTAAGTCAGCGGCAAAGTCGAATGGGTTGCCGTCCTCGCCTGGCGGGCGCAGGCGCACGGTGGTGTCTCCACCGTCTGGCACACGGGAAAAAGATTTGTTTGCACAACGAATTTGAGTGTTGATTTCGGGGAAAGACTAAAATCTGGTTACGGGGACGAAAATGTCGTCAAATTTCGGTTGTACAACAAAATGTTAGTTGCAGCCCAAACCCTCGCACTTTTTGCAAGAGAATTGGAAAAGTGTTCAAATTATTATGCAAACGTTATATAACCGGCCGTGAACGGAAATGTGCTCTTAGCAATTACCCTATTCCGTTTTGCCACAATAACCGACACTACCTTTAAAATTGACTTTTGGCTTTCTACGCCTTGGCTAGTCGTATCTCCAGCTGTTTGGCCGCTACCATGTAGTATTCCGCAATCGAAACAAAAAGTTTTCAAAAGATATGCATTACGGTAGAACGATATGTACTTCGAATACCGTAAAATAGAGTAAAATACCACAACGTGAGCCGGTTACTGATCCTACGGCTTCCGGTCCTTGAAAGTATACGATTGTCCTTGAATATTTTAATATGTCCTTAGAAACCAAGGAACCGTTTTTGCCGTGCACACTGAAGGAAAAGGGTATTCTACTAAACACAAGAGCGTGGCGAGGCACCCCACTCCTATAGGCTCAAGAAAGAAAAAAGAATCATTCGTTAAGAAACGAGGATTGTTTGATTAATTAGGAACGAATGCTTCGACGAAGATTTCTTCGTTTCTAAACAAAAACAAGAGGAATCTCTGGGTCACACTGTTAAAAGTGCGTCGTTGAAATAACAACCGCCCTTGCAGTGCGATTAGAGAGTTGAAAACGTTAACAAGACTTTTCGGACCGAGCCTATACACGTCGAAACGTAAAAATACACGATTTTGGAAAATCGACACCAACACTAGGGGCAGCCACCACTTTTGCAGTTACGCCCCACATAGGGGCAGTCGCGCGAAACGCTCTGGGCCTATGGTAGGGGACCCTAAGATGCACCTGTCACCAAATTTTGAAGTCGGCAGCTCGTCACGTTTTCCATTTTAGAAATGAAAAACCACGAAATCTGGTAAAACTAACCCCTAACATTAATATCAACCCCCCGCCACTGGCTAAACGAGCAGGGTTGGCGCCGAATTATTGCTGCTTCAGCAAGGGCCCAACCTTTGTCTCGGAGGCCCTGGATGGGCAACGCGCTGCCGTCACGGGTGGCTGCAGGGGCCGCTGAAGAGAGTGCTGCACTTACTCGAGGCCAGCCGCGCCTCGGCATCACGCCGGGACGGCAGGCAACCCATCCTACGAGCCGCGCTGCGCAGCGCCGCCCGTGTCGCATGAAGGACAACCGCCGGTTGGCAGCGCTGCGTGGGGTCGAAGGCCGCTGCAAGAGAAGGGATTAGTAGTGGCTCTGGTGTCCTGGCTCACCCGCCGTCCTGGCGGGGGGCGCACTGGGGCGCTATTCGCCCGTGGCACCCGGGGCCCTTCTTTTTGCGTAATGCTGCGGCTAGATTCCAGTGGCTTCGCAGGGCGCAAGTTCTTTGCGACCTTCTTGATGTAAACGGTTTTTTTTGTTGTTGTCTTTACCTTTTTTACCCGTCTTCGGCGCCGGGGCTTCGTAGCATCCGACCCTGGTGGCTCTGGTTTCCTGGCTCACCCGCCGTCCTGGCGGGGGGCGCACTGGTATTCGCTGGCACCCGCTTCTTTTTGCTCTGCGTATTCCGTGGCTTCGCGCGGTTCTTTGCGTCTTCTCTTTGGTTGGTCGGCGCCGCTGTCATTTGGGCTTCTCATGAGTCGCGCTGTTTCCACCCGCGGGGGTTTTTTTGCTGGCCTGCCGAGGGCTCTCTAGCCTCTATCTAGACTCTAGCCGGGTACCCGTTTCGGGACCCGCCCTCGGCCGAGCAGCCCAGGGCACACAGGGGACGGTGGGTAGGAGGGGGGAGGGGCGAGGCGAGACCGCCTAGGGTCACTTGGAGGGGGTTCCCGCGTGGGGAGTCGGCACACAAACACTGGACACTGTTCCGTGTTCAAGTTCGGGAATTTGTTTGCGTGTGACAGTCGACGTAAATGCGAGCTCAGTATCTCCGTTTTTAAAGCATGTAAACCAAATCTGATTTGACAGTATCGCCGTTGGCTTGGGTATGTAAAATCAGAATTCTGGAATTCCTCAAGCCTGAAATGTGCATCGCGTTCAAAGTTAAACATCGCTCCCCTGAGAAATCACCGAAAGTGACATCGGACCGTCTCCGGAGGGAGCGCGGGACTTCGGACCGTCTTCATCAGCAGCGCGGGACATCGGCCTTCGTTCTTAGGGACCATCGGCTGGCACTATGTAACTTTACTAGATGGTTCGGTGTGGGTCACTTATCACTTGCACACAGCACTTGACACAACACACGCACTGTGGGACCACAAACACGGCCCCAAGGGCCTTGCTGGCGACGACCCGGGCCGGGCCCTGGCGCAACACAAAATCACTGACGCAAAAAAACGGACGCCAAATTCGACTTGCGACCAATGGCCCGTGTGGCCGATGTGGTCCCTAACAAGTCCCCGGGATATTTTCCGTATCTGCTGAAAATAAACCGCTTAAAAGTTTTTACAACTATTAGGAGCGCTGGCCCGCCCGCTCCGGGAGGGGGGGGGGGGGGGGCGTACGTGAACACGATCTGCTTTGCAGACGACACAAAGTATTCTAGTTAGTTCTCTACTGTCTTCTTTTGGTCTTTCACTGCTTTAAAATTGTGATCCTTTTCACCCAGGCTATTTTGCAGCACACCAGTGTTCAACGGGATTGTCTACTTCTAAGGCAATTGGCACATGTGTGTGCTTGACTGGATTGCCATCCGCCTTGTGGCCCACCCGACCCCACCGGTCCAGGCCTAAGCCGCCCACGAAGTGTATCCGAACGACGACGCCGAGCGCCTGCAAGTGCCAGTGTAGGCCAGCCCGCACGACGCGCGTATCAGCCAAGACTCGTGGTTGCCTACCCAGGCGCTACCTGTGCAGTGGCCCCGAACCCAGTGTGGCCAAATCTAAGTTTCAGCATTTCAATAGATGATCAAGAGTGGAGCCAAACCAGCATTTAATTAATTTAGGTAAGTTCAATTATTATTTTAGAGCATGACATCTTTTTGTTTAGAGACAATTGAAACTTGTTTTCTTTTCGATAACAGAATAGCGGACTTCGACAAATTTACTGTCAACACTGGTTAAAAAAAATTCTTCTGACCTTGACACTCATGAAGATGTCACATGTATTTCTATGTGAGTATGGGCTTCGATTTCTCGTTTTGTTCTCTATGTTTATTTGTAAATATATTTACTAGAATTAATAATGCATGTGGCTATTCTTTCATCTTTTTGTTTTTGTGTGTTTACAGAATTACAAATTAAAAGAGCTTCACTTCCTACCATAAAATGAAGAAAATCTGTTTCACAATTCGGACCTGCTAGCCTGAGGATGGAACCATTTGTGTGATGGTTATTTAGAGCATTTGTAGTAGGTGTTTCTGACATTGATGGTGTATTGTGAGTAAAATAAAAATTTAACTATTTTGGTATCTCAGTTTATTATTTCTTCAGCTCCTTGTGATGAACAATAAATACAGTAAAACGGCTACATTCCTTAGGGCAGGACAGGCCATGCTTTAAAACAACTGAAACATGCGAAGACCACGGGTGATGAAAAGCAAACTAAACTCGCTTCCGTCTTCCTGGAACGTCTTTGTTCCTGTGTCTTATTGAATTGTATATAATACAAGGAAACTCTTTAAGTCGTGCATAGAATGAGCTGTAGCTACCTAGAATCCAATCGAGACCATGATTCGTGAAGAACTGTGTACCCACTACGTACTTCCCTGGCTCAATGTATATATCAGACGTACTTTCACAAGTCATGTACGTATTACAAACCTCACTGTACATAAGTTACCTCCATTTCAGTACGTATTACGACTGTTGAAAAATCAACGTACAGTACAATAATAAATCTATGTATTACGTACATGAATGTACGTAAAATGTTGAGAGTGATAGTACAAAGGGCAATTGGACTTAATTTTAGAGGAAAGCGCTACGATATGTTTTCCTCACTTCATCCCAGCTATGGCGAAGTCAATTTAGCCAATTACATATGCCTGATAACTAGATATCGAACTTGTAAAATTTCGTTATTTTACGAAGTTTCCTTGATTAATTTAGTTTCTTCAAAAAGTCGTTTAAAAACGACAATCTCTTACAGTGGGCTGGCTCCCACTGGCCCCGCAGGGTTCTACTCGTCGGGTGACAGCCACCGGCAGGCAAAGACACATAGACGTGGTACCCAATCACAACGTGACCGTGACACCCGCTGTGGCTGACGCTGTGCGCCCCGGAGCCAAGGTCCAGGGGCCAATCCGATCTCTTATTCGCACTGCAACAGCACTTTAAGAAGACGCGTAGAAGAGAGGTGAGGAAGGAGGGGGGGGGGGGGGGGCTGTGCCACGCGCCATTCTCGGGTGCCGGTACACCGCCATCGAGAAAAGCAGCAGCAGCAAGGCATGGCGGTCGCCGTCTTCCTGGCCTCCGCCCAGGTCGCCCTGTTCCTCGGCCCGTTGGTCCTGACCTGCCTCAAGTTCCGTCGCGTCGAGTTAGCCCTTGACGGCGAGCCGTCACTGCCCGTCCTGGGCAACGCCTTCGCCTTCCTCAGTGCCACGGGGGACGATATCTCCGGCCGCGTCCTCAAGCTGTGGGGCAGCCGCACGCAGACCACCAGGATATCGTTCCTAGGGCACCTCATCCTCATCGTGAACGACCCGGACGACATCGAGGTGGTCCAGGGCAAGGACATGCAGGACAAGTCGCGCCTATTTTACGACTTCATTGGGTTCAGCTTAAAGTTATATATATATATATATATATATAAAGTTATATTAAGTTAAATAGTCACGCTAAACGGCGACCTAGGAGCACCGCAAGGCTATAAAGCCCGCCTTTCACAGTGAGCTGCTGATCAAGTATCTGCGGAGGTCTTCGACGAGGAGACCAAGAGCTTCGTGACGCGAGTGCGGCCTGGCGAGGCCCAGGATGTGCTGCCCAACCTGAAGACCATCTCGGCGCGCTCCTCCTTCCGGGCGGTGCTCGCCACAGGCATTACTGGCGACACGGATCGATTTTTCCCCGTGCTCATGGAGGCCGTGCACGAATTGCCCCGCACTGTTACGTACCGATCCTTCCAGCCCTGGTTCTGGCCCGACTCTCTGTTTGGTCTCACCGGCCTCTGCCGCCAAGCGCGTAGAATCCTCGCCAAGGTGGACGAGCACCTCTGCGAAGAGCTAGACAGGATCCGCTGCACGGTGGCCAATGACAACCACGAGGACTTCATCAAGGAGCGGACTGCGGTGCCACAGATGCTCCTCAAGGGTTCGAACAGACCGCTGCCCGACGGGCACATAAGGGACGAGGCCGTCATGCTGACGGGCGCAGCCGTCGAGACCACCGCCATCTCACTGGGCTGGACGTTCAAGACGCTGTCGATGCGGCACGACGTGCAGGACCGCACCCTGCAGGAGTTCAACGAAGTCATCGGGGAGAGCGGACCCGTCCTCGCCGAGCACCTACCCTGGTGCCAAAGCTGAAACTCATACTATAATGTTTCTGTATTTTTCGCAGATGGTACCTCTAAACAGTACTAGCATAGCCTAGAGATGCAGCTAGATTGGCGCATCCTATTGGTTCGTCGCGCAACACTGTTAGAAAAAAAATTCATCATCTAGCTGGAAGTGCTGCTAACTAATAAAAGTGGCTGACCCATTGTACTACGAAAACGGTTAGTCATTTTAAAATGATAAAAACCATTCGGGATTGCCTGAAGTCGGCCAAAAAGGCATTTCAAAATGGTTTTGTCATTACTTTTTTTTTTACCAGCGAAGCGGCTGCCTCCCCTTGGTTTGCGTCGCCCATTGCTTCCGGCTGTGAGAAACCAGCTCGCTCGTACCTTGTCGGCGGTGGATTTTAGTTGATGGGTGTAAGCAACCCGATTACAGTATAAAGTCTAGGCTTCTGATTTACATGTGCTTCATGTCGATACAGCCACTGGTAACTCCCGTGCCAGGGCCGCCAAGATCCGGTCGGGAAACAACCCAAACATAGGTGAAAGTCTTATATATAGGACATTACACCACTAATACGCATACGATTACGCGTCCCATTAAGGGCAGAGTAATCCGACAATTCGACCATTACGGGAGTGCATAACTCCTCGGACCTGGGAACCTTTTTTTATAATTACAAAATCTGAATTTTTTTAAAAATTGACAGGCTGCAGTACACGGAGTACGTCCTCAAGGAGTCGATGCGCCTGCTGCCCGCCTTGCCTTTGGTCGCTCGCAGCAACCGCTACGCCCCGACCACGTTCGACAGCAAGCACGTCCCTTTGTGCTCAATTTGTTCGGCGTGCACCGCTACCCCCGATACTGGGAGGAGCCTCTCAAGTTCGACCCGGACCGCTGGCTCCCCGAGAGCGGCCAGGGCCGCCACCCGTACGCCTACATACCGTTCAGCTTTGGCCCACGGAAGTGCATCGGTGGCCGGTGCGCCATGGCCGCCATGAAGACCGTGCTGGTCACCGCGATCTCCAAGTATCTTATTGACCCCGCCAACGTCCCCATGGCCGTGGACATAGCGTCGCGGTTGCCGGGCGGCGTACACGTTTTGCGTACCCGCCATCCCAACGAGGCGTGCGACATGGAGCCGTGTTTCTTCTTTTTAATTGTTTTGCTTCCCTCAGGTATGGCGGCGCATCGCTATATGCCATCAATAAGGGTGGTAATGGCGATCGATGACAGGTGAAGGAGTCCGGGAGGTGAGGTACTTTGCGTTGCTTCATACTCGCGCGCGGACCCACGACGACTCAGCAACTTTCGCGCGCCACCGTCTCAGATTCTCATGAGTTTTAGGGCCCGCGGAGTGGAGGGGGACCCCGTTGCAGCGGCCTTCACGCTTCTCACAAAGTTCGTAAAGATTCGTTTTATTTTTGGCATGGCCCCATATGGACTTCTCCAAACAAATTGTATACGATTTCGATGCGAGTGGTTAAGAAGGATAATTTCGGGGCCAAAATCCAACACCAGAATATTCCTCCTGTCCCCATACAAGGGCCTAACATAAAGCCACGTGAAGGAGCTTTTCCACTGATCGGATCGAGCTCACGAAGGTACTATATTTATGTTTCGGGACGTAGCACCAGATGTGACTGGTACATATCAAAATTTAAAACTTTCAGAAATTTTGGAGAGGTTGTTACTAAGAAGTAAGAATTTGTAAGTTTGTGGTTTTGAGCCCACCCTGAAGCGTTTTTTTAAACGACAAGGAACCGGACTTATACCGCTAGCGGCCGACGGCTCCGGACGACAGCGGCTCGGCCCGGCTGGCTGGGACGAGCGGCACTACGCTCCGCCACTTACCTTCCCCCGCCGGCAGTCGTTGCGCGCTAACCAACGTCGTGCGTTGCGGGCTTGCCTACTCAAGAAAAAATGCGGCGTTTCTGAATCACCTGGTAGCCTGATGCCGAATGTTCGTTCGATCAGACGTCTGTTCCCGAATTCAAATTAACACGCCACCAAAGATCGGTAACATCGTAAAATTGGTTCGTAATTTGATTTGTTCTGTAATGATTCCATTACCTGCATATGTAGTCACTTTACAACGTTCGTCTATCACGTGACATTGTGACGAATCGGTCCTCACATCTCGTCAAACCGAATGAGGATACTCTTTTCGATGCGCCTGATCAAAAATATTTTAAGATGACGACTTCCGTCAATGACGATTTATTCGTTTTTCAGGTTTAGCTAAAGGATTCTCGCACTTTTGCAGCGTGAAAGGCGCCAAGTAAAAGCGAGTAGAAGCAAGTCGCCAAGGTTTACGAGCTCCTTTCACAATTTCAATTTACATTTTAGGAGAATTAGTACACTTACATTATTTTTTAAATAAGTGGTTTTTTTTTAATCAAACTTGAATCCATCTCCAGCGTGCTTGCCAGGAACATACAGGCCATAGAGGCAGGGTTAAGTTTACCTTTAAAATACCAAACACTTTGCAACAGAAAGCTTTGTCGCGGTATCCTGTCGTACGGCAGCAGGTCTACTTTGTCTACTTTGAAGAGCTCCACCTCGGGGCTCGGCAACGGCTGCTCTGGTGAGGTTTCCTCTTGGATCGGAGAGCTGAGTCACGACTACCCACTCGTCCTCGGGGGAAATGCTATTCTAGTGTAGCTTCTCGTGTAATGCCGGTGCAGGCTTCCGCTCTGGAAGTAAAACAATCATTTACTTAAGAGCCACATTTATGACAAACGGGCTGCCCCCCCCCCCCCCTTCCTTCCGGTGACGTCACGGGTGAGGGCAAGAAACTGAAAGGAATAGCAAGAAGTTGACCAGCACAGTCGTTGCTGCGTATGCACTGAGAATGGAAAAGTCATAAATCATCGCCCAATTTGTGGCAATAAAGAGCTTAGAGAGGCTATTCTAAGAACTCGACCTCCGACTCCAGATATGAGACCACAGTTAGACTCAGCTTGATCCTAGGATTCTAAAAGTGGGGTCACATGACCTCGACCTCTTCTGTTAACAAGTCTGTCCGGGTGAACGCAGAGCTTTCATAGAGAGGCTCATTCTTGGTGTGCATGTACGTAACTTTCATGAATTTCTATTCGAAATTTTTGGAATATTGGCACAAATCCGATTGATAAATGAGACGAGAAAAACAGATCCTTTATCGTGGAAGACACACAGGTGAGCCATTTCTGAATTATTTTTCCATTGATGACTACAGGTCTCAAACTGGTATGCAGCTCTGACTTCTGCATTGCATTGCGTTTGTGACGTGCGGGTTAGCCTTCCATATCTCTCACAGGCGCTTCGCGGGAACCATAACCACTGTTACCCAAAGCAAATGGCAACAGTACAAGCAGCTTTCTGTGATTTGGGGCAGTCGGTCACGTTATCTAATTACAGCACATTCATCCACTGACTTACAGGTGACTCAACCAGATTTCTCTGTATTTAGGAGCGGTACACGGCGGAGCGACGGCACATACCTGGTGAAGGTTTTGAAGCAATCTTCTCGAAGGGGATAAACGGCGCCTCCGTTAACAGGAACACGAGGCTTCCGAGGATGCATGCCAGAACTACGTCAGATATCACGGTTGCCATCTGAAACATGTGAAGTACGAGGCTAAAGCGAGCATAAGAGTAATGACATGCTTGTACAGGGTAAAACTTTTCCAGAGACCCGAGTCGAAATAGTGTGAGTCAGTCGAGGTCACTTTTTCCACCGCGTGTAAAAGAATAAGAGTTTTGTATTTCAGATATAGAGTTAAAAACATTGTTTCATCCAGCAGTAGAAAGAACATCATTATAAGGTGTGTGGCCCGTCTACAGCTTAGAGAGCTACTGTGAAAGACTGTCGTTTTAAAACAACTTTTACACGATAAACCGACAAGTCTCCGTAAAATAGAGACATTTTCAATACTAAAATAACATCCGGTCATCAGGCAAAATTCAAGTCAAAATTTGCTTGGTGGTGTTAGGGCAGAAGTGGGCCCCTGACACAAATCCGGTTGTTAAATGAGACGCGAAAACAGATCGTTAATCGTGGAAGACACAGGTGAGCAATTTCTGAATTATTTTTCCATCGATGACTGCAGTTCTCAAACTGTTATTGGGGTCACGCGAATTAACGCATACTTAAATCACACTCACCGTTTTAAAGTCCGAGTAATAATGTGACGTTCGGATGGTCCCGACATCCACCATTTGAACAGCGGCATGTGTGAGGAAAATACCATACCCTAGACGGCCTAAGACGGTGAAAATCCTACACGACAGAAAGGCATTAACGAGTCCTGAAAACAAATTCAGTAATCAGACTTTGGGATGATTTTGTGTGGAATTTATCAAATTGTACGCGTCGGGGTTGTGTAAGGGGTGCTTTCGTTCGGTGGCATTAGGTGGGGAGCGCGTGACGCGTGAACAGCCTTTAAACGTACCTCCGTAGCCAAGAATGCAAGCCATCAGCACCCAGGACACCCCGAGGGCCCAGGCGACGCGGTGCAAGCCCGCGAACAGTGCGTGCTCCGCCACGCGGTACGGGTGATGCGTTTTGTCAAACAGCGTCTGCGCAGCAATAATGACCCCGATGCAGAGGGCAGCACTGCACGCCCACCCAAGCACCACGGTTGTCTGAATCCAGAGTGAAAAAGAGGTCGTTCTGTAGACGCAAAGCAAATGGAAGTGCCATGATATGCGGTGTAGCTCGATTTTATTTGAACGAACTTTCCGTACATCCAGTGCTCTAGGGGAGCCATAACGAAAAGCAATTTCCAAAAATCATTATCATGAAGCCCTTATCCAATCTATCAGTGTAATATTGTACCTCACTCCACCTGCTTACTAAGACAAACTGGCAAGGTGTTTCCTAGTGACAGATACATTCCTTGCACTACATTGGCTCCTTTTATCCAATTTTTGACGCAATATTGTGTAGCTCCAGGCCGACATACACAGCGATAGTTTACCGGGAGATATGTTGTATAGGAAAATCCAATTATCGCGCAGGCCTATGTCATTCTACCGATACTGCCGTCGGTTTGGACCCGTGTGTGATGTCTAAACAAAACGAACTTAAATCAGCAGGCAGAGGAGCCCGAAGATCACACGACCTGGAGTTTCAGCTGTTTTAGCATATCCTCTCCAACATTAGGGTACTTTAAAAAAATTGGGAGGGGGGGAGGTGGTAGTGGTTTTTATGGTTCTTCCCGGCATGAAAAGGGCCTACCCCAAACTTGAGTGAAACTTTACTTCATTTACCCGTTGCACAAGGGCATATTGGTTTCGATGTTCGGCGGGCTTGCCTGCCTCTGCTCCCTATGTGTTAAGTTTCCGTGACGACAGTATGGTTGCCAGTGATGTGATCAGTGCTCAGTAGACATAAGCATTGGGGTGTCTAGTGTCACTCTTTAACGCTTTACCCCCCATCTTACGCGGCAAGACGACAAAAAATCTTAAGTAAGAGCTGCCCTTTTGCACCGGGTAATTGCAGTTCAATTTCACTCAAATCTGGTGTGTGGACTTTTCATATATGTAAGATTCTTAAAATCAACTAGCCTCAGAATTTTTTTTGGAGCCGCCCTATCCTACATTACCTGCGCTTTTGCTGCTGTCCCTCTAATGTGGAAACGTGACACAGTACAGCAGTTTCGACAAACCCAGATAAAAACAACATCACCCTAAGAACGAAAGGGAAACATTCTTCTTTACTCACTCTGCTAAGGCTTGCTTTGATCTTGCCCGCCTTGATAAGGAACAGGACGTAGCCCATGAGCGTCCCAAACACGTACGGTGTGGCTCGCATATACGGCGGGTAGTACAGCGTGCGCAGGAAGTAGCTATCAGCCCAGATGCGAGGGCTGCAACCAGCATACATTGTTTTTGGCCAGCTGGTTTTAGTGAATTTTCAAACAATTTCCCATACTTATTCTCATACTCATCATAAACATTTTTCGAGATAATGGCATTCCTGAACGGTATGCTTCGCTCGTCTCCTTACCGTTCACCCAGATTTAGGGGCTCTCATTTCTTATTTTGTTTTGGTATGACATGTTATGCATTGACTTGCTCGCCAACAACTTATCACGACCAGTCGGTCAAAGGCCATAGGCGAGAGTTCGGCATCATCCTACGGGAGCACTGTGGATCTAACTCAATTCCCTATTAAATGTTTTAAAATACGCGTAGGATAGAGTTCATGCAGTCCTTTGAGTTTATCTCGGAATTTTTTTTTCCCGGAAGCGCACTCTTACATTTACGAACTAAGTAGGAGGAGGTACGACTGCCACTCTATTTTCCTATACATCTTCCAGATTCAGAGACATAACGGGGTAATTTGTGAGAATGAAATGGTAATGCAAAAGCTGACCTAGAGAAAAATTGCCTAGTTGATTTTCCTTCGCCAAAGTGGGTAAAACGAGAACTGGGAAACAGTACTTACAAGTCTGTAAGGGTCAGAGGCGCGCGCAAACGGCTCACGTAGGTTATGGCAGCGGGCGCGGCGGCGGAGGCGGCCAGCAGGACACAGAGCCAGACGAGGCCGGCGCGCCGCCAGCGCCACAGCGGGTACAGCAGCAGCGGCGACAGCCAGTGCAGCTGCATGTCCGTTACCAGGTACCACCCCTGCATCATGCAGCGGTGGTCCGGATCAGTGTAGAAGTCAACGTACAGCAGCGCGCTCCACCAGTTGCGGCGGCAGTCCTCGCTGGCCGTGCCGACCAGCGAGTTCCACATGGGGCCGGTGCCCAGGAGGGAGAGCCACGTCGCCGTGAGGGCCACCACCAGGGCGAACGCCGGCGTGAGCCTTGAAAAAGGTAACACATGAGAACATTTGCATTGCATCCGTAAAGCAGAAGAAGGGGATGACTCAAAATCTAATATTTTCAGAAATAATGGAACTATAGTAAGAAGGAAAAATAATTGCTGTATGTGTTTGTATGCGTAGCTCGTATGGTCCACTTTTTCCGGAGTCCGCCATTTCGTTGCTCATCGACCTAGAGAGCTGAAACTCTCCGTGAACATGTGCCAAAGGTTCATCTTCGAGGTCCCTGGACGCCAATTTTATTGATATACTCTAAAGGGTGGAACCACCCCCTTAACTGCGACAATGTCGGAAATCGCCGCGAAGGGCGCCGATAAAACCCATGAGGCGGGCGAAAATGGTCGATTTTACAGCTGGCTTGAACTCAGGGACCGTTTAAGCTGCTGAATCCTGAATTTCGACCCCCTGCGACCATCCCCTCATTTTGGAGGGGGTAGTTTTTGAGTTTGGGGTAGCAGAGTTTCGAAATCGATCGCAAAGGGTAGCAGAGGGCTGGAGGGTGTCACAAATACCCGGCGCGACTTAATTCGACACCGTGAAAGTGTAATAAACTCGAAAAAAATGAAAAAATAGTCTTGCTTTTGCTGCCGATCTCAGTAGAGTTAGGGTGGTGCGCGAGCCGTTTTCTTACAGTTCGAACCTTTACAAACAAGGCCTTAAACGGAGAACTCAAAATCTCGGAAACAATCCGGAAAAAGTGGACCCCTAATTTTGGTCGCCAGTGTATATAGCCCCTTTTCCCACTCGAGCAAACGCGGTATACTGAAGACTCCCATAACGCAGTTAAAATTTATGTTTTCTAAACGTTGTATCTCGTAAAGCGGACAAAAGTTGCGTTAAATTCTAGAAACTAATGGAACTGGACATGAAGAACGTTATCCGGCTGTAGTCTCAATTTTGGTATGTGTCAAGTTGACCCCTTCGAGCGCCATATACATATATATGAGACGAAGTTCGTTTTTATTTTTTAAAAATTGCTCTTTCAAAAAGGTATTTTAAGTTTGGACGCCGTTACACTAGTTCAGTCTCATGGTAGTGCGCGTATAACGCTGGGTCACTCCGTGCCTACTGGCTGGGACATTTCATCTCCCTAAAGGACCTTGCAGTCTCCATACTTAAATAGTCTCAATGCCTTGTCTGTGTCAGAGGGAACGCTCGGGATTCCGAAGGGGCTTCAGCTACGAGACTAGAAAATTAATTGCGACTATAGTTATCGAGGCTCGACTTGCGATCAATTTTTGCAGGTAGGAACTGTGAGTCGTATCATTGGGGTGCTCGATGGTATCACTTCACACACAGTCTGCATTACGTACCTGATATACCGGCGCAAGAAGTAATCCGTCCATCTGAAAGATTTACTTCTATGTACGACCCTCATGAACACGTAGCAATTTACCATGCCACCGATCACGAAAAACGTGTCCACCGACAGAAACGCGCCGAGCATGACCAAGGAAAAAGGAGAATGTAGCTTCTGCAGCAAAATAGACAACGGGCGTGCTCACAACAATTGGTGACTGCTGTTTGGGAAAGAGAAAAGAAAACAAACAAGGTGGGGAAATGGGACTCAAGATGGCAAGGGACTTCTACCTAGAAAGGCGTGTTCTTGTACATAGCAAAAGCCAGAGCACCTGATTTGCACCGAGTAGCTTTTGGTAAAATACGAGCTTGGCTTTGTTCAAATAAATTGCTCTTTGCCTTAGCACAATCCAACTGTGCGCAAGGCTCCCACGTTTTACACGTACATTTGAGTGGGGTGGGATGGGACCAATCGTATATCTAAAGCCAAACCACTTAGAAAACATTGTGGCCAACGACGTTAGGATCAAATTGAACTGATTCGAACTAAGCTTAGAATTGCGATTTAATAGATCAACTGTAAGGCCGTGTAGCTCGGCCGGCCTTCAGTACATGAAAAGACTTCACTTTCAAAGATACTCACGTCTAATAATGGGACCAGATTATTGACTGGAATCGTAATCACGGCGAAGTAGCGATGGGCCACGACAACCCACACAGCCATTATGGCGCGGAGCCCATCAATGCACGAAAAATTTTCATCTGTGGCCGGGGATGGGGCAAACAGCAGCTTGCCGTTCCTTCTGGCAGAGAATCGGAGTAGTATGCTCACTTTTTGCCTTGTGTCACTGTCTGCAAATAAAACCCTACATTAGCGTACACGTCATCGCTCTTTAGTGACGAAATATTCAGTGTGGTTACAACTGCAAAAGTGGACTAACTCCACGCAAGGAAGCGTGGACCGCTTTGGTGTACGCAACGCACTAGTATTTCAAATCGGGACGGCAAGCCCGGCGCGTCTTGATCGGGATGCGTGCGAAACTTTTCTCGAGCGTTGCCCGACCAGCGTCCAAGATAGGCTCGGGTAAGATACGAGCAGGGTTTCGCACGCAGCCGGTCAGAGCGCGCTCAGCTCGTCAGCCCGATTGGAAACACTACCAGGTACGGTTGGAGAGGGGTCGGGCAAAATGAGGTCCAAAAATCAATCTTTTTGAACGTCCCATAAGTAATGCGTAAAGCCGCGAGCTTGGTTTTGCAAGACTACACACGAGGAAGCACATATTTTAAAAGAATACTGCTAAGCAGATTTTCGAAGCTTTCCGGAACTCCAGTAGCCTTGCTCTCGCTTGCACTTAGAGTTTCTACCAGGTTTAACTGTGTAGGGCCATGAAAGACCCAAGCCGTGATGGTCCTTACCGTCATCCCTCAACAACAGATCGGCCGTCGTTCCCAGGAGCGAGAAAAAAAGAAGGATGCCGCCTAAAGTTCTGAGGAACGGAATCCAAGCACATTGAATATTATAAAATAACTGTTGTGTACAGTGTAAAAGGTGACCGTCAAACGCAACGCGTCAATGGACATTTTCTGTGCGTCTTTTTTGGACATTCCGTTCGTGCGAAAAAATTACGCATACGATTTTGTCAGTAATAACCTCTAAATAAGACCGCCAGTGTCGCATTTTAGTTCTGGAAACTTTCCTAAAACTTTTTAGGACTAACACAAGAAAATTTCTATAATTCTGGTGAAATTTTCAAATTTACTCACAGGACGGCCCAGTCCCCAGCATTCACGTTTCTTGAGGGCCCGGCGACGCTTGTGGAGCCCGGGGGAAGCTGTCCGCTGAGCCGCAGCCCCGTACCGTTGAGGTGTCTGCCGTTGGCGGCGTCCACGACGGCGCCCAACACGGCCTGCAGCACCCGCTCGGGACACGCGCTGGGCACGCACACCGCCATGTGCACCACCAGCAGCCCCTCGTACTCCTGCACACAGAGCGCACATGTGTGGTGGACCGCCCGCGCCCGATAATGCTTGGATAATTTTACGTCGCTAAAATTACTGGAATGTGAACAGAGATTGGTTATGTGCTCAGTACATTGCTAAATTCTTAATCTGTGTTACATTACGTTTGTAGGTTTCTTTAATGGTTAGGCTTAGGCTTGGCTCTTTGCTTACACATTCACTATGTTGCACAAATACAAATACTCCCATGTTATGTTCCAAATGGTCCGTAATTATGCAAAAAATTGTACAAGGTTACCAACGAATACAACATAACTATGCACAAAAATGGTACATGACAATTAGTGTGGTATAAGTGTGTCCTACGCAAGATCCATTGCACGCACATGCATTTTTGCACTCTTAAATATGCACGAAGTTCACATTGTGTGTACAAATTTGACATAACTATGAGCAAATTTATACATAAAACTGAGGAATTCGTACATTACCGATGAGTGCACAATTTTTTCATGTAGTCGTGTACATTACTGTCAATATGTGAACATACGGTGAAAATAAAATCTACAATGAACTTATACGTAAATTCCTTGTTGGTATTAAGAAAAAATGATTATTCATTTATTAACTTGTGGTTGAAATGTTAAGATCTATTTCATGTAAGTGCTTAGATGCACATTCGTCACAATGAAGCAAGCCCGCCAAAAAAAGTTATCGAACATCAATCGTCAATCACAATGGACATTGTAGGATTTTCATGGCACGTAAGAGAAAACTAAGGGAACTGCCGTGAGGTACTTCGTTCTCCGTTTTCCAGTGTAGAGTATCTCGGCTGCACTACTTACGCCTTCCTCGGAGAGTGGGGGCACCTCTGCCCTCAGAGCTTGTCTGACGCGACTCCCCATGTCATCGACCGTTCCCCGACCATTGTCGCTCTTTATGGCCGTCTCGATGGTCAGGGCCGGCAGCGCGTACCGCCCGCTGAAGTCACCGCCGACTGACTGCACGCACTCGTCGAAGTTGCCCAGGTCCCCCAGGTTACCATACGCAAAGCCCGTCAAGAGCTTTGAGCTGGAGTCCAACACTGCGCCGAACAGACAGCACAGTGTTACGTTCCCCGCCATGTGCAGATAAAATAATCTCAATCCGGGGCCCTATTGTAATTTTGCAGGCGAATACAGACCTAAAGCGTGTCACCCACTGCAATAAGCGTACACTGTTAAAAAATAGTACGGAAAATGAGCACGGAACAGTCCTAAGATTTTTTGCCTGGAACTGTCCGTTACATTTCGGGAGAAACAGTCCGTCACGAAACGGTCTGTCTCTATGAATACGGATCGACGGTTACGGACCTTACATAATTTTGGCCTACAAATTAGTAACTTTCGAAAATATGCGTCAAAAAGTACGGATCATTCCGTGGCAGAGCTTTACGTATCTGTAGAATACGGACATAACCGTTACAGACTGTCCGTAGGCTGAACATACGGACTGTTCCGTATGGTCTCCGTGCTCGGGGTACGGAATTTTTAACAGTGTAAGTATCTCATCGCGATAAAACTCGCTGGGACGAACTCCAGGGCTGAAAAACAAGCAATTTGCCAGCACTTCACGGATTGAGACCAAATTCTGTATTTATGACTCTGTTTACTTCTAAAAACTTTTGGTGATGAGTTTTGTGTTTCAGCTTTTCGGAAAATTGTGCCCCCCCCCCCCCCTTTTGCGATGACCTACATTGACATTAAGGATAAGATTTTACCAGCACCTTCCTTTTCTACCATTTAGAGTCGACCCAGTTTCTTCGCATCGGATACTTGCTGTTGCAGTGGTTGCAGGCCCCTGTAAGGAGCCAGTCCGAGGGGAAACCAAGCAAGGGAAAGGGTGAAGAATCGTCTTGACGTTAGTTTATCGCGAGGGCCTTTGGGGTCAGCCCCGCTTTGTTACAAAGTAACTCCCTCTGTGAGTAGCCGCACTCAAGCGCCGCATGGTAGGCAACATATTCGACAGCACCGACGCGAGCCACCGCACCGTCTCCTTACCGAGCGCAAAAAGGCGCATGTGGGTCAGCTCACAAGTGAACGTCGGCACCTGGCTGTACCTCCTAAAACGGCCGAAAAAAATATCAAGCTTCATGGTACGCACAAACGTAAAAAACGAACAAGTTGGATGGTTCGTCGTTTGATTCTTGCGGGTCTGTCAACCTGACGAGTTTCATTATGTTTGCTACTTGTTCAAAAAGTCGAATCTAAAATATCGTCGTATTTGTTACATTCTTCCTAAAACGGGCCACACTATAATTAAATTTAGCAGCTAAACGTAGTTTAGGCGATCTATTGGCGATAAAGGTAGATATTTTTTTCGATCGTCTTGTGAAGTATGGTCTAGTGGCGACCTCTTGTGAGGCCATGAAAACCCGTTGACCGTTTTGTTAGTGCGGTGGCGACGAGGTTGGATGTGCTGCCTTCCTTGCGGCACAACGCTGCCGCAATTTACAGGGCGTTGTGTAACTCATTCACGGAGCGCTTCCAAACCAAAGTCCCTTGGTGGATTTAAAGTGTGAAGGTGACGTTGACGGCGCCGATCAATTGTTTTGGGTGTGTTCTAGACACTGACATTGACAAAGCCACGAAGATTCTTTTAAAATATCACAAGAATCTCCGCGGCTTTCTGTACGACAGTGGCTAAAACACACCCAAAACAACCAATCGACGCCGTCAGCGTCACCTTCACACACTAAATCCACCCTAAGAAAAGCGGATGGTTAGACGAGACCTTTCTTCGATATTATGATGCATGTACACATGTACACCGCACTTGCGATTAGGCCTGTGCGATTAATCGAATAATTGACAACAATTGTCAATTATTTTATTAATTGTCGATTAATGGCACATAGTCAATTCGATTATTGGTAAATGAGAGCGACGTCAATTATTAACCGATGATCAATTAAAACTCAATGATTTGTCATTGCTCGATTATCAATGGGTACTCGATTCTCAATTGTTGCTCGATTGTCAATTGTTCCTCGATTATCGATGAATACTCGATAAGAAGTTTCAATCCGAATGTCGCTTGTCAGTCGATCAAATAATCGGCCTGTATATTTTTATAAACCATCGCGAATCTGCGCAAGGGCAGAACAGACAGTCGCGGTGGCGCCTTGGCAAGCAAGAACACGAGTTTTGGCTTCGGCGCACGGCTCGCCCTGGCCGTCCTTTCTCTTGTTTGAGCTTCCTTTGCCCGCCCCGACGCGCGAACGCCGCGTTTGCACGAGCAGTGCGCGAGGACCGGGACGGCCGCGGGCCACGGCGGCACGGCCGACCGGGATCAAGAAGTCAGCGCGACAAGTATGTCGTCAGAACGTACGTTCAGCGTTGGGAACAACGTAATCACGGACACCCGTACATGCCTTTCTGATGATAACGCGGAAATTTTGATTTTTCTGTCTTGTAACAAACATTTTTCAAACAAGTGTTAACTAACACTAGCAGTGTAATGTAATGTATGTGCAATAAACATTGTTCCTTTCAGGTGGTTTAAGTTCATTTAACGAGCCTGTCCCCGAGTCGACGTTACAGCATTTGAAATAACAGGGAGTTCACTTCATTCGGTTCGGCCAATTAATCGACCGCCGATCGATTAATTGACCGAATGCAATTAATTGACCGGTGTCGATCAATCAACTAGTGTCGATTAATTGACCGGTGTCGATTAATTGATCAAACTTTCGATTGTCGATTACCAGTAATCGAATCGAGTGCGTTTTCGATTTTTAGCAAAATCGACCAATTGCGATTAATTTTAATAATCGCACAGGCCTACTTGCGATTCTAATGGAAAGACATTCATAAGTTACTGAATTAAAGTATCACCAATGTACTAATTTCCCCAGGGTCAGCATTGCTGACTAAAATACGTTAGGGTCGGGGTAAGCCCATGAGGCAAATAATTCTGTCCTCTGGGACAAACTGATGACGGAAAATTGCGAGGTGTCCTCACATTATACTGTACACATTAAACGGATTTATCACGGTTTGCCGTTTTGTGTGAATACCTAAATATGTTATTTAAAACCTATTTGTTCCTGGCCCAAAAATAATGGACTAGGCGCGTCGGACTCACTCTGCAGTGCCCATTGTTCGGACGAGATGAGCCCGCGCGTCCAGCGCTGCAGGCTGGCGACGCAGGCCTCGCCCTCGGCAGCGAGGGCCGGGTCCTTGGCCACGGCCTCCCGGATGTGCTCCTGCAGGTTGGCGGGGAATCTCAGCGCGTCCTGAACGTGCTGCAGCGCGCCTCCCGACTGGTCCACGCCCAACAGTCCGGAGGGGCTGGCGACCACCAAGGCCGCGCCCAGCCACAAGAAGAGAGCGGCCGCGCAAGCGTAGGACATCTTCAGCGATATCGCCGACCAATACCACAGGAGTGAGTATTGACAAGCTGGCCCGTCCCTCCGTCGAACCTCGGTGCCGGTTCTGCTCCGCTCCACCAGCGCCTCGGTTCGACAGGCCAGCTTGAGCTATCGGCCTTCGGACTCCTCCTCAAGCCACTCGAGATGTGTCTGGTGGCGCATATATAAGTAACGACTCAAATCGCTAACCTCAGCCCGCCGCGACTCGCGAAGGAGTGCGCCTTGCAGGCGCACCACACGCAGCGGCTAACCGTAACCTACACACTGATTGTCGTTTTAAAACGACTTTTTGAAAAAAACTAAATTAATGAAGGAAACTTCGTGAAAAAACGAAATTTTTGGCTGAGCGATAGCGAAGCCCTGGATCGACTGGGTGAAAAATGTTTTGTCTGTGTGTCTGCGCGATTTCTCGAGAACGGTTAGATGTAGAAAACTCAAATTTGGTGCATCATACCAGAGTCAACCTCCCCTCAGGGGCACCGTAGCCCAAGCGGTTTCTTAGATAATTTTCACTAGTGGTCTAAAATTTAATATCCGCCGGTTCGGTAAAGTCAGCATGCACCATGCGCATGTCGTGAAGGGGCGGATCAGTGACGCGAGTGGGTTACGCTCGGTTAGGTTAGTAGAGGTCAGGGTAGGCTAGGTTCAGGCAGGTAAGGGTAGGTTAGGACTGATTGAGCGGCATTGATAAGAAAAGGCTGATGAAAGAACCGTTCAGAAGCCAGAACATGAGCGCAGTTGCGACCGCGCGGAAAGAGTGACGCCGGCGGGGCGTCCTACCGACTGGCCCCGCAGGAGGGTCCTACTCATCAGTGGCCAGCCGCCGGCAGGCCAAGGTAGGCGTGCGCCAGGCGTGGAGTGGCGGAACAGTGATTCGCAGTGAGCGAAGCCTGTTACGCCACGACGCGGTCTGGCGTACGCCTACCTTGTATAAGTACGATATCCAGTTATCAGGCATGTGTGAAAAGCTAAACTGACTTCGTCGTAGCGCTATCCTCTTATATAAAGGCCAATTGCCCTTTGTACTATGGCAGTAACCTGCAAATTGCTCACGTTTTTCGTTAAAAAACGAAGAAATCATTGTAAAAATATTCGTTTAAAAACAAAGGTCTTCAGTTCCCAATTAATGAAACAATCTTCTTTTCATACCGACACAATTTTTTACATTTAATGCATTAACATCAACATTAATCATCTCGATGGCCAACTTGGCCGATCTAGTTCGAAGGCTGAAGGTGACTCACCGTGTGCGAGCGCAGCGTTCGCGATACTCCAACCTCTGCCACCGCTGCTCCTCCCGACGATTACCGGGCCCGTGTGAAACGCTGACATACATTGGGCGACCAAATACGTGTAATCCCCACCACGGACACCTGCCTCTGTTACCGACTGATCGTCGTTCTTATATTGCATTTACTTGACATTCGGCGGTCTGCTCAGGGTCGGGAACAGTTAGCTTCCAGGAATATTCGTTCGATTCGTGTCTCGGTTCCTGAGGCAACGTTCACACTTTTAAATGAGTGCATATTAATTTTCACAACATTTGTGCTTTAATTGGGTTCTGAATAATCCGAGAAACAGTGCGTCAAGAAAGTCTATATTCCTTACTGTTGTTAATGTCACGATATGCACTGAAAAAACAGTTTAGGCAAAACACCCGAATATCTAGCAGCCACACCTAAAACGTTCATGAGAATTCGGTAGTACCTAGAAAACTGGCACCCTCGGCTAAATTTTATTGCTGGTGGAACTTGTGAACGACAGCCAAGCAATTTAGGTACCTCATCTACTATCGCGGCTCCAAACGCAGCTGGTAGACTTTAGATGTCCCACCTATCTTGATTTAGCCTCCACGTTTAGGTAGTGTGTTTAGGTGTACAGCCTAACCGCTCTGTGAGCCATGTGTAGGAGTCTCAGCTATAAATTCTTGCTGCTGAGTGTTATCTGTTTGGCAGTTTCAGCCATAATGTCTTGCTGCTGAGCATAATTTGTCTAGCAATCTCAGCTTTAATTTCTTGTTACTGGGCATTATTTGGGGGGGATATTAAAAGCACGGATGGATCAAATTCAAAATATATACTGAATAAAAATCAACATATTTATAAAGAATGGTGAAGAGTAATGTACTCATTCCCATCAAAGCCTGTACAGTACAAAACAGGGTGATAATCAAACAAATCTGATATTTTAACAGCCTTAAGTACATCAGTCACATTAATATGGTAAGAATGGTAATGACAAGAGAAAGAAATCACATTCACCACCTTACAAACTAAGCATACCTCATTAACAGAATTAAGAGAATATGCATCACTATACCAAACAGAGGGCCACCATCACAGTCAGTACCAAGAATAACACATGAATTCTCTTGATATTTAGTACCTTTATAATTAACATATTTGGGCTGAGAAATATCAGTGTCATTAAAATCTTGAGGTAAAATTGCAAAATCTGTAAAAGAGTGCGGCGCCTCAGGTCCCGTTTCTAAGACTGCACTGAGTCCCTTTCCTAAAAGGAGACGATGAGCTACTCGAAGCTGCTCTTTGACAGCAAGAGTTAAAGCTATATTGCGTCTAGAGGTAGTAGCCTTTGCATCTCGAATGGATGGTTGATGATTCGCCTCAAACCTATCACAAGCATAGTTCGAAGGGACACCGGACAGCGTCATAATAGTACAGTAATGAAGCATGTTGTGGTGCTTGGGCTTTAATGTATCGTTAAAAAGAGCACAATACAGGCGATGATGTTCAGAAATTTTTTTTGAAAGAATAGAAATTGCCTCTACTTGCAGAGCACGACATAACATGAAGTCAACAATGTCTCTTAAGAGAAGGTAAAATTCCCAAACAGGGTCATCGTTGAGGACTAGGTCCCCAACAAGTAAAGCCAAAGTACGCACAAAAGTTCTCATTTCATTAGCTGTCATTTTCCACGTCATATCCTGTACTGCCTTTTCCTTAAGTTGCACGGGTTTATTAGAAACACTAGTACCGTAATCAAAAGTTACAATCCTAAAATTAAGTACATCAATATCAAAATATTTTTTGACAAACATTAAATGATGCAAGACATGTCTTAAGTCATACACACACACTCCTTCAAAAACATCATGCATCAAGTCAACACTTGGATTTTCTGTGGAATGAAAAAACTCATCTTCAAACACAGAACGTCCATTTACACCTGTGCGAGTGACATTCCCCTCTGCAATATCCATGTCATGATGCACTCTATCACGAAAGAGGGTAGGATCTTCATCGCACTAATAATGCATCACGTGTTTATAAACTTTGCAAAATCTACAGGGATAATTACTGGTAAAGCATTCTGTGAAGCCAAGCATAAGATGCATGGCTGCATTATCTGCAGACAACACACCAATTGCAAAATAAACACGAACAGTGCAGTCTTTTCTTATTATTTCAATCCCTGATTGCTCCAGAAAATTAAATTCCTTTACCAATTTACGAAAGACAAGTTTGTTTCCAAACTCTTTTCTGTCATCAGAATTCAACAATAGAGCAAGAAATATATTCTCCACATGGCCTTTGAATTCAGATGGAAGGCATGCTAGTCTGACATAAACTGCTCCAAACTTAGCACTGTGTGGACCAAGTTCTTTGTCAACTTCATAATCATCATGATATGGATTGAGAGGAATGACAATTTTCTCACCAAATTGTAGCTTTTTGGCTTGCCAATGAGGAGCATGGATGAATTCACCTATACTTCCATCAGGCTGCTTGCTCTCAAGTGCCGCCATGACAAAATCAAAGACATTTGGCAATTCTAAAAATGCTTTCAACACTTTACGAAGAGGAATGAAGATCCCTTTTACAACGTCAACCTCTAGTTTTACTTTCTTATCTACTCTCTTAGTGACTAAAGCAGAATCAATATCGAACTCTTTTGGTTTAATAAAGTACCCCTTTTCTTTCAAAGATTTAAAGCGGAAGTACTCAGAAGTTAAACCATCAAAAGGATTATTCAAAACACTAAAAATTTCTGATATTTCTTTAGTTACTGTAGGGTCTACATTACTTTCCATAAGTTTTGCCTTTATCATCTCATCCACTGTGGATAATGTAGAACATAAAAACTCAGTACTGTCTTTGACATGTTCCTGAACCATGGAGCGTGGCTGCCCAGGTTTAGCATACAATTTGGCAATAAGTTTACACGCACAATCCTTAAGTTCATCGTTAAAGACATTTGGATCCGGAGTTTTATGCTGTTCTACACTATCAGTCTTCTCAGGGTCACAGTCTTCGAGATTACTTAAATTAGTATCACACCCTGCTACTGCAGAATTTTGGTCAGGTACACTACTCCCCACTATATCACATACAGAAATTTGGCTAGTTCCACTAGTCATTTAAACTGGCATTCCCACACACAAGAAAATTATGAAATAATCTGTAGTGCCGTCTAAGAAGTTGCCAGGATGAATAAGTAACAAAACACCTCCTTTCCCCACACTTAAACACAGGAGTGTACTGATCAAACTGGTGCACAAAGCGGAAATGTTTTTGAATACCATTGATACCCTCGACAATGACTCCACATTTGAAACACACAGGCATTTTGAATAAGCTAATATAAAGTTACAGAGTTATAAAAGTAACTCGCCTTCTCATGCGCGCTCCGCGCGCATTCGAAAGCTCGTTTAGAGGGCCTTCGGCCCTCTCGTGTGTCGTGAGGGGACCTCTCGCTGCGCTCGAGGTCCCCTCACGCCACGTGGGCCCTTCGGGCCCACCATATTTTAGCGCCCTGCGGGCGCTTCTTTTTCCGTGGTCATGTCCTTTTCAACCGGCGCTCGAGGACGGGGTGCAGGGTCTCAAGGACGGTGTGATGTGCACTTATCATGACCCTCACCCTTTGCCCTTGGCAGCGCCGCAAACCGCAAGTCTCTAGGTGGCTGGGTTCCCGAGATATTCCGCATTTAAGTAGATGAGCTCTCGAGGACGGGGTGCAGGGTCTCGAGACCGGTGTCGGTGTCACTTGTTCATGACCCGCTACCTTTGCCCTTGCCAGTGCCGCAAACCTGAAGTCTCTATGTGACTTATTTCCCGTGATGCCCTTCCGTTGAGCAGGTCGGCTCTCGAGCGCGGGGCCCGGGGTCTCGAGACCGGGTGTGCGGGGTTTCGAGACCGGTGTCATTTACAATCGCTGACGACCCGCACCCTTCTCCTTAGGCCATTGCCGCAAACCGCATGAGTCTAGGTCAATTGCCTGCCGAGATATTCCGAATTTTAGTAGATGAGCTCTCGAGGACGGTGTCCGGGGTCTCGAGACGGGTGTCAGTGGCACTTGTCCATGACCCTCTTCCTTTGCCCTTGGCAGTGCCGCAAACCGCAAGTGTCTAGGTGGCTAGGTTCCCGAGATGTGTGTGATTATATGTGAAATGCCAGAAACCTCATCTCTATGTCACTTGGATCTAGAGTTACTGCCTTCGTTCCCGTTTGCGGCCATGCATGGCATTACGTAGGCCACTGACACCTGCAGCAGCACCCAGGGGGTTAGTTTGGTCAGTTTTCCTTTACCGCCCTGCGATGCCCTGCCGAATGCCGCGAACCACATCGCTCCATGTCAATTTGTTCTTGAGTTACCGCCGTCGTTCCAGTTTGAGGCCATGCATGGCATTACGTAGGCCACTGACACCTGCAGCAGCACCCAGGTGGTTAGTTTGGTCAGTTTTCCTTTACCGCCCTGCGATGCCCTGCCGAATGCCGCGAACCGCATCGCTCCATGTCAATTTTTTCTCGAGTTATCGCCGTCGTTCCAGTTTGAGGCCATGCATGACATGATGTAGGCCACTGACACCTGCAGCAGCACCCTAGGGGTTCGTTTGATCAGTTTTTCTTCACCACCCTGCGATGTCCAGACGAATGCCGCGAACCGCATCTCTCTATGTCAGTTGGTTCTCGAGTTATCGTCGTCGTTCCAGTTTGAGGCCATGCATGGCATGATGTAGGCATCATGTAGGCCACTGACACCTGCAGCAGCACCCAAGGGTTAGTTTTGACGATTTTTCTGGAGTGTTGAGGTCATTTAAGGGGGGGTCGATTCTATCTCAAAAGTTTGTATCTAGCCTCCTTCTACCCAAACATTTACATGAGTGAGTCAGTCAGTCGGGATGGCATTATATATGTCTTTGAAAATGAAAATTGAGTAAAAAAAATTATGAATAAATACTAGGTAGCAAAAGTAATTGACAAGATATGAATCTAGCAATCAAACCTCTTCAACACATTGGGGAGTTGGGCATCATTCTTCACATTGTCTGCTTTGGTGTCCAATTTGTAAAGTCGTTTCTGAATCAACATCCACAAACGATAACTTTCACAGGAGTACTCAGCATTCACTGCATGGATAATTTTGAAACAAATATCCAAAGCACGCCGAACAGATTGGATGCCATTAAACTTCACTGTTTTGCTTAGCACAACAAAGCAGTCGTCGATCTCCTCAACACTTGGTCCACATACCACAACAAATGGCTGTACTGGAAGGCCCCATGAGGCAAATTTTTCATACCGTTTGGATATGAAAGAGTCAGCTCTACCAGGGGTCTGAAAAAGAAATGAATCTATGAAACAAATTTTCCAAGAGGACAAATAATGCAAAAGAAATGATCAAGACGCTGCAAATACCTCAACATGAGTTATGAAACCTTCTTGGATTTCAGGCTGCGGTGGCCTCCATGAGAGCACTTTGTTATCTCTTTTGGTCCTTGTTACAGTTACAACGTTGTCAAGGTAGCAAAGAGATAGCAACACTACAAGATGTTTAGCCTCTGTAGAGTGGATGAAGGGCAATAAGTAACTCAGCTTCGAAAGAAAAAAAAACACATGTAAGGTACATTAACAATTTTAAACACTAACCATCACTCAGATCTCCATCTTCCAAAATTTCCAGATTGTTCTCAAGAGCATTGGGCTTCTTCTCAATAGAATTTAAAGCTTTCAGGGCTCGAGTGGAGAAGTCATCGAACTCACTGTAAATCCTCAGTGTGTGATGTGGATATAGATGTGCAAAATCTGTTTCAAACTGAAAAGACATTTAAATTAATTAAAGCATTCTAAAAATATTGATACAATAACAACTCAAAAGGGAACGCACCAGAGTATATCCTTCTTTGGACCTCAGAGCAGGGTATGTGGCAATATACGATGTCACAGTTGTGTCGACATCACCAACTTCTTCCCTCTCAGTGTTGTCATTTCCACCTCTTGCACGCTTTGATGCACCCTTTTTGGGTTTCGATTTCAACAATTTTTGGATTGAGGAGAGTCTGAGCCTAGCGGTTTCCTTCCAGAACTGCAGAACTTTATCCCAAGGATTAATGTTTTCTTGTAGAAATTGTAGTTTTTCCTGGGCTCCTTCAATCACTGTGGAAAGCAAAAAGAAATATAATTAATGCTCAAGTTACTTCCAGTATTGAGTCACATAATTGTTGGATATATTCGCTTTCCTGGAGATGGATCATCATCATCATCTGAGTCGACGCTCTCTCTTTTCTTTGAAATAATGCCAGCTGCTGTCATCTCCTTCCTTAACGTGTAGTACTTAGACACAAGCTTCCCCTTTGCCTGACATTTCTGAGATCCTTCTGAGTTACGATATGGAATGAAATAAGATGCCTGGAAAATAACAAAAGCAATAGTAAACAAATGATATGCCTGCAAACTAAAGATAAGGGCAGAGTAAAATGCCAAACTTACTTCTTCTTCACCAGGAAATAAACTCTGAATGGACTTGACTATTTCTGGGAACTCATCGGACTTAATTTTAAAGCTGCAAAATCAAAAGTAATGTGTTAGGAAATCAAAACAAATGTAAAGCTAGTTTTACAAGAATTCAGTGCAATCACTTACTTGGAAGAATTGAGGATTTTATTTTCAATGATAATCTCTGTCAGTTTATTTTGGTCCTTCTCATACTTCAGGGAAGAAGTCTTTTGGGCTAAGGCGAGAAGAATCCTTCCAGTCCCCGTTCTCTTTGCACTCACATTGTTCTAAAAAAATTTATGAACAGGAAAAAGAAACATACCTCCCTATCAGACGAACAGCTTGAATTTTCAGCAGGAGTTGGTCCCTTTTTCTGAGAGGATTCACTTCCTGATTCCACAGATGGTCGCTTCAGCCGTTGATCAGCTCCCTAAACAGGAAGACAGAGACAATCAAAGTAATCCAATCAAATATTAAAGTAGTGCGAGAAATACTTACTGTTAATGAGAATAGAAGTACATTTGGATTGGTACGTTTCGGTGACTGAGTAATAACATTCATATTCATATCCTTCAGCGGCAAATCATCTGAATCACTATTGGATGACTGTGCTTGCGGTTCCTGAACAGTCTTTGAGGTTAACATCATGGAAACGTCTTCAGAAATAATCCCTGAACCTCCACTTGAAATAACATTGACTTCATCCTTGATGGAATAAAAAAAAGTAAATGCATTAGTAAATGATTCTGGAATCACAGTTTACTAATATTTATCAAAGTTTTGGTCAACATACCTCCCTAACATCTGCAGCGGCTCTTAGTGCCCTGCAATTCACCTTAAACCGTAACCGGTGACTTCCAATTGGAATTAAGTCTTTTAAGGTGGCTTCATTGACATCTTCACTCAGTGTGTAGAGATCACCCACAGTGAATTCATTGTCTGCAAAAAAAACACCAAAGCTGAGTCATACACTTGTAAACAAAACTTCAGACACAAAGTATTCAAGTGAATAGGCCACAAGCATGGTGGGCTAGCTATGTACATTAAACCTAAAAAATACAACACTCGAACGTCTACACTTGACGCCAAGGTGACATTCACCTTTTTATTTGTTCAGCTAGTCATTAAACTAAGTTACGACTAGAGGAGACGAAATATAACAGTACTGCACGGAGGCCTATCTTTGGAATCCTAACCTCTACCGAGCCGGTACTGGTTTGGAGGTAATATCATGCGAAACAAAGGGACACAGGCTCTGCGAGCCACTGATTAGACAAAGTAAAGCAAGGAAAATATACTCACTTATGAAATTGGCCTGGTACTGGGATAATTCCCAAGCCGCAAGTACATCCTCCAGCGATACGGATTGCACTTCGTCCAGTTCCACGGTATCCATCTCGGACGTCTCGCACTCGCACTTACTTAATAATCACAACAGAAAACAAACGCACTTATCCTGCTTCTCTTCGGACTGCGCGGTCTGCGCGTCTGCGCGGTACGCGAACGAACCGATCCTCACATCAAAACCTCCTTTTCGAGACTGACAACGCGCGGTGACTGCGGATAGCGCGAGACAGCGGAAGTGGTATTGGCACCACAGCCAAACAGTTTAGGCGCGACAGACAAACCGTTTCGCTGACCGCTCGTGTGATGCGGCCTGCTAAAGCGTTCAGCAGGCACACCTAAACGGTCTGGCTGCAAGAGCTTACTGGATTTTGCACGCCTCGCCAGGTAAAGGCGTCTAGACGGGAGAGTCAAACAGTATAGGACTTTGACCCAAACGGTCCACCTTTTTTTTTAGCTAGGATTCTTAAATCATTTAAGTGCAATACCTGTCATGCTCATAAACAAGTAGCTGCGCCAGCTAAATTATCTCACCAACAATTTTATAGCAAGGACTGCCAGTCTCCTTTTTTCAGTGTGTCTGCAAGAAAATTAATATCACTACACTCTTATCGCAAGTGTAATGAATCACATTCAGCTGGGATAAAGAGCAAGTGAGATTAGTGAAAAATAACGCACCTCAAGATCCAGTCGTAGACAAGTGTGCCAAAAGTAAACAAAGTAACTGTCACGCCGTCCTACTGAATTATTACGTGTTGCCGGGCACTGTAGGTAGGCGCTGGGCTCCGTAATTTATCATAACATAGCAAAATAACGGAAAGGTTAAGGATTTGATCTGGCAACACTGATAATTTGTATCTACTTATTGCAGTCGTTCAAATGTAAAGATTAGAAATCCCTCGAGAACAGTTGAATATTTTCCGAAAACATTTGGCCGAGCAAATCAAAGCCGTCCCCATCCCCCCCCCCCCCCCCCCAAAAAAAATAAAGGTTTCTTTGCCGCGTGATTTTTGGAGTATTGTAATTTAGTGTGCTCGTGGCTGGCGCCCGCGGCGGAGATACTCTCTGCTGCGGTACCCCTCATAATTTCGCATAATTCTACATACCGTCATTGATACGAGTGTTGAGGACATACTTGTCATGCGTTAGCCTGTCCCAAAAGTAGTCGACTTTTTCAAATACCGCGGGCCACCCCGGCAAACTGTGCCATTGGGCCTCAAATCAGCGTGTGCAAATTTTTTTTGAAAAATTTTAATATTTAGAGGTCGCGGACGGCCATTTTAGGGCATACGTGAGACCCAAAAACCAAGATGACGGTATGAAAAAAATATGGATTCCCGAAGGTCAATCTCGACAAAGTAGAGCCCCGTGGAGGCGCAAATTTAAAGGAAAACGTCGTATCTCACCGTTTTCGAGATATCGCGGTCAAAAGGGCCAAAAACAGCTAAAACAGGCCCAACCTGCTTTTTACTTGTTTTTGGCCCTTTTGACCGCGATATCTCGAAAACGGTAAGAGATACGACGTTTTCCTTTAAATTTGCGTCTCTACGGGGCTCTACTTTGTCGAGATTGACCTTCGGGGATCCATATTTGTTTCATACCGCCATCTTGGTTTTTGGGTCTCACGTATGCCCTAAAATGGCCGCCCGCGACCTCTAAATATTAAAATTTTTCAAAAAAATTTTGCACACGCGGTTTTGAGGCCCAATGGCACAGTTTGCCGGGGTGGCCCGCGGTATTTGAAAAAGTCGACTTCTTTTGGGACGGGCTATCATGCGTGTTCTTTAAAAAGAGAACATCAGGAGGTGCATTCTTAAAATGATGCACGTGTGATGCACTCCACTAAAAAGAACGCATCACATAATGCAGCCCTTTTTTCTTTTGGAAACGCGACTTGTCAAAGCGAGGGAAGATGATCTTCGCGGAGCGTAGGTCAAACTTAATAGTCTAGCATTGCCATAACGGAAAGTCGCAGAGCTTCGCGAGTGGTCGATTTAGAGTCTTCGACATTTTTAGACACCAAATTGGTAGAAAAATATTAACATTTCGAGTATATTTTTTGATCAGTAGATTGCAAAGAATGCAAAGGCCAAATTTCTCCCGTAAGGAAAGGGGCAAAGGAAGAGGCCAGTAGCGGCGCGCATTTGACATGCGTGCCTTAAAAAGAGAGGCATGTCCGGATGCAAATTATTTTGACTCCGATACAGGATGCATTAACACACACTGTAAGGGATTGTCGTTTTTGAACGAATTTTTGAAGAAACTAAATTTATCAAGAAAACTTCGTAAAATAACGAAATTTTATAAGTAAGATATCTAGTTATCAGGCATATGTGAAAAGCTAAACTGACTTCGTCATAGCTGGGATAAAATGAAGATAACATCTCGTAGCGCTATCCTCTAATATGAAGGCCAATTGCCCTTTGTACTATGGCAGTGATCTGCGAATTCCTCACGATTTTTGTTAAAAAACGAAGAAATCTTCGTAAAAATATTGTGACGATGTCACGGGGTGCGCCCGAGGGATAGGCCACCCTTCCGGCACCCTCCCTCGCCACGCACGGACCCAGCGGGAGCGGGACCGCACCGGACGGCGACCCGGACGGAGTCGAGAGGAGAGAGAGCACCGGCCCGGACGGAGTGGAAGTCGAGCGCGCACGCGACGTCAAGTTGGGTGTTCGGTGACGGTCGACGACGAAGGTAGAAGATGAGGAGGCTCTTGGTCACCGCGAGGTCGCGGCCTAGCTCCGAGGGCGACCACTGCTCCTCGATGGCCGGCTAGACGTCAGGGCCGCTGCCCCGTCGTCGCCCTATGGGCAGCTGCTGCCCCCCCCCCCCTCCCCTTCTCCGTGCACGTGGCCACCGTCCGGCCCCACGCCGCCTCAGAGGTGAACCGCCGCCGGAGCCCCCGTCAGCGTGGCCGTGGCCGCCTCGGCCGCACCCTGAGGCCGCCATGGACCCCGTCATGGTGGAGGCCGGCGTGCCCCATCAGACGACAGACAGTGCTCGTCTGCCCCCCCCCCCCCTTCCCCTTGAGGGGGGCCTGGACACTTCGCTGAAGCACATATACAGTGAAAATTGAGTGAAGTGATGTGGTGATGGTGCAAACGGCCTGGTAGGCGCCCCCAGAGCCGTGATGAGTGTGTAGTGTGAGGTTGACAGTGTGTTCAACACTTCGGATTATCCTGTTCCTGGAGTTTGTTTACCTCGAACCGGTGAGTGGATCCACATTTTTTGTCCTTGGGCCCAAGTGATTTTGCTTGTTTTCTCCATTCCAGGTACCCTTAGTGTTGCCTCCTGTGTATCTATGTTGCATTATCATTGTCCCTTATTTGCATCAATTTTGTACATGTGTGGAAACCAACGTTCTGTATATTTTCAGTTCCTTTTGTCTTGTAGTTTTCCACCAACTTTTGTCACAACCAGGTCAAGATTTTGTTTTTTCGACCTAGGGCTTTTCTTTAGCACGCTCGTGTGTAAATTTTGAAATGTCTTTCCTCGCTAAGTGTAGCGACCCCATTAATTTATGTCTGGACAGCGTTTCCGTCTTACCTAGCATATTAGGTTTTATTTGTCGTTCACTCTCTTTTTTATATTCAATCCTCTCCAGCTCTGACCATATTTCGAATTAATGTCTTGTGTAATATCTGGCCTTAAATTAATTTCCCCAGTTAACTTATTTCCATAGATCAGACCCTGGCCATGTCCTTGTTTAATCTCAACCTCTAAATGAAATGTAACTTCCAGTCTTACCGTATGTGTGTATTTTATACCTGATCTGTATGGTCCGAGCCACAAGTTTGCCCCCCCCCCCCCCCCAATTTGAGAGCACTTAGCCGTTTCTGATTCTTACAAGGAAATTATTGTTTAACATGCCCTCCTTGGATGAACCACTCTGTAACCTCCGAGGCATTAATAAATGACTAAAATTGTGCGATTTAAAACTAATTAATTTAAAAAAAATATTTTTACTAGCTCCGGCATTAGGGTGTCCCAAGAATCTGGGATTTTGCTCACGGGTGTTTTGTTTGAAGGTTTATGGTGTAAAATGACGCTGTGCACAATTTGGGCGCGATTGGACAACGGTAAGTTGAGGCGCATCGGGATTATAAGTTCAGAGGTGTACCCGACCCAGGCCGCCCACCTGACTCAGTGAGCGCCCCTGCGGCGTCCCCACGCGTCTACAAAACAAATTTTTGTTTTTCAGGGGCTTTACAGGGGTCCATTCTACCCGGCCTGCCGCCTCCCGCGGTGATCGCGACTCGGACCGCGGCGGCGGGGGGGGGGGGGGGGGGGGGCGAAAGGGCACAAATCACGTCACGTGACGTCACGCCCGCACATGACGTGGCGGGGCCGAAAATTTTGTGTCCTCATCGAGGGGACTAGGGTAGGTACACATCCATCGGTATGCGGTCAACATCAACCCCCGAGATCCTTATGAAAAGCCGCCCGAGATGTCGCGCTCCGTCCTAGAGCAGTTCGTACTGCGCGCGCTGCCGCCTCCAGGCTGCCCAGCTTGTCACGGCCCGGGTCACCGGGCGAACGTGCGAACACCGCCCGGCCCGGGAAACCGGACCGTGACAAGCTGGGCAGCCCTGGGGGTAGGGATTGGATGTTGTCGCCGAATTTCGGTGCATCACGATTTTTGTGTGCTGTTTTGTTTTTAGCCGTTTTGCAGAAAAGTCAAAAATATTAAAAAGTAAATATTTACATCAGAAGCGATATGCAAAATCTGACAAGCGTAATCGATAGATGTCGTTGCGATTAAAACAAGGTAATCGAAAATGATGTGTGTGTGGCTAAATGCCCCCGGTGCGCGGCCTTTAAAGCGTTAGAGCGACCAGTAGGAGTCGCCCAAATTCGCTCAGATTGTGCACACTGGTGGACCCTACACTTTGAGACTGATGCATGCCAACGGCGGCACTATTAGCTATCCAGGTTCTTTGAACTGGCAATTTGTACGAAAAGTTCAAACCTCGCGGCCTGAGAGCGACCACTAAATGCGGTCCAGTCGGGCTCAAATTTGTTTTGGTGGAGTTCGACATAAACTGCACACAAAAATCGTGATGCACCGAAATTCGGGGACAACGTCCTATTTGTCCTCCCACCCTCCGGGCACGGCCATGGGTGGTCGCACCAGTCCCTGACTTCGAAAAAGGTTTGTAACCAAATCGGTCACTTCACAAACCGGAACACGTTAATAACTTCAATATGACAAAAAAAATACGGTAGGTGTAGCGCCACGGCCTTACCGGTGCATTACGCGAATGGGAGTGAGGCAAAGAAACTACACAGAACCCTTGCACATCCAAGACATTTATGGACCATCGAATGTCAACGAAATCACACTTTTCCATGATAGTCATCAGCTGTGGAACAAAACCCATAACATAACGAAATAAAAATGAAATACAATAGTAAAATAAGGACATGCAAGTTGTGTGCTACGAGGCCACATAGCGCTCTACATCGAGTCCAGCAGAGCCTCCGCGGCCACCTTCCGGTTGAGCTTGGTGAACTCCTTCCACTCCGGCGAGGCCAGCACGTCGTCTCGGTGTTCCCGGAGGTAGGCGACGCCGACCTCGCGCAGCGGTGTCGAGTCCAGGAGGTGGGCGGCACGGAGCACGTCGCACAGCCCGAGCGCGCGAGCGGTGCCGCTCCGGGAGAGGCGCGCCGCCATGCGCTGCTGGCACAGCGCCCTCAGGTCGGCCACCATGTACTTGTCCGCGGCGATCAGCAGCTCCATCACGCGGTCGCCAGCGGCCTCGACGCCGTCAGCGCCCGGGTAATCCGAGTCGTCGCTGTCCTCGCCGTGGCCGTCGCGGACCTCTCCAGGGGGACCCGCAGCGCCCCTGAGGTTCTCAAGCTCCCCGGTGTAAATGTACCTAAAGGAGACACGCATGACGTCGATCAGCACGTTGTAATACGCAACAGCTCATTTTCATCGCCCGAACGTCTACTTCCCGTATGGCGGATTACAGAGTAAATTTCTCGTTTTTTGGTCGTACTCGGACGACCAAACTATTGCAGAAAAACGACAAAATAATCACTAACTTACGACAGAGTAATGACATCTCCATGACGAATCCTTTTGCCGGTATTTTGTCGTTATTTTTTGTTGTGATTTTGTCGTTAAAATGCGCACTTAAAACGAAGAAATAACGACAAAAAAACGCCAAGCCGACGATGCAAAAGAAACCCACACCAGTCCCAGCCCGGACCTCGGAACGCGTTCAGCCACTACGACTTCACGGAGGGGACGGACGTGTCGCCGTATGACGCGCCGCTGCCACTGTTCGCTATCATTTGCTTATGCACGTGTTTGGTTTTCGTTGGTCAACTGCCTGCGTGGTTGAGTTCTGGCCATGCGGGCTTGAGTGTCAGCGGTGGGAGTCAGAGGTTCGTGGTTCAGATCCCCGTGCCCGGGCGGTTCTTTTTCTTTTGCATCGTGCGCTCAGCGTTCTTTTGTCGTTATTTCGGCGTGGAAAGTGCATCTTTTAACGACAAAATCACAACAAAAAATAGACAAAATAACGGCAAACGGATTTGTCATGGAGATGACGTCACTCCGTCGTAAGTTAGTGATTATTTTGTCGTTTTTCTGCAATAGTTTGGTCGTCCGAGTACGACCAAAAAACGAGAAATTTACTCTGTAATGCGCCATACGGGTTGTCGAAACGCTTTTCATATTCTCGGTATCACTTACGGTTCAAAAGTTCATTTTTTAATATTTTATGAAGGTTGAGACCCGAAAATGAACTTTTACACCGTGTAAGATACAGAAAATATAAAAAGCTTCACTGGTGGACGGTCAAAGTGCAAAGAAAATAAGCTGTCACGGAAATTCGTGTGCACTCCATACACCGTCGGAGAGTGACGCTAGTTTTTATCAGTTACGTATCTTCAAACAGCCATAAGTCGGAAACGATTGGTCGTACAGATCTGAGACTTATTTTTGAGTTCAGTGGGACATTTTACATAAGTAGAAACCAAACTCGGACCCGACAGAATTTTTTTTACCCTTAGTCCCAAGATTTGGGACTTTTTCGGTAATTTTTTAGGGAATCGTAAAAATTTGGACAAAGATCTGATGTGTGAAACCTGAGGTCAGAATCAAGTTTCCTGTTCATGTCTGGTCGAAAAATTTCAAACCGCACTCAAATCCCATAGAAATTGGTCGAGTTATTAGAAATACCCAAAATGACTACATAGAGGTATCGGAGACATAAAATGGCCATAACTCAAGCAAAATTTTTTTAAAATGCAATTTTTGAGCTCCTACCCTGAGGGGCAATGTGCCACCAAATTTTCATCAAAATCGGAGGTCATGGTAACGAGTTGCTCTTCTTAAATGATTTTGCTCTATAGGAATAGGCAAACCTGGAGCGCGCTCCCGTCTCTTTTAGCACCGGCCGTACGCAAGAGACAAAGAGGCGTAGCTAGTGCATTGCGGTCTTGCCTAGATTTAATAATGAATAACCTGGTATGTGCGGGGAAAGGCGGGAGGCTGCTTAAAAATAACGACGCTGGTCTAACGATCCAAAAATTAACATGTTTCTATTTAACCAACATTACCTGTTTAACAGTAACTTTCGTGACATTGACAAGAATTCCTGTAAACAACAGTTTTCCTTATTTCCTTATTTTCTGTCGCACTTACGGTTTTAATTTGTCATTTCCAAGTTACTTCATGTTAGAACATTTTTATCAATGTTAATCATTTTAAAGACGCTTGTCGACATCCCACAAGTTGTAAGAACTTTGCTTCGTAACATTTTTATAGTGCATTGGAAATCTTTTTCCAAAATTTCGGAAATAGTTCGCTTCTGTTCAAAACTTTGAAATTTTCCGGAATTTTTTTATCCCTACATAGCCCCTAACAAGGGAGTGCTACGAAGTGTAAATCCCTGACTTTCTTTTAACTTTGGTGGTTGGAGAATCTTTGGCAGGTACGAGGATCCCTCACTTTTTTTGCGGAATTGATATTTTTCAACCATTTATAGGCCTCTTTGGGCCTATGTGGTCACAAATTTCCGTGAATAACTTCATAGAGTCAATTATTTCGCCGTTTTAAAGATAGGGCCCACTAAAACAGAGCTGCATGCCAAATGACCCAAAATGTAAATTCACGTCAGCAGTCAGATGTTTTCCGATTGAGGTGAAATTTTACGAGGGGTGGTTTTTCTTTGTATTGATACCTAATTATCACTGAACTTTCACGCTTTTGATTCTCGACGGGCCACGCTGATGACACCGCCAGGCCTAGTTTTGTCACTTTGAAACTCTAGAAAAGAGTGAAGAATATATGAATTAAGCCAAAGGTTTTATGAGGGATCCTCATAATAATAAATGAATTTTCACATCGCGATACGATTTTGTTTACTCATTGCGATTTTGCGACACCGATAATGAGTATCGAGGTAGTAAATTATCGCGATTTATCGTCCCATAAATTAGGCAAGTCTTCTTGATGCTGACCTGGGCGACTTATCGATAATTATCGCGATAATTTTGATTATCGGGGACCGGATCATAAGGCCCTTCAACCGTCAAAGTTTGAACAAAATCCGGGATTTACACTGCAAAGTCCTTACGGATGATTTTGCGCAGCCGTATTACGGATGTCGGTACGGATGAATTCGTCCATAATACAGATGCTTTTGGTTTGTACAACGGATGTTTTCGTACCGGTATCATACAATTAAAACGTCCATATGTTACAAATGAGAAAACATCCGTAATGCATACCAAAAGCATCCGTATTACAGACAAATCCGTCCGTAACGACATCCGTAAAACGGCTGCACAAATTCATCCGTAATACGGCTACATTTTGTTTGTAAGGACTTTAGAGTGTACACCTCGTGGCACTCCTTGTAAGAAAAGAAAGAAGAGCAGCAGGCACTTACACGATGTGCACTCACCTGAGCAGCTGCTTGAAGACGTCCAGGCTTATGTCCTCGAAATGCACCTTCCCGGACCGGGTCTCGAGGCATTCCGTTTCGAACATTGTCTCGAAGACCGCGCTCCGTGCGGCCAAGACCGCCTTGTGTGCGGGCAGCTCCTCCCCTTCTACGCAGAGCGTCACGTCGGAGAACTTCCCCGACTCCAGCATGGCGTTCCAGGCCTTGCTCAGGGATCGGGGGCCGGCCTGCTCCGGGGGAACCTCGAGCACGCACCGGCGCTTCTTGGCGTCACACAGAGATCCGTCGGAGCAGGTGGTCACTGAAGCCTTGATGACCACTTCATTGCTAGTTCTGTTGCAGTAATAAATTGAACCTAGTACGATTCCACGAGAACTTATATTGTGCAAATAAATCTTCTTTTTTAATGAAAAATCACTAGGGGCCATAGTTGGGAACTTCTGCATAATGCTCTTTCTCGTGGCCTCACTAGCAGTCTGCTGTACGTCGATTTCAGGTGATGCAAGTACCTGTTGCCTGTTACTGCCTGAACGGAAGCGAAGAACAAACGACAGCCAGCGGCCTGAATCGGTATTCGGCAATTTGTCTTTCTCCTGACATAATTTTATGACCCATGACAAATCCGCGTCATGTGACGCTAAGTCAGGTAAGTCAATATTATTCACTCCACTAAAACAAACATCGTTGGGTAATCTGTAAGTTGCTTCGACCACTTCCTTCTTCCACGACACCTTAATTTCAGCCATCCCTGAAATCAGAGAAAGCAATTTTAGGAATTAGAACATTAAATTATTACGACATCTGTAAGAATGTGATACATTAATTGAAACTAAAAGCACGCGGAAGTGATAAGTAATTAGCTGAGCGATAGCGAAGCCCTGGACCGACTGGCCCGAAAATGTCTTCTGTCCGGGCGATTTCTCGAGAACGGTTAGTAGTAGAACTTTCAAGTTACGACATCTGCCATGTATCATACCTTGAGTCAACCTCACTTCAGGGGCACCGCAGCTCAAGCGGATTCTTAGATAATTTTTACAAGTGGTCTCAATTTTGCAAGGTACGCGTACGCCAGACTAGCCCTTGGCGGTATCCCTATTTTGATATTGCGGTAGGTGTCGGCGATATATCGGTCCGGTTAAAGCACTGTAATTTTGGAAATTCAGAACTTTTGTCAAAAATAATAAACGGAACCGACTCCCTGGCGAAGCGAATGCTAGGATTTCCTCTCACGAAGGCGCGGCGCACTGCAGTAGGAGAACTGAACTGTTTCAGTTCGTTATCACGAAATTTCGGTATCGCGGTATCGTGCCGGTATTATACCGGTTCGGCATATCGATATTTTAAAATTTTAATATCGTCAGCGCGATATAAAAAATATCGCGGTATTTACCGATACACACAAGGGGAAACAACTACCCAAAAATTTGTACACCGTAGTTCAAATTCAGAAAAATTCATAAAAATTCAAAAAATTCAAGAAATTCTAGCAAATTCAAAAAATTCTAAAGAAAGTCAAAAAATTCAAAAAAATTCAAAGAAATTCAAAAATTCATTGTAATTGAAATTCACGAAATTCATTGAAATTCACAAAATTCATTAAAATTCAAAAAATTCATTGGAATTCAACAAAACTCATTGAATTTCACAAAATTCGTTGAAATTCACAAAATTCATTGAAATTCACAAAATTCATTGAAATTCACGAAAGCCATCCGCGCAGAGACGAAGTCGGAACTGATCAGGATTCGTCCTTTCCCACCCACCCCACCACTACTACAACCACTGCTGCAGCAGCAGTCAGCTGTTCTGAGCAGGACCCTGCAAGTCCGTGCAAAAATATGCGTTTGATGTCCCCGCGCCGTAGGACAACGACCGTTGCCGAAATTAGTGAATACAGTGCAGCGCGGCAATGCCAGACAGCACGGATCTCTCTCTCTCTCTCTCTCTCTCTCTCTCTCTCTCTCTCTCTCCACCGTGGCTGAAGGACAGTGGCTCAGTTTTATGATGCCCAGTGCCGGTAGAGTACTATCCCGGTCCTTTCTTCCCCAGAGCCCTGCCGCCGCCCGGACTGGGGCAAGCCTCCCCCCCCCCCCCTCTCCGTCCCCGCCGCCGCATCTCTCTCCTAGCCGCCTACATGATGAGCGTGACGCTCATGCGTGTCGTTTGCATAGACTGAGAATGACAATCGCGACCGAATGTAATGTGTGCCCACACTATCGCTGCAACGCGTCCTGGCCTTGGAACGACGGAGAGAGAGACAGACAGATAGAAAAGAGAGAAAAAAGAGAGAGGAAGAAAAGAGCGAGAGACAGAGAGAAAAGAGAGAGAGCGAGGGAGAGAGAAAGAGAGAGTGGCGCGTTGAGTAAAGTCCGAATACAGGTGCCGTGTTTTGACCACTAAATTTGAGGGTTCTTTCATGCGGCCGCCGGACAAAGACTATTGCCCGACTCTTTGTGAGTGGGACGGCTCACTCCCGTTTCCCACGGCCCAGGTACGCACTTCCAGTGCACCCTGGCGCCTGTGCCGAGGTGGCGCACCTAGCAGCCGCAGGACAATAAGCAGTGCCGGGTGCAAAGAAAAATGTGTCAAAGAAAAGGCTGAGAGAAGACCACCAGCGATCAAAGGAAATGTTCTGCTTGCAGCAAAAAGTGCGCGTGAGCGACACGCCACAAAACGGCAACAGCCGGCGGCGGCACCGCCAGCGTGCGCGCCGCTGGTAGCAATTTTGGGGGTGTCAGCGTGGGCGTGACGTCATAATAAAAACAAACAGGAAAATCAGACGGATTGAAATTATTTTTTTGCTTGTGCCAAAGCAGCGGTCCTCAGTCCCCTGCGCTTGCGTAGAGCACCACCCATACGACATGAGTGGGGGCTCACTAGCTCACTACCAGCTCACTCCCCCTTGTCCTTGTCCTTGTATCACCATAGGCCCCTAGGACCCTTTGGCTAAACCGGCCCGGCCCATTGCTCGGCTGCTGGTCTCCGCCGGGGTTCATGTGTCCAATAGAATTGACGAAATATACAGATACTGTAGGGCATGGTGATCGGTGCAAGACGCGAAAAAGCAGTGCAGTTGTTAGAAATTTCACCAGCGCATAGAAAAATGAGGAGTTTGTGAAATACCCGACAGTCCACCGCCTCTGTCGCCTCTGTCTGCAAAACATGTGTACAGGCCGGCCGGCCCGTCTGGCTGAGTGCGAGAGAGACTGCGATCCCCGCTCGGCATCTCTCTCGCACTGACGTGGTCGAGTGAGGCGTCCCTCTCTCGCACAAACAAGACGGGCACCGTGTCGGCCTAGTCGGGGACGGGGGCTATGTAAACAATACAATAGGACGCGCCGGGCCAGTCAATGTCAATTTTAAACAAATTGAAGCCTTCCTTTTAGAAATTCGAAAGTAATACCAATCTTGCTTCCACTCTGCGGCAGTGTCGTTTCGTTCTTGAGTCGTGCTCGTACTATAATTTTGAATTGTGGACGTCCAAATTCGCATCGGACGCTCGCCAAGGTGGTGCTGGTTGTCGCGTCTTTACCGTCATGTTCAGTACCGTTTGAATCGCCAACACGCAGGGATAACAAAATGAAAATCTATATTTGCCCCCACGTTCAAATCCTTTGTTCGAATTTTGTTGTGTTACGACAGGGAGATGCCGCCGCGCACGCGCGTGGCTAATGCGGTAGCTGCGCAGCGAGGGCAGGGGGCTCGGCCCGGGGGCCCATAAACTTTACAACAATAGGGTCAACGACTTCTGTCCGGTCCCTTTGCAGCTGCAAATTTCAGACTTTGATGCGACAGTGTATTTAATTTGAAACGCGTCCCAATGTTTTCAACTCCTAGCGGCAGTACAGTTGCGTTTTTGAGGCGCGTTCATACGATAACTTTGAGCCGCGATGACTCGCGTAAAATGGGAAAAGCAGCCACTTGGATCTGGGAGGGCCGTGAGGGCAGGACGGCACCGACCCTGGAGTCGGTCGCAGCCGGCCGTCAGTTAGGCTGGGAGGGACACTACAGCACGCCGCCGTGCCCGGTATGTGTGCTCTTTTCTTTTGGCCCACTGGGACTGGGTGCAAGTGAGGCGATTCTACTGTAAGGCCGCTGCGTTGTGTCCCCAATTTTGATACGATAATCCCAGCGCCCGGGCCCCTTTTGCGTCCCCCGTTCCCCCCCCCCCCCCCCCCCCCTGCCTCCTCCCTCCCCCTCCCTCATCCGCCTCCTCTTCCTCCCGTGAGGGCAGCGGCATGCCTAGGCAGAGGCGGCCCGGCGGCGGGCCCTGCACCGTCGTGGTCGGCCACGCCGCGCCACTGCAGGTCTCCCCCCACTCAACCACCTGCCTGTGCAACACGACACATGGCGGACGGTACAAGTTGCTAGCGGTGAGCCGCCTCCCCCATCCGAGCTCGTAGGCTAGAGGTTCCACGCGAGCGCGCGGGACTGCTATTGCTAGGTTCGAGCCCATCGCGAGGATTTCATTTTCGACTGACGTGCGGTTTTTATTTTTGCTACAGCGCGCACAGACACAAGCGCTCAGCCGGCTTCCACCGCCCTTCTCATTTCGGCACTATTTGCTTGTTTTTAAAAGTACATGAATAGCGGATTTGTATTTCATTTGCAAAACTCGTTTGTTTTGCAATCGAAATTCAACTTACACATATAAAACTGACCGAAATTCATTGTATTTCGTTAAACTTAGTTGAACACGAACTCAAAATTCATTAAAGTTTGCAAATATTTGACAAAATTTACTGAAATTCAACGAAATTAATTGAAATTCAAAGAAATTCATTGAAATTCGACAAAATTTACATAATTCAGTGAAATTCAAAAAATTCATTGAAATTCAAAAAATTCATTGAAATTCAAAAAATTCATTGTAATTCAAAAAAATTCATTAAAATTCACGGAATTCATTGAAATTCATGAAATTCAAGAAATTCAATGAAATTCATCAAAGTTCACCAAAATTCAAAAAATTCACAAAATTTCGTAAAAATTCTCAAAATTCATCAAAATTCATTTAAATTCACCGAAATTCAAAAAATTCATAAAAATTCATGAAATTCATTGAAATTCGACTAAACGTACACCAAAATTCAAAGTTGTTTCCCCTTGGATACACACTCTAAAGTCCTTACAAACAAAATGTGGCCGTATTACGGACGATTTTGTGCAGCCGTAGTACGGATGTCGTTACGGATGGGTTTGTCTGTAATACGGATGCTTTTGGTATGCATTACGGATGTTTTCTCAATTGTAACATACGGACGTTTTAATTGTATGATACTGATACGAAAACATCCGTAGTACAAACTAAAAGCATCTGTATTATGGACAAATTCATCCGTACCGACATCCGTACTACGGCTGCGCAAAATCATCCGTAAGGACTTTGCAGTGCACCGCTTAGGGCTACCGTTACCTGCCTGATCCTAACCTACCATACTTTAGTCACTGACCCGCCCCTCCACGCCTGGCGTACACCTACCCCGGCCTAAGCAGCGGATTTTAAAATTTTTAACCAATCGGGTATGCCGGTCAGACCCCAACCGGGGAGGTGGAGAAGAATTCAAAAATCACAAAAGCGTACTTAGTGCGGGGGAACCGGGCGGGTCGGCTTACCTCTCAGGCGGCCCGGTCCCCGGACCCGAACGCGAACAAAAGTCAAGCGAGAACCGCGGCCCGGCCTACCTCGCGGGGGGACCGGCCTCCGACCCCGGATGAGACCCAAAACCAAGCAGACGGACAAATAAGACCAATTTTAAGAGAAGAATTCGACTCGGCACTAAAACTTCTGAAAAACAAAATGGCGCCCGGGGAGGATGGCATCAGAGCAGAAGTACTGAAGCCATTACCGGAAGTATGGAGAAACAAGACACTGGAGATCTTTAACTCTTTTCGAAGCAGGAGAATTCCCAGCATGCTCGAGAACTGACATCGTAAAGGCAATTCAAAAACCGGGGTGAGCCAGAGAGGACCCAAATAATTACCGACCCATAGCACTGCTCTACCCTAGGAAAGACAAACGAACTGTGCCTTTTTCCACTACAGAGATTGGAAGCTGAGCGGACGGCGGCGGTCCCGGATGATCAATTCGGTTTCAGAACGATGCAACAAGTGGCGAGAACACTAGAGTTTATAGTCAAGGCGGCTGATGACAGACAGCCTGCTGTAGTAGCAGCGCTCGACGTACGAGCAGCCTGTGACTGAGTACCACACACCGAACTCCTGCACAAAATGGCGGCAGTCGGGTTGCACACGCAATTAATCGGGGTGATGTGGTTTTATTTTACCGTGATACCCGACTAGACCAAAAATGATCTACCTGTGTGCGACCGTCCGCGTGATGTCTCCATTGAGAGCTTAAATTTGGATTACGCCAATCCTGCATCATACCGGAGTCGACCGCACCTCTGGGGCACCGCGGCTCAAGTGGTTTCTTAGATTATTTTTGCAAGTGGTCTGCAAGTAAAACCCACCGGTTAGGCGCGGTAAGTATGCGCCAAGCGTTCGGGGGCGGATAAGTGCCTCCAGTGGGTTACGCTAGGTTTGGGTAGACAAAGACTCGTTGAGCAGCATCGAGAACGAAAGGATAATGTGAGATACGTCCGTCCGCCGGAACACCAGCGTGGTTACGACCGTCGAGAAAGAGCGCAGGGCGTCGTAGTGACCGATTGGGCCCGCAGGGTCCTACTCATCAAGTGACAGCCGTGTGCAGGCCACGGAAGGTGAACGCCAGGCGTGGAAAAGCGGTTCGCGACGAACGAAGCCTGTTACGCCATGACGTGGTCTAGCGGACGCCTACCATGTAGCCTTTAAATCTCCTACTTTGACCGAAATGTCACTAAGAAAGTCCTTCAAGGACACTGACTTTTAAAGCCTTACGAGACGGTTTAGGCTCTGTAGCTGCCCGGCGCAACCTTTTCCCACAATCGACCAACCATCACATTTAGTTGACGCACACGAACGTCATAGGTGCACGACGCCCAACTATGCGGCATTTGTTCTTCTCGCATGGCGGAAGAACTTGAACATCAAGATAATAAAAGTTAAGTTTAGCGTACTCACCCGCTGTTGCCAACCATTCACCCTACGGCGTCTTCAATCACAGGTATTACACCAGACGATTCGCGTAACTTTCTAACGGCCCAACTAACAATCCTGCCGCGACGCTACAAGTTTCTCCGAACCGTGCAGGAGCAAGGGATCCGTCCAGTGGTTGGTGACGTGTGGACCCACTGTGGCCCGACGCCGAGAAGCACAGGGTACATTGGAGCAGGGCTGAACTGGAGGTAACAGTTGCCTAGCATCCTACGCCTGATGACAACAATGCCGATGTTTCCTCGGAGGGAGAAGCGTAGCGCAACAATCAATCGGCGACACGTGGCACGTCACCTTCGTCATCCTATGAGATGCATTTAGATTCACATGACGCTGACGCCGTTCGCCCGCTTGTGTTGTTCCGGTTTCGTGCTTGTCAGTAACTATTTGGCTGAGAGATAGCGACTCGACTAGCCCGTAAATGTGTTGTCTGGCCGCGCGAATTCTATAGAACGGTTAAAAGTAAAAAAGCTTAAATTCGGACCTCATCTTTCCTGCATCATACCGGAGTCAACTTAACTTCGGGGAAGCGGTTTCTAAGATGATGTTTGCAAGATGCATTTAAAAGCCGCCAAGGTAGGTGTACGGCAGGCGACCCGTGACTCGGGTAGGTTAAAGTGGTTCGGCCGCCAGGGGGCCTAGTCAAGTGTGGTCCTCTGGTATACTTCAATTTCGTATTTCCTAACACCGAAAAAATATAAAACCAATATGGCATAGTCAATTTTTGCATTTCTGATAGGGTACTTTGGTTTTAAGAATATATTTATATTATAATCAGATTAAAATAAAGTAGTTAAGTCGAGCGTTTGACTAGTTTTGGACCTGCCGCAAACCCAACAAAACTGATGCGTCTCATCCGAGACGTGGAAAGTAAAATAACTTATACTTTTAAAAATGCGTTTTAAATATCTTTTGCGACGTATTGGAAATGTTTCGTTGTGTCCTAAGATCGGATGATCGTGTTCAACCAAAAATAAACACCGTCGTGTCACTCGCGTTCATCGTCCAGAGGTTGGCAGCGCGGCATATCGGTAGTACTCTGTCTCGGCGGCCGGCTGCCATTCCGTGTTTACATCTACGATAAAGGCTCAATGTCCCCGATTTCGAATTGTAATGTTGGGAACTGTTTCGTGCCCGGTCGGCAATCGGGTTCGATCGGTCATAAGCATTCGCTTCGCTGTCGCAGCTCGCGCGCGCCTGGCAGCCGTTTGAAGCGAGCCCGAGTGCGCGCGCCGAGCCCCTTCCGCCCCAACATGGCGGCGGGTCCCCCCTGGTAGCCGCCCGGCTCCGCATTGAGCTCGATAACTCCGAATATCTCTTCTATTATATCAATGACCCCCAGATATCTTGTTATTCACGGATTCGCAATAGAACAACGCACCCGATGATATGTGTGTGCGCGATCTGTATCGTTTGAGTTTTGGAGAAAGTCGATTTATCTGCGACGGGACCCCGTTTTTCCATAAGAGCCCATGTAAAATTGGGTCATTTTTAAACGCCAATATCTCAAAAGTTAGTCCAATGACATGATATTTTGAAGACACCATTGTAAAAAACGCGATTTCGTGCTTCAATGAGCATACCTTTGAGGGTTTTCACCGTTATCACCTCTGGCGGACGAACTACCTTAAGATAGGGGGGCTCAGGCAGGAATCGGTAGGTTCGGGCTAGAGGAGCAGCATTGAAAACGAAAGGATACGTGGCCGCCAGAATACGAGCGTATTTCCGTCCGCGCAGGAAGTTACTGGCACCGCAGATAGTAACTCGCCGCCGGCAGGCCGAGTTAGGTGTACTCCGGGCGTGGACCGGCAGAATAGCCATTCGCGATGCCACGACGCGGTTTGACGAATACGCATACCTTGTATTACCGTGTACCATGTACTATTTGCGAAATTAACGCCAATGCGATGTTCGCTACAAGCCTACCGGAATGATGATTCCGAAATTTCTATCCGGTATGACGTGTTCCAGTCGAAGGCCGGTCCGGATTAAGCTGAACTGGAGGTGTTAGGTTGCGGTCCGCCAAGTTGTAGCCAGCCATAGAAAGGGACGTGATTAAGTGCCTCCAGCGCTTGCACGGGTCAGCCCTGGTCTCATGACGAAGGCGTGGGATAGTTAAATGTAAAATAATTTCAGCCAACACGATTTCGGCAACAAAAAACGCTTAAGGACTGGTTGTATGCGGATGCACAGTGGAACGTTCTTCCGCGCACTTGATGGAAGGCCGCTCGCCGAGGTGCGGAACCCGATCCCTGCCGAACACTCAGACTGCCGAAGTCTGAACCGAAGGTGGAGAATATGACAAGCAGAACATAACCGGATGCAGGAGTACCTCCGCCGCGGGCGTCAGCCACGAGCCGACGGAAAAATTTGCGGACCTTAGCTCTCGCTGATGTGTTACGACCACCACACAGGGCCACACGATACGGACTGCCTCCGCGCGGCTCTCGGAGTAGCTTCGCAGCGGCCTGACTCCACCAAATGGTCGTGACACATCAGCGAGAGCTAGGTCCGCAAATCTTTCGATCGGCTCGTGGCCGACGCCCGCGGAGGAGATACTCACTGCTGTGGTACCCTTCATGGTACGGCGATCAGGATCCGATTATGTTCTTCTTGTCATCTTCTCCACCTCCGGATCAGACTTCTCCAAAACACCCTATTTCACATAGTCCGGGTTTCTCGCTTGGAGTTCCATAATAAAGAAAAGCTGTAAATTGTGTTTAAGCGATGCGGTTTGCGGCATTCGCTTCCTAAAACCCCATAGAGAAAACCTGTCCGAAAACATGTTCGAATTTTTCGTGTGAAGACCCGGGATTTTTGGACACCCTAGTTTTTGCATTGAACGGCGGGCATTTCCGAAACCATAGGGGTCGCCCACATAGTACGTCATCACGTTTTGGCGAATTTCGACCTACCCCATGATGGTGAAAAATTCACTTTGTGTGCATGCACTGCTGATACTCTTGCTGCCCATGATTTACTTGGCTTCATGAGTCCATCAGCTGCTTACTTCTGTCGGAAATGCATGGTAAAGAGGGAAGACTTTAGAGAAGATGGCAACACAGTGACTGCACCCCGAACAAAAGAAGAACATGACAGACAAGTCGCTGAAGTTGAAATTCAGAGGAACAAACGCAGCACGTATGGTGTGAATAATGTTTGTGCTCTGAATGAAGTCCCATATTTCCAGTGTGTTAAGGGGTCTGTGTTTGATGCCTTTCATGATCTCCTTGAAGGTATTGTGCCTTTGACTGTAAAACTGACTTTAAGGTACTTCATCTGTGAACGTAAGGTTCTTACCACACCAGATCTCAACATAAGAGTTGCGTCATTCTCCTATGGTCTACCTGACAGCAAGAACAAACCATCTGCAAACTTCTCTAAAGCAATGTTTACCACAAGGAAGGATCTGAAACAGGGTGGAGTACAGATGTGGTGCTTAATGAGGGTTTTGCCTTTCCTCATCTTGGATGGCTTTGAGTGCAATGCTGAGGATCAAAGGCACATGGAAGCTGTCTTCTTATTACAAGACATCATGCAAATTGTATTTTCTTTCGAGATCAGGCCTGATGATTTGGACCGATTGGACAACCTTGTGTTCAGGTTCAATGATCTCTTCAAATTCCTCTATGTTGACAAACAAGTGGAGTTAGCTGAAGATGATGATCAGGGGGAAGGTGGTAGTGCAGATGAAGAGGATGAAGAAGAGAATGAGGCAGAAGAGGATGAGAGTGATGAAGTAGAAGAAGAAGAAGAGAATGATGGACCTGCACCCGCTCCTAGACCAGTCACTAGACCTGTCGCCAGACCTGCACGAAGACCTGTTGCAAGATCGACACAGCAGAAGAAAAAGAAAAAGGAGATGAAGTTTGTTGTGTATCTCACCAATAAGATGCATCATCTCACACATTATGCGGAAATGATAAAGATGTATGGGCCAGCAGTCCGTTTTTGGTGTGGAAAATTTGAAGGGCGCCTCAAAATATTTCGCCAACATAGTGCCATATGTTGTTCCTTTAAGAATGCTCCAAAAACCATGGCACGGATGTTTCAGCTATCGAATATCTTGGAAGATGATGATGAATCAACAGTTGACCATCAGTATGGACCTCATGTGCTTGCCAGCGATCTTGATTTAACTCTGTTCCAAGGAGTTGACATTGGGCCGGACGATGAACTCATCAAAACCAATAGTGCCGCTGTTCGAGGTGAGGAGTACCGACCTGGCCTCTTTGTGTGTATGCTGCCATCTGGACGTTGGCCTAACTTTGCTCTAATTACTGAAATTTATGTGTACAAGAAATGTGTTTACTTGTGTGTCAAACCATTGAAGGTTTTGTGTCTGAGCGCCAAGTTCAATTGTTATCAGGTTTCCCCCGATAAAGATTCTAGTCTATCTATTATAAATGTTGTGTCACTTCATAATTTTAAGGCTATAGCACCATGGGCCACTTCAGAAAGTAATGACGTTTATTTGTCAATGCGTACCACTAGCCTTTGATTTTCTAGTCTGGCTGCTTGTTTGTAAATGTTTTACAAAAGTTTTGCAATTTGTATTACTTTTAGTATTGAAATGTGAATGAGTCATTAATATGTAAGAGTGATATGGTCACTGGGACAATACATTGTTTTAAGGAAAGATTTTTTATATCTTCAAGGGAGTATGCCATATCAAAATTTGTGAAATGTAGAAGGGCTGATTATGCATTGCAGAGTTCCTTGTTACATTTCTAATTTTAATTTGAAGAAATTTTCATCTCCGTTCTTTTTATTTTATCTATTTTATGTCGATATGTATGTGATATTTTTGGGGGGTGTCATCTGATATTTTCAGCCAGCTGTACGGCTTTTGTATTCCTCAGTACAGTTTTTTTTTATCAGCTTGTAACTACGTGTTAATGGAGAAGTGCCTTCTACTAGAAGAAAGATATATTCTGTGTGATGTGGAGGGGTACCAGTTGTACATGGTTTTGAATGGAGTAATGCATAAAACAAAAAATATTAAATGAGGTGGAAGTATATGCTTATCTTTGTTAAGTACAGTTTAGTGTTGTGTTTCTAGTTTTAGTGACCAGCGTACTCAAAAATGTTATTCTCTCACTTTGTGATTTTATTAAACTGATTTACATGTGAAAGTCGACGTCTCCTGTATTTTAATTTTGGATTCTGTGGTTATATTGACATTGCTTTCGCCTCACTACCTGAACTCCGGAGTCTCTGTATGTAGGTTGCACTACCAAATAAAGTCAATATATTTAACATTATGAGTAATCGCCATTTTGTCTGAAAGTTTATGAGAGGGCAAACACAACACCGAATGAGCTCTTGCGGAGTGCAGTGTGTTTGTGTGTGTGTGTGTGTGCGGTAGTGTAGAGAGGGAGCTCAATAAAAGGAAACGGAGGTGGGGGGGGGGGGGGGGGTATTTGGACGTTCGGACATGTAGTAGCACCATTCGCTGCTGAACTTTTTTTAAAACCTGTCCTTATTCACGGGGGAGGACATGGAGGGTATGAGAGTAATTCGTGGTAATTCAAGGAACAAAAGACCAGAACTCGGTCAGGCGGGCTCGGTTCGGAGCTTGGCTCGGGCTTCGGCTCGGGTCGGACGCGAGCCGACGGAACCGAACTTTTCATATTCTCCCGTCGGGCCCGCTTCGGGTGTGTTTTGGAAAGAGGGGGATTTTTCAAACTGCGTACTTCGACGGTTTACAAAACTTTTTACGAAAAGAAATCCTCTATACTTCCTGCTTTAAATTAAGAGGATTGGTTAGAAGGGAGAGGCCGAAATATCAAATTGGAGTTTTAATTTGAAGTTCGTGAAGTAACTTTGCGGAACGCTGGTGGCGCCCTCTACGCTCTGCGGATTGTGATTGCGATCTAGATTTGAGAAGCCACTTCTCTCTTCACATTTTATTTTACCCGGAATAGGAGGCTGATGGGTTAAACTCGTAAAGGAATCGATCGGATATGGATATGTATGGTTAAGTTTTGTAAGCAGGAAACTGTTACTGGCGGCCTCGTGGCCCATGTTTTCTGGTTTGTGAACGCACCCAACACCTGTGCGGGCGCGGCGCGCACTTGGTTCGCGGGCTTGCACAGCTGGGACTAGGAATGCGAAGGTCGGAAAAATTTCATGAAAAATTTGAAAAGGTTCGAAATTTTCATGAAAAATTTCAGAGGGATATTTTTCATTGAAAAATTGGGAAAAATACTTTTTTCTGTGTATAGTTGTTTACTTATACAGATCAGTATTGAAAGGCCTTTAAAAACATTGTATATCTTTTTGTATACATTTTCTCTTATGTATGTAAGTAATTTGAGGGTAAGAGAGGGCAGTGGGTAATGCAAAGTATGAGATCATATTTTATCATTTATTTAAAATGAACTAATCAAAGAGAAATCCGAGAGGGACGTCATCGTCCGAATCGGCGGATACAGAGTACTCTGAGTCATTGTCAGATTCTAAAAATTCAAATTCAACATCACTAGCATTATCACAATCAGTAGAATTATCACAATTATTCACATCAAATGTGCCAAATGCATTCTTTGGTCGTTTTCTATTCTTATCTAAAATTGCATTGGGACTGTATCGCATGTTGCTTTTGATAGCAACATGCTTTTGCACTCTTTCGTTGACTAGTCTATTTTTTGTTTTGCTATGTACGGATCCAAACAGAGACCAATTCCGCTCAGAGGCAGCTGAAGAAGGCCGCGCACTTAACAATCTTTGGGCTTTTGGGAACAGTGGCTGATCTGCAGCAAACCCACCCCACCAGGTTAAAGCAGTTGTATGAGATGCTGCCTCCCAAACATTAGGATCAGAAAAGAAACCAGTCCTGGTTCTAAGCTCTGCCAGATTAGCAAGAACAATACCTTTGTTGAGTCCTAGCACATCACACTGATTGCCTATAAATTTAAGAGCTTCTTGCTTTTCAACATTGTCTAAATCTCTACCCATTTTTACTGGATGAAGCAGGCTGGCAGCAAAGTGTACATCAGAACAACACTTATAAAGTCTTTCAACCATAAGAGTGTTAACCCTCAGTCTCATCTGAGCTTAGGACTGCACCAGATAGCATTGCCTCTTTAACATCATTACTAACTTTCTTTGCAAGAAATGGCAAGTCTGATTAGCATGACTTGTCACCTTCAACATGAGAAATTGCCTTTGCAATGGGGACTAACAATTCAAAACATCCTTTTACCATGTTCCAAAAAGTAACACTCAAGACTAAATCTCTAACATTAACTAACTCTTTAACATTAAGACTCTCCTCAATTACAGTTGCCTGCAAAGCACTCTTATTTTTAATCAGAGAGTGGAGAGAAATTACGAAGTAAAACCACCCTGTTTTTGGAGGGAGCTTGAGAGTTACAGCCCTATTTGTATATCTTTCTTTTTGCTCTGCCTTGAAGAATGCTCCAATTACATGATGATTTTTAAATTGTTTAATAACATCCTGAACATTTGCACGGAGGTGACACAAGCTTGCTAATTTCATGATATCACCAAGCATTAAGTTTAACATATGGGCCGAGCAACCTATAGTGACTATGTGTGGATACTTATATTTTACTCTTTCCCACGCACCTCGCATGTTTGATGCATTATCAGTTATAATAGCAAATATCACCATTACATCAACTCCTTCCTTTACTAATTCATCTATAACTTCTTCTAATTTAGAGCCTACATATTCAGCCGTTTCTCTATCCTTTCCTGGTGCAATACTCTTAAAAAATACTGGTTCAGGTGTTGTCAAGATGAAATTGATTAAATTATCCCCTCTAACATTGGTCCAACCATCACTTATAATAGCTATCACTGGTGCACTTTTGACTTTCTGTTGGGCGGCACTCATGACTTCCTTGTACTCATTATTAAGAAGAGGAGTCCCAACCTGGTACCTAAAAGGTGGAGTATATGAAGGTCGAAGCAAACCAATAGCTTGCTTCCAATATTCATCTTCAAACAAGTTAAATGGAATACTTGGTGTCATATACACAGCTCTAGCTAACCCTGGCGAAAATCGAAGGCGGAGTGAACGCTCTTGCATCCGCTCTGGGAAGGCGTTTTGCTCACGCTCTCCGAAAGTTTCAAACGCCCTGAAAACGCCCTCGGAAGGCGTGTTTGTCACGCTTTGGGCGTTTACGCTAAACGCCTTCGGAGAGCGTAAAAGGCGTTTGAGGGCGTTTAGTAAACGCTCTCGGAGGGAACACGCAGGGCGGATGCAAAACGCTCTCACACGCCCTGCCGCAGCGCGGGAGTGGGGGCTCCGGCGGGAGGAGGAGGGAGTGGAGCGGGGAGGGGAGGGGGACGCACCGGGCAAAAGCAATAAATTACTGTCAGGGTCGAAGGGTCTCCTCAGCATTCTGTCTCTCTCGCACTCATTATGGTAGCGTAGGCAACGTTCGTGGAAAGGAAGAAATGAATACACACACAAGTAATAGAACACGGGACACTTACCTTTTCGACGCTGCACGCTGCCAACTGCGCCACGGAGGGACACTGGAGGGGGACCCGAGGAGATCCCTCCTTAGCGCTAGCCTTCCGTGGCTGCAGGGCAGCGCGCGCGCCGCCGTCGCTAGCCGTGAGCGGGGAGGTGGGGGCAAAGGACGCGTCGCCGCGCTGCTAAGTGCGAGCGGAAGGGAAATATGGGGCGGTCAGAGGTTTTCCATATCAAGTTGAGGCAGCGGAGAGGGAGGCGACGGATTCGTGCATCGGAGTGGTGTGGCGGCACTGACACGGTCCGTAAATCCACACGTTCTCTCCGAACGGAGACGAACAGAGAGACATCAAACTCAATCCTTTATCGGACCTCAATGCGTGCACGTATTTTAAAATCCATTTCTTTAACGGCTTCTCGGATAGCTTGCGGAATATTTGAATCAACTGAATCATCATGCCTTAATCAACATACAAACTCAGTGTATGAAAGCAGACGAATGCTTGAATCCGCCTTCAAAATACCGACTAACTCGCACAGTCATATACAAAATCCATTTGAGGCGGAAGAGCGTATCCGATACACCCAGCAAACGTCTTCGGAAGGCGGCGTGAGGGCGTTTTCAGTCCGCCCAGACTCACCTCCGCCCAGAGCGTATTCAGAACGCCCAGAATACGCCTTCGGAAGGCGGAGTGAGAACGTTTTTGACCCGCCCGGGCTCCCCTACACGTAGAGCGTATTCGAAACGCCCAGCGGACCGCCTTCTGAGGGCGGATTGAGGGCGTTTGCTATACGCTCAAATCCGCCCTCCGCGAAGAGCGTTTTCGCAACGCCCAGCAAACGCCTTCCAAGGGCGGAGTGAGGGCGTTTTCCATACGCCTTAATACGCCCTCGCGCAACACGCTCTCAAACGCCTTCGCTGAGCGTAGACAAAACGCCCTCGGAAGGCGTTGTCAAAGGCGTGTCTGTTCACTCTCTTCGAAGGCGTTTCAGAAACGCCTTCAGAACGCCCTAATACGCCCACAAACGCCTTCAAACGCCCTCAAACGCCTTCAACACGCTCTCCGAGAGCGTTTCCATTTTCGCCAGGGAAAGCCTTATCTATTTTAACTTTAAGGCGTTCTGATGTTGGGATCACATAACGGTCCACTGATCCACAGCCACTCGCAGAGCTGGTCCTTGATAGAGGGAGGGAGGGAGGGAGAAGCTGACCCTCCATCCCCAACAGAGCAGTACGTAGCGGGCCTTCGAAACCGTTAAAAACTCGCTTTTTTATAACCCGACGCATAATCTCCTTTTTTTTGTATCACTGCGTCCCTCAACGTCCTCCACATATTTTTTTTCAATTTTTTTTTATCGCGTTGCTGCTCGAATCCCTGCCGTGCTGTGCGGTTGTTCCCGTTGTATTTAACTACATAACCAACCTAGCGGCCGGGGGTGGGGGGGGGGGGGGGGGGGGGGGGGGGGGGGGGGGGGGTGTAGGGGAGGGGGAGGGAGTTGGGGGGGGGGGGGGGGGGCTCCGTGTTGTGGGCATACACCACCACCAGGTGAGAGGGAGAGAGAGGCAGAAGGGCAGTGTAATGGGGACACCGCCGCGTGGTCTGACGCCATTTCACTTTCAAATTGAATGTCAACGTTCTTCCCGCCACCGCCCACCGAGCGGCCCACATGTGCCGCCACGCGCCGCCATGCGCCGCCACGATCCGCCACGCGCCGCCACGCACCACCGCCCCGCTACTATGTTGCCGCACGTTCTACTCGTCGCGCAAAACGAAAAGGAAAAAAAATGAAAAAGGAAAAAAAAAAAAGAGTTGAAAAATAGAAGGAATAATAAACTGACCATGTTCCAGCACAGCAAGTCCCGCAGCTCCCTTTGGCGGAGGGACAGTAGCCGCTGTATGCGTGGTCACCACAGCGCACGAAATCCGCTTACATTGTCACTGTGTTTGTTGTTACGTTGCTATATTTTATCGTCAAGTTTCAAAAAATTCTCTCTCGGATATTTTTTTTTGTGCTGCCTGGGGGGGGGGGGGGCAAGGCGTGTTTTGGTTGAATTAACACCTTGTTGTTGCGGCGTTAAAAAATATTTACCGTTGCGAGCGAATATTTAAAAAGTCCAAGTTGATCCAAGGTCTTAAAACATTATTTTTTTCTACAGATTAAATATTTAAAAATTTGATAACTATTTTTTTTTACGAAAATGTGAACATTAAAATACGTGCAGGGACTGAAAATTTTTGTGGAGAACTTGGAACTGGAACCATTCCGAGGAGACTGAGAGAGAGAAAGAGAGAGATGGAGGGGAAAGAGAGAGAGAGAGAGAGAGACCAGTGACCGCTGCCAGACAGGTCCGGGTGGTGGTCCGGCCTGCACCCGCCACGCCCCGCGCCACGCCCCGCTGGGCACGCACTCGGCCGTGCTCCGGTTTGGCTCCGCGTCCCGCCGCACCACTCCCAAAAATTGAACCGAAACGAATAATGGCCGGCGCGGTAAATAAAACACGACGCGCTCGAAAAGTTTTTTATTTTATAAATGATGGTAAAACAAAGTCTTTTGCTCTTTACGTTATAATAACGGAGTCGGAAGTATACGTGCTGATGTGAGGGTATCAGCAGGGTGGTAATAATCCGTGGCTCAGCGGCCTGGCCCGCCTGCGCCGGCCCGCGGCCCCCGCAAGAAGTTAGTTCTGGACCCGCCCCTGCCGCTTCCCGCCTCCGCCGCGTGCCTCAATAAGCAATGTAAGTCTACTTGGAGTTCCCCGTGTATACTCTTCCATGCAGTAGTGGGGGAGGACGGGCACACATGCCGATCCAGTGCGGGATCATCCCCCCCCCCACCACACACGCACACACACGCACACACACACATACTTGAATACCTGCTGAAGTGACGGCACTTGTAACCGCCAGTCAAAGTCACGTCACCCACAAAAACAGCCGCAAAAGCTCTCAAATTTCCAACATCAAAAGTAATTGTCACAGGGGACTGAGTTCAAATTTCAAAATTTTGAAAATATGTCTGCGAAGAGCTGTGTTTAGAGGCGTGAAGTGACGACACACAAGTTCACAAGACAAAGTGCCGGCAGCCCCTAACACAAGCCGGGGGCAAAGTGCCGGCAGCCCCTAACACAGGGTGGGGGCGAAGTGCCGGCACCCCCTAACACAGGGCGGGGGCGAAGTGCCGGCAGCCCCTAACACAGGGTGGGGGCGAAGTGCCGGCAGCCCCTAACACAGGGTGGGGGCGAAGTGCCGGCACCCCCTAACACAGGGTGGGGGCGAAGTGCCGGCAGCCCCTAACACAAGCCGGGGGCGAAGTGCCGGCAGCCCCTAACACAAGCCGGGGGCGAAGTGCCGGCAGCCCCTAACACAAGCCGGGGGCAAAGTGCCGGCAGCCCCTAACACAGGGTGGGGGCGAAGTGCCGGCACCCCCTAACACAGGGTGGGGGCGAAGTGCCGGCAGCCCCTAACACAGGGTGGGGGCGAAGTGCCGGCACCCCCTAACACAGGGTGGGGGCGAAGTGCCGGCAGCCCCTAACACAAGCCGGGGGCGAAGTGCCGGCAGCCCCTAACACAAGCCGGGGGCGAAGTGCCGGCAGCCCCTAACACAAGCCGGGGGCGAAGTGCCGGCAGCCCCTAACACAAGCCGGGGGCGAAGTGCCGGCAGCCCCTAACACAAGCCGGGGGCGAAGTGCCGGCAGCCCCTAACACAAGCCGGGGGCGAAGTGCCGGCAGCCCCTAACACAAGCCGGGGGCGAAGTGCCGGCAGCCCCTAACACAAGCCGAGGGCGAAGTGCCGGCAGCCCCTAACACAAGCCGGGGGCGAAGTGCCGGCAGCCCCTAACACAAGCCGGGGGCGAAGTGCCCCACCTATGTGGCCTGCGTGGCCGTGCTCCGACCTCGGACTGCCTAGGATCTAGCTTGCTCGTCTTCATCTCTTCCTCTCCCTCTCCCTCGCACCACCCAAGACGGGACGGCACGGTGGACTTGAGCCCGGGTCGTTTCGAACCCGGGTCAGGTCGAGCTCGGACTTAGCCTGGACTTGAGCCCCGTCACTATATCTTTGCCTAGATGAGTGTCAGGACCTATGTTGACAGTCCTCACTGCATTTATGCTC
>CM049595.1:12864619-12927407 GCA_026979955.1 Megalurothrips usitatus | reverse complement strand
GGGAGAGAGAGGACGAGCCGGCCAGCTAGCGAAGAGGCTCGGTCCGGGCCGGCAGCGCGCGGCACGCCTCCCCCTCCCCTCCTATACCTGTCCTGTAGCCGCTCTCGCTCGCTGAGGCGAGCGAGACAGCGGACAGACAGACAGGCGGGGTGCGAGAGAGACCCAGCCCGCACAGACGGGATGTCCACTTCGGAAACGAAAATTAATGATAAAAAGTAAAAAGTTAACAACAAAACTGATTCCTTTCTATTTCTATCCTCTATCCACGTCCCGGTTCCGACGAAGACATAGAGGGAGCAATGTCAAAAACCTTGTCGGGCCGGAGCCAAAGCGCGACGTCGACGCCCTGCGGGCGTCGACGTCGCGCTTTGGCTCGGCCCGAGGGGGGGGTCGTGACCCCCGAACCCCCCCCCCCCCCTGGAGCCGCGCCTGTCCAGTGTCCGGAACGGTTTCCCCTCAGAATATTATTCAGCATCATGCAAACAGTATTTCTCCCGTGATTGCTTCTGAAGAGATCATCTCGCCAACTACATTTCCTAATTCCCCTCTATCTCTTTTTGATGACTTTGACAGGATAGATCATGATTTCATGTCCGTCAAATCAGATTCGCCTCCAGTCAGTCGTCGACTTTTTTCTACTGCTGATGGCAAGAGGGCCACACCAAAGGAGGCCACACCAAGGAAGTCTCCACGACACAAGTCTCCACGAAAGAAGTCTCCACCAAAGAAGTCTCCACCAAAGAAGTCTCCACCAAAGAAATACCCGTCAAAGAAGAACTTGACACCAAAGACAAGCACACCAAAGAAAACAATATCATCTGGAGAACTCATGAAAATTGGGCGCCTCAAAATGTCTACAAAGCCAGTATCTGCAGGTAATTTTCAATGACAATCTTTCATTATTTTTTCTTTTAATGTCTTATGTCTGATAATACCGGTAATCTTTTCTGGACAGCTGAACAGCTCACTCTTCTGCATCTTTGTGTAGAGATGCGAGAGAAGATGGAAAGAATGGAAAGACTCCTATTAAGCGTTCTGAGAGCAGTGAAACCCTCTCAGAAACTTGTAATACCAAAAGATCTCCCTACACTTCCATTAAAATCACTGGATGAATTTGAAAAGAATGAAGCGTACTTGGATGAAAAAGCCGACAGGACAGACACAGTAAGTTTATCTTCCCCATTTTAAAGGCAGTGTGGATAAGAACATATCCCTCATTTTCCTTTTCTTTTGTAGGTTGATTATCTTTCCAAGCTTGTGGTGACTGGAATTGCGGTCAAAGACCAAGTGTATGGCTTGATGCGCAAAACTCTATCAGATGGATTGGCATCAAAGTTCAATTGGAAAGGAACTCGGGATAAACTGCCCTTCTCTGAATCTAAACTTGCTGGTACAATCACAGGTTTGTGGTATTCTCCTATTGCCTCATTTCATTGTTAAAATACAATTAGGAAATTTCAGTCATTTATGGTATTTATTCACTTTGTCAGGTGCTCTGTTAGATGTCCATCAAGAAGAGAATTTGAAGATGGATGAAGTAGAAGACGCGATGAAAGGCTGGCTCAAATACGCACCCAAGCGTATGTCCAAACCGACTGCTAAGTAATGTTGCACTTGTGGCACTACCTCAGATTAATCTTTTATTCTTTATTACCCTTTATTCTTATGTAACTAGTCAATTTGAGTACTTAAACAAGCTATATATGCTATATAGTTCCATATTTTTTTGGTGCTTCTAATTTAGTTGTCATAGTTCTGTTTGTGATAAGTGTATTTTAAATTTATAGTTTTGACTAGATAACAGTGATTGTTTTCCAATTGTGATATGACAACTCCGCTTTGTTCACTTAAGAATTTACTAATGCTTTTCTGGCATTTGATCTCGGTTAAATATTCCACCTCACAGCCATAAAAAAAATAAACAGGTGCAGTGTTGTTGCACCATCTCAGATTATTCTTGTATGGAACTATAGTCAATTTGAGTGAACAAGCTATATAGTTCCATAATTTTTTTTGGTGCTCCTAATATAGTTGTAGTTCTGTTTGTGATGTTAAGTGTATTTTAAATTTATAGTTTTCACTTGATAACAGTGATTGTTTTCTAATTGTTTTATGACAACTCTACTTTGTTCACTTAAGAATTTACCTATGCTTTTCTGGCATTTGATCTCAGTTAAATATTCAACCCCACAGCCATAAAAAAATAAACAGGTGCAGTGTTGTTGCACCATCTCAGATTATTCTTGTATGGAACTAGTCAATTTGAGTGAACAAGCTTTATAGTTCCATATGTTTTTTGGTGCTCCTAATATAGTTGTAGTTCTGTTTGTGATGTCAAATGTATTTTAAATTTATAGTTTTCACGTGATAACAGTGATTGTTGTCCAATTGTGCTATGAGAACTCTGTTTTGTTCACTTAAGAATTTACCGATGCTTTTCCGGTAGTTGATCTCAGTTAAATATTCCACCTGACAGCAGAGACTACATATGCCATTAAAAATAATGAACAGGTGCAGTGTTGTTGCACCATCTCAAATTATTCTTGTATGTAATTAGTCAGTTTAATTGAACAAGCCATATAGTATGTATCATTGTTTACGGGTGTTTTCAATTCTTTATAAATATATTGATTTTCTCCCTAACATGCGTTCTTTTTACTTGTCAGAAAAAAGTATTGTTTAATAGAGGGGGTTATGTGCAAAGTGAAAAGGTTGAATTGACGTGGAATCCACGTGGATTCCACGTGGATCATTGACGACAGATCCACGATCGTACGTCGAAGTAGAAAAATGACGGTAGGTCCCTGCTTACCCAGCGAGCCGTCCTTCTGCCTCTCTATGTAACCCCTGGCGGGTACAGGGTAGGCAAACCACCATGATCCCATGAGTTACGGGTCTCCCGTTGGCCTACCTCCCAGGCGTTAAACGCGGCACAAGGCCAGGCACAAAGAGCACGACCACACGCCAATTGATACATCGAAAACACGTCGATTCAACGTGATTACCACGTCGAATCTTGGTGGAGTGGGGAGTAACTTCCACGTGGATATGACGTCGATCGTCCACGTCGAACCGACGTCACAATTCCACGTTGAATCCACGTCTCGTCCACCAAAATTTCTCACTGGGTTCCAGTGGTCACTCCCGGACTGGCTTGGGGCGAAGGCAGTCGGAGGCACCCGCTAATGCCGGCGGCGGCAAGCCGAGCTTCTGTCAAGCCGAGGTGCCGCGCCACCGGGCAACGGAACTGGCACTGTGGTTTGAGGGTGGGACGGTTAGCCCGTTATGTATGAGTTTTTACGCCTTGAACAAATATAGCATTCCTGCTTTTCTACTCTGACCAGATCAAGCGGATGCGTGAAGAGGCGCAGCGTTCGTTGATGCAGTTACCACACCCACCTGAAGCTCTCGATCGAGCGGTACGTAGGATCAAATCCGTAATGACTGGCTGAGCGATAGCGACTAGCGATACCCGACTATGCCAATTTTTGGGTCCGAGCGGAGCGAGGAGCCCTTTGCAGCGACTTTCACGCTTCTTCTCTCCTCCTCCCAACCATTGTTGCCGCTCATAGCCTATGAGTTCGCTTCCCATTCTAACTATCCCTAGGTTTCATTTTTTTTCATTCACCGATATTATCTATTGCATAAGTTTTAAAATAATATATTTTCATCAAATAAATTACAAACTCTCATTCAAAAAAATCCTGTTAGCTCAGATCCAAAAATTCAAAGTTTACATTAAAAGGAGTTCCCACTCTCAAGCATCTCTAGCTTCTGAAACCATTGTTGGCAAGTTAGCAGGCCCCGCGGGCCCCGCGCGCCGCGGCTGGCCGCGGCCATTCGGCCGTCATTGTCTTGTGAAAACCAAATGTGGTGTCGTCGGTTAAAATATCAGAAGGTTCATGACTCCTAAAAAATTACAAATTTGTGATTTGCCTCAATGCATTACCAAGGTTAGTTGTATCGCGTTTAAATATCGTTTCAATAAATTTTATTATTCTGTTATTGTTGCCTCGGCTTCCCAGTTCGGCGTCCCGTGGCCCGCAGGCCGGCGCCGCAGCTCGTGACAGTCATACGGACGGCCTTTTCGTACAATGTCGGTGAAGCCGCGCTGTGTAAAGCGTCGAATCGCCGGACTGATAGACCCCGGTTCGAACCGAATACTTTCTTATTACGTTCATAAAATTGTTAACATGCTTTTAACATTGGAAATCGTGGCCCCCGAGGACCACTCAGCGGTTTAGGCGCTGGAATTTTTTTTCCTGCCGGTCTGTTTGCGCGATTTCGCGAGGACGGTTGGACGTAGAACGCTCAAATTTGGACATCTCGCTTACATCGTACCAGAGTATGGTACTAGTATGTGTCTGCACAGGTACAGAGTAGCCTAACTTTATAGGGTTTGTATAGCATGTCAATAGATATTCATTTGTAAGGACACACTCCGGACCGCGGTAGAAAGTCGGACTGTCGCGTTGCTCAGCGTGGTGGACGGGTGCTTCCGACCTGGAGTGTATGATGATAATCCATTGGCAGGCAACAACCCCTGTAGAACACACGATATATACTGCACTCACCTAAAACAGCCACTGCAAAGGTTTAGGGACAACAAACCAGGGCAGGAACCAATTTCTGGGTTCCGTGGAATTTAAAAAAAAAATTAGTGTGTGGTGCTATGGCTACAAAATGTTAACCTCTGGTGTCTTCGGATGACTTACGTCATGTTAGGTGCGGCACGTACTTTGGGATATCGAGCATCAGGATGCACGCTGTGAAATAGCAGGACTGTTTTACCTCGGCAAGGATACTGCAAAACTGGTAAGCTGATTCGAGAGGGCAATAACTCCTACAATGGTGTGTGTGATTTCTGTTGCAATAACCCTTGCATGTAGAACTTTAAGAATTATACAGTTATACTGTCGGACTGGGCTTAAGGAACAGATTGAGTGTTGTCGAGCCGTCATATTCGACCAAAAACAGTAATAGAAGCTCCAAATTCGGCGTTGCATCCAGAAAAAATTCATGCAACTCCTAAAATACCCGCACGGTCATGTCATTAGCGTGTCGGGACCACCATTCCCACATTCCGTTTCCGATATGTAACCGCCTAACTCATGTCAGACCCAAGGAAATGCAACCGCTAATCTTCTACGTGGGCGAAGCAATGATGAACGGTTGCACCTCGCGTGAGCTGAGCGTCTGTACTGTGAGAAGCTGTTTTATGTCGGGAGCAGAATAAGTGGGTGTGCAAAGATGTACCGATGTACTCGTTCACTATTGCAGGCGGCAAAACGCAGGAAGTTGGGGTCAGGGGGTGCGCGGAGAACCCCCCATATATTTTCAGGGGTTTACAGCACCCCCCAGAATTCATGGCCAAGATTTCATTGAAGAATTCATTGCTCTGTGTGTAGATCCTAGGTACGGCTGTGACATACATCTTCGTCATCTTCCAGTTCACCGGTCGCCACCGTGTGCCACCGCCGCCGGCCGCCATCCGGGTCCGGCTGCGGTCGGGTGCGGACGGGTTACGAGCCAGCCCTCCGGGGTCCGCTTGACCGACCAGGTGTATACTTAGTGCCGTGCCCGAATTGTTGGGAGTCGTGAGGGTGTGAAAATACCTCGCCCCCTCGGGGGGGACCCCGGACCCTGAAGCCCGTCAGTGCCGTGATAGTGACCTCGCCCCCCCCCCCCTTTGCCGTGTGAGTGTTTTGGCCAGCGCCATGGCCCACTGGCGCCAAAACACGGTGACTTTGGAAGTAGAGCGAGACGCGGCCAAGTTCCCGAGTGCGGTGGACATAGTGAAAATTTTGAAGAGTGAATTTGGGGTAGAATTGAGAGAAGTGAAGAGTGTGGAGAGAGAGTTTGGGACCAGGAAAGTGTACGTGAAGATAGGAAATGAAGAAGCATTCGGGAGAGTGGCGGCGCGAGTCGTCGAAGTGGAGCTAGGCCAGGCAACCGTCAAGGTCGCCGTGTCGACTGCCGGCCTGGGCATCAAGCTGCTGCGGGTGCGGAACCTGCCGACCGAGATGCCCGCCAGCGACGTCAAGACGGCTTTGAGTGAGTACGGGAAGGTGTTGGACATGCGGATGGAGTGCTACAGCGAGAAGAGTGAGCTGGCGGGCATCATGACGGGCGTGAGGCTGATTAGGATGGAACCGGACCGACACGTCCCAAATTATGTGAATGTGGGGGCATGTACCGCGTATGTGGAGTACTTTGGGCAACCGAGGACGTGCTCGTGTCGCTGCTTGCCCTACCGAGCGGGAGGGCCTGCGCCGCAAGGATAGGCAACACAACCTACATCAGTGTCTACGCACCAGCCGGCTCCAGGTATAGGCTGCAGCGGGCCGCGTTCTTCGCACAGGACCTCGCACCCATGTTGGCGGTGGCAGGGCCCAGGTGGGTGCTTGGCGGAGACCTTAACTGTGTACTGCGAGAGTGCGACTCAACGGGTGCGACGCTGAAATCGCCGGAACTCGCCAAGCTGGTCAGCTCCCTGGCGTTAGTCGATGTCTGGCCCCGAGTCTCCACCGGACCGGGCCATACCTTCGCCACGGCAACTATGTCGGCACGGTTGGACCGCATCTACGTGTCGCAGGGAATCGGCGTGCTGGGCGCCGAGGTTATTGCCGCGGCATTCAGTGATCACTGCGCGCTGCGCTGTGCGGTGGACGAGGGTGGGGGAACACGACCCGGCCGCCCCGCGCGCAGCCCGACGTGGCGCCTCGACGGACGCGTCCTGAAGGACCCGGGGTTTTTGCCCAGCTTTAAGGTCGCGTGGGGGAGTTGCAAGGAGGCAAAGCCGGTCGGTGGGGATATCGTGCAGTGGTGGCTACGGCGGGCCAAGCCCGCCATAAGGCAACACGCTGCGAGATTCACCAGGGAGTGGCGTAAGGACTGTCGTAACAAACTGCTCTTCCTGTACGAGGTGCTCCAGGAACTAGTCACGGCGCAACCCCGCTCCAGCGGCCAGGCGCAGCTCATCCGGGACACCAAGAAGGAGATCCTCGACGTCCACGCCGAGATGTTAAGCGGAGTAAGGGAGCGTGCGCAGCGGGACGACGCGATCCCCGACGAACCGCTGAGCGCCCTACACGTCGGCCGTATTGCAAAAAGAGAACGACAGCAAAACATCGTCAAAATCCGGGACGACGACGGCAGGGTGCTGACGGAGCCGGGAGACGTCCGCGCGCACTTCCATGATCTCTACAAAGCCAAGTTTCAGGCCCGGGGCCGAGGCGGGGCGGCGCGCGGGGACTCGCCAATATGGGCGGGAGCGAGCCGTGTCCTGACAGAGGCAGACGGGGAGGCGCTATGCCGGCCCTTCTCTATCGAGGAGGTCCACGCAGCCGTCATAAAGTGCCCGAAGCGCCGCAGCCCCGGACAGGATGGCATCACGGCAGAGTTCTACGAGGCAGCATGGGAGGAGATCGGGGAGACGCTCACGGCGGTTTTCAACGCAATCTGGTCGCGCCGAGAAGTGCCCGCTGAGATGACGAAGGGGATCATCACTCTGGTGCCCAAGAAGGCCAGGCCGGCCAGCGCCAAGGACTACAGGCCCATCACGCTGCTAGACGTAGACTACAAGATCCTGGCCAGGCTGTGGACGGCGCGGCTGGCCGCCGTACAGGATCGCCTCCTGCACCACAACCAAGTGAGGCCCGGGGGGAGGCGCACAATGGCAGGCGCGCTCTGCGACCTCCGCGACGTGATCAGCGCGTTCGGGGCGTTGCGGAAACCAGGGTGTGTGCTCTCCATAGACTTTTCGGGCGCATTCGATGCGGTGGACCATGACTTTCTGTTCGAGGTGCTGGAAAGGCGGGGGGTGCCGCGGCAATTCGTCGACGTTCTGCGATCCGCGTACGCGGGTGCAGTATCACAGCTGCGGGTCAACGGCGTGCTCACGGCCGCGTTCCCGGTAGACCGGAGCGTGCGGCAGGGCTGTCCGGGTTCGATGTTGTTGTTTGCGACAGTGCTTGCGCCCCTCTTGATCCTCCTTGAGCCGCAGCTGCGTGGCCTCACCCTGACGAACGGCAGCATTAGGGTGTCGGCGTACGCGGATGACGCGTTCATGGTGCTCCGTGACCACGACGAAGCCGCCTTGGCCATGCAGGTGTTGCAAAAGTTCGCGGAGGTATCTGGGCTCCAGGTGAACCACGGGAAGTGCGGCGCCCTGGCCACGGGGGTCTGGAACACGGACAGGCCCATCGGAGTCCCCTACGTGACGAGGATGCAGGTCCTGGGTGTTACCTTCCAGGCCGCCATTAAGGACACCACCAGGGAAAACTGGAAATCGGTGCTCCAGGCCGTGCGAGGGGTGCTGGCGGAGAACGCGACGCGGGCGCTGGGTCTGAGTCAGCGAGCACGGTACGTGGAAATGTACGGGCTATCTAAGCTCTGGCACGTCGCGCAAGTGCTTCCGGTGCCCAAGGGAGTCGCCAACGACATAGTGAGGGCCTTAGGCAGGTTCCTGTGGCGAGGACAGTACTTCTCCTGCAGCATGGCCGTGGTGTGCACGCCGCGGGAACAAGGAGGCCTAGGAGTCCCACAAGTGCGCAGCAAGTGCCTGTCCCTGTTCGCGGGCCGCTGGCAGGACGTCGCGGTCAGGACCCCGGACTCCTTCGCCGGCGCGTGGCTGCAGGAGCTCGTGGGCGCCTACCCACCCGGAGAGCGGAGACGGGCGGTCTGGCCACACGCGGCGCACTTCACTGCATTCCGGGAGGTGAAGGCGGCGGCTCCGGAGGCCTCGGCCGAGGCGGCGGGCCGCACCGCCATCCGAGCCTTCTACAAGGAGCTGGCGGCCGCCACTCCCGCGCCGGTCCCGAGAGTCGTCAGTGGCGGCCCGGAAGCTGACTGGCCACGCGTCTGGGCCAATGTCAACCACATCGCGGTCCCCGAGGGAGCAAGGGACTCCTGGTGGAGGGCGGTGCACGACTTGGTTGTAACGCGCTACCGCCTCCACCGCATCGGCTGCGTAGGTTCTGCGGAGTGTCCGAGGTGCCCCGCGCAGGACACCCTGGAGCACCGCCTGTGCGGGTGCACAGCAGTGGCTCACGGGTGGAGGGAGACGAGGGCCACTCTGTCGAAGCTGCTGGGGTGCGAGGCGGCGGCCAACACTCTCCTGAAGCCGGACTTCGCGCCGGACACCCCGGAGCGGCACGAGGCGGCGGTGTGGCTGGCCGCCAACTATGTCCATAGCATTGTAACGGAAGGGAAGTGCGACGCGAGAGCCCTCGCGGAACATTTCGCCAAGGCGACGGGCAGCGCAGTTCTGAGTTGCCTAGGCACACCGGTGTGATTTAAAAATTCAAAAAAAAATGTTTCTTTTCTTTCCTTTTTGTGATATACAGCTGTGATGATAAGCAACTAAGAAGGCCACGTTCTTTGTTTGTCCTTCTTTTTGCTAGGCCCCTGGCTCTAAATTTTAAGTAAACTGCAATTGTAAACCTATTTTAATTAAACTAATATTATTGTTATAATTACTAATTATAAAGATTGTATGAGTAGTACAATAAAGGATGTTTTCAACAAAAAAAAAAAAAAAGCTTTGTCTTCTACTAAAGAATCAGCATAAGTACTCGATCATCAATGTACTTGTCCATCACTCTAACAGGCAAGTGGCATGTGTTCCTGATTTCCTCCATTAACCAGCAGCAAACTGATAGAGCTCGAGGAAGTCCTGGCGTGTATTTACGTAGTCCTGGAAGTCCCAGGAAGTTATCTGTACGATGTATAGATACTAACCGCCCTTTTAATGGGCTCGCCGCTGAAGGTCGTGGCACAGGCTTGTAGCCTTCCGTAGAAGAGGAAAAGCAGTCCATTACGAGCGAAGCATGTCGCACCACAAATCTGTTGTAGCTGCAAATTCCGCACACATACAACGCACGGTTCATTCTTCAAGAATGAAAATCTGTTTTTAATGTGTCAAAAGTGTAGGTGTGGGGACAGGTGCATTATAGTTCTGAGTAATAGTCGCAGGGGGTAGGCTGCCATGGTCGTCATCCGCTGGTTCTCCCTCCGAGTACTCCGACGACTGGCCACAGCTGCAATCCTTCCTGTCGGATGATTCCCCGACACGCACGCCGTCAGGACCACGACGGGGCCACGGCAACGGGACACAGCTCGACCATCCTTCATGTATTGTTCTGCTGCTCTGTAAATTGGCCTACAACTGCCATGCTTTACAATAAATAATTTGCCGCTTGTATTGCTCCCACTTTCCGTTTCTTGGGCGTAAATCGTAACTGCCACATACGGCCACATATCATGTACGGCCCAGGTCAGTAATATCCTGCATTTCCTTTCACCCATAGTTCGGTCTGTCGGCCTACCATTATCCGTGTTAATGGCATTGAGATATTCCATTTCAGAACGACCACCCGTGACAGCAACCTTTACCGAGGTTCTATGACAGTTTGACTTGAACTGTTAAAAATATATTGGGAATTCCTGAGGTCCTCCGGAAACTTTTTTACCAACTGATCGTTTTTTTCCCAACGTAGGTCATGTTGAGATTAGCTCTGCTGGGAGCAAAACTCCAAAGCAGATTCAATAGAGGACACATTACCTTCCTCAATAGCCCCAATTTCATGCCTCAAAGTAACGCATACTCCCCGTGACAAGTGATTTTATCCGGCGAATTCCTGAAGGTTCTCTGGGAATTCACAACGGACAGTCGGAAATAAAATTACCAAGGGATCCTTCGTGATTTCACAGACTCTTTTTTAACAGTGTGGTCCTGGAATGAAAGTAAAAAAGCTATTCAATTTGCAAGGTCGCTAAATTTTTTGAGGGAAAGCACAAGGGGCGATACACTGCTAAAGTACATACTAAATGTCATGCGACACTTTTGTCCCATAAAATGTTTCGTTTTTAAATATAACATAACTCGGATACAATTTACAGCATAATTATGGGACAAATTGTATCTCGCATGTTAAAATTTGTCCCACCCTAACGTCAGAAATTGTCCCAATGTCGTGTTTTGATTAAAAACGTAACATTTCATTGGACAAAATTGTCCCATAGACATTTAGAGTGTACCCTGTACACAGTGTCCTGTCGTGCGATCCCTGTTAAACTAACCATTACTTGATGGGGTGCGATGCGCGCACGGTAATGGCGCCCCTGTTATGATCGATACAGAACCAAACTGTGGGGCAAACGGGGCTGTCGGTGGCACAGCTCGCATATCGCGACGGAATTTTCGACGAGCCCGCCGCACAGCTCTTGATGTCGTCGTCTCTTAATACCTTGTAAGCGCTGTTACCCGGCTATAGTGTTACGTGTTTAAGCAAAACACGACATTGGGACAAATTGTAACATGCGAGATGCAATTTGTCCTCCACAAATTGTATCAGTTATTGTTTTGCTTGAAGACAAAACGTTTCATGGGACAAAACTGTCCTATGACCTTTAGTGTGTGCAGACCAAGCCTGGAAGGCGAGAATTTCAAATGTGCTATAATAGAGAAGATTGTTTTGAGAGTTGGTGACATCAAGGTTTTCGTCATCGTTCGGTTGAAAAGGAATGACTTTAACAGTTCAGCGTGGCTTCATGAATGTTGTAGTGCGTGAGCCAGGAGATGGCAACGGTGTAACGAACGACTCGTGAAGCAATGCTGGCCGAACCCTTTCTTTTCCATTAATTCAAATTCGTGTATTCCCACTGCGTTTCTTCGTAAAATTTAAATGTTTTGCTTATGTGGAGTGTACTGAAACACACGACATCCGTATAAACTGTCTGTGTACAATGTTTCGGCCTTCGTGTTTGAAACTGACAATAACATCCTGGGTAAAATAGGCGAATTTGACAAAATTGCTAACTTTCCCCATTCTTTTAAAGCGCATGAGCATTTCCCAGCGTCGCCGAATAGCCTAGTACACCGCTTAAGGGTCTCTGATCGCTCTCGAACTCTCGGAATCGTCACGCTTATTAGTCAAAAGGGGGGGTGGGAGGGGTGGGTAGGCTGACCACCTCCTCCCCAACAGCCGAGGTAGCAACGTCACCGGCCAGCTCCGGCTTTTCGGACCTGAGTTTGGCTCAGTTCAGCTCTTCCGTATTTTTGGCAACCACAAGTCGGCTCTAGAACCTTGCACGGTCGATTCAAAAACGAAAGCACGCTGTTCCGAGGCGGCGAAAAGGTTGGTGTGAATTTCAAGGGTTGAAAATTTGAACATCAATAGTTGATTTTCGCCAGGTTTAAAAGGACGAGCCGCGTCGAATCCGTTCTATTGTAATGTTTAGCGGGCTCCGGTGCTCCGGCAGACGTTGCGCTGTCACAGCGGTGCGAGGAGGGGGAGGGACGGTTACACCGCACCTCGCACCGCTTCTCCCCGCCACGTGCGGGAGAGAAGGTGTAGCCTGTCTCTCTCTACTCATGCCTGGAACTCGAAAAAGGCCCTTCTTTCGTCCAGAGTTTCTCAAATTGCGGTAAACCTAGAAGCATGGTTTGGGTCTCTACTTGAAGATGAAAGATGGGGCTATGTTGTGAATATAATTTAAACCTGGTTTTCGGGCTCCGTCTTCTTGAACATATGGTTCAATATCGGCCGACTTTCAGTTGATTACAGGTGTCTTCCTGGAAGTCGCAGGGACACAAAAAGTATTTCAAAACATAGTCCAAGTAAAGTGCTGCGGTACTGTAAAGTTTTACCATCCTCGCTATTTAAATTCTGGAGAAACTCTGGATGAAAATCGGGAAAATCCGAAGTCGTGAACGTGTCTAGAGCAAAAACTAGAAGGCGCACTAGGCTAAGACACACGCCGTTGGAATCAGCGTGTTCTGGACTATCGAATTATGAAATATAAAAAAGATCGATTGAAGACCCTTAAGCACCAGACTTCAAAATGAAGCAAGTACTACAACTCTGCGTTGTGTGGTTTAGACATGATAGGAAAAGGCGTTAAGAATACTTCGACACGTTTTTCGGCGGCCGGCATCGCTTAACACGATCCGTACTGTGTTGCCAACCCCTGCGTGAACACAACCTGTGTTTAAACTGTGTTCCAGCGCTGCGCCAACGGCCTGCCGCGTGACGGTAGCGCTGTGGCGCGCGCTGGGCTGCGCCTCCTGTGCTATGGCCGTGCTGCCCGTGCGGTGGTCCCAGACCTCCGTGGCGCCTTGGTCGGGCTGGGCGGCCTACGCCACTGCCTCCCTCAACATGTTCCTCTTTCTGGTTCCCATCATCACGTATATCATCGACACACCGTCGCTTTCACATTTATCGCACTTTGCGAAGTGGGGCGTGTATTTCTGGCACCTAAACCGCACACCAATTCTGATGTTGAACGCGCATCTGCGCCAGGACCTGAGCGACTTCCTGGACTGCACCGTATCGTACTGCCGGGCGTTTCCGATATCACACACAGGTAGGGAAGCATGTGGGGGTTGTCGCTAACCATGTTTCCGGTAGCTTCCGTAAATACGCCTGCAGTCGAACACTGTCGTAAACCTGCGACCGCCCGCAACAAACTGTTCCGAAAGAGAACTAAAAAAAAAATGCTGTTTTAGAGAATCTTCTTTGTCTATTTTTGCCCAGCCAATTTATTTGCTGCTTTTGTTTGCTACATAAACCTTTGCGGGGAAAACATGTTGAATTAGCGGACGAAAGGGAGGAAAATAGAGAGAGAACCGATTGGTCCGCGACCAGTGCCGGTGACCGCTGACCGAGAACGTAAATTATTAAATCAAGTTGGGCTTTTCTCTTTGAAACGTTAAATTCACTACGACTTGAATTAATCGTATGTTTTCTTGGTTCAACTTAGCAGATCTGTGCACGACGTTGCTGATAACTCAAAACAAGGTAGACGTACGCGACACCGCGCCGTAACAGGCTTCGCTCCTCACGAATCACTGTTCCACAATGGGAAGAATGACCGTAGCGATACAAACCGTTAACTCCGACAGTTTTTGTCTAATTGATCTGAAATATGCCACGACTTTTCAGGCACTATCGTAGAGCTCGGGAGGCAATAGTCAGTAGGCAATGCTTCTGAAAGTAGCCAATTTCAGTCCGTTTTGTCTGAACTTTTGACCGCTGCTATTGACGGTGTTACATGCAAAGGGCAAAGGACTCGTGACATGACATACTCGTCGGTACCGTCGCGTAGAATTCCTGTGAAGGCATCAGCAGGGTACTGAATGGTTCTGGTATTGATTCGTTTTTATATCCAGGCTGGAGTGAGGTTGCCACTATCACATTGGCTGGCTGCGCTGTTGCCGTTCCGTTGGGCGTTTCCTTCTATCTCTATAATATGGGTGAAAATGGAACCTACTTCACATGGCTGGATACGGTGTTCCAAATTCCTGTCTGGCTTTACCGGTGGCTGGAGTTCATGTTCGTGCTGTCCATTGCCGCTGTGCTCGGAGCACTCAGTGCCGACGTGAGACGGACATGCACCTCTCGGCGACAAGAGGACTGCAACATCAGTTCACAAAGCAGCACGTAAGGACTATTATAGACTATGACAAGAAACCTGAATATTTAGATTTGAGTCCTCGCTGAAGTTTTGAAAGGAACAATGTTGCAATGTTTTTCTTCTTGTATCTTTTGAATAACACTGTCAAAGAAACATAACTGAAATGACATTTGGTTTTTCACTAACTGTTCGAATCACCGAAGGTAATGCGGTTTTAAAATATTATGTTAGAGAATGGCCTTGCAACGGGAACCTGTCAAATTACAAATGAATGACTACATGCATACCTACAAAACAAAGAAGTGCGCACGGAGTACAAGATGAGTTGGAACGGGGAAGAAAATTTTGATGCCAGGTTCTGCGTGGGAAACGGAAATGATGCTCAGCAAGAGATGTAGTCCGAACCTGGACTCGAACCGTTGCCTGCACCGTAGTAAGCGAGCTTAGAACCACTGAGCCACTGATTCACAAAGCGGACTGTTTCTTAGCCGTTTCCAACTGAAGTCTGTGTCAAATCGACGAACGATAACGAAAATACGTCTAAGTCTAATGTTAGTCCTCACAGCTGACCGTGTTGCCTGCCATATCTCAAACGTAAGTGGCCACACAACAGTGCACGCAGAGCTCTAGGAAAGAACTGTCTGGGATGTGGTTGAGAAATACGGTGGTTTCGCAAACCATTCAGCTCTACAGTGTGTCCCAGTGATAAACGTTTAGATGGGCATTCCTACTTTAACCATTCCGACCCTAAAGTTTTCACGGCCATTCTTTGATACGCCCCATGGGTCGCACCGCATTTTGCGGCAAAATCGACGCGTCCCCGCGTGCCAACAGCAAGTGTAGTTCCTCGAGATGCGTCAGTGTTCCGTTCACCGCGATTATTTATCCCCGAGGAACGCAGCGCGGCTCTGGCGCTGGAATCTTTTTGACCGTCTCACACACTAAAAAATTTGGGGGTGTACCAGACTTCAACTACAGTAACGAATAAGTCGGTGTGGTGCATTGTATTTTCAAACACATTCGTTTCAGGTACAGAAGTCTCGACTGCTCACATGGCTGGGCGGGCATCCGCGTCCGGCAGCGCATTGTGCAGGACCTCGCGGCAAAAGCCACACAGGTGCAGACACACAATCTGCTGGCTAGCGTCCTCTTCGACACGTTGGACGGCACGTGGGCCCTGGGCGAGGCTTTGTCGCACGCCGTGCGAACGGGCACGTGGACGGATCTGTTCTGGGCCAGCGTGTACCTCGGAGGGAGCCGCATGGGCGCCGTGGTGCTTATCTGCGGAGTCATTGGCTGGCGCAGCACAGAGGTAACGGGATGCCACAAAGGTGTGCCACAACGAACCATGATGAACTACGTTCGAAACTCCGTGCTCCTCTGCTGCACTGAGGAGTCACGTTTATCGCCCAGTTTTCGGACGATGAATGGCTCGAAGAGGACGTTTTAAATTCTCGATCTCACCTTAGGGCTAACTCTGGTCTCAAATCCTTAACATTCTCCTAGGGTTCAAAAGATGACTCATGACCTCGTCTGATTATGCGGAAGATATGAGTTGAGGTGGCCCCGACCTGTCACTATTCTTATTTCCCATGTGACCCTAATTTTGGAATCCTGAGGCTAACGTAGGACTGGGGCAATCCTACGTCTAGTTTTGATGTCAGTATAACTGTCCTTGAGTAACGCGGCGCCGACGGTCGCATTAAGCTTAGATGCCGCAACTGGATCCGCGTTTCATACCATGCGTACTCTAGCACCGTATAGATAGCGTGCCCGCTCTGGAAGATCCAGACCGGGGTTTCGAATCCGCCGCAGGTAAAATGAGTTTCGTCCCATTGAGACAAGGTAGGCGTACGCCAGACCGCGTCGTGGCGTAAAGGCCGTATCACAGTAGCGGCTGCCGCCGCCGTTGCCGTCGCCGCTGCCGCGAGGAGTCCCTCACTGGACACGATCCGTGTACAGCCGGCGACACAATCCAAACACAATCCACGCAATCCCGACACAATCCGCACATTCCCGACACAATCCACACATTCCCAACACAATCCACACAATCCGAAGATATCTCACACAATCCCACACAATCCGAAGAAATCTCAAGCAATCCGTGTGGAAATGTAACTTTATTGCACACTATCTGGTTGGGCACAAGCCAGGGTTGGACTGGCTACCTAAAGACCCCGGCGGGGCCTGAACAGACCCCCCCCCCCCCAAGAAATAAAATTTATTGAAAATAAGCCCGGCTCTTGTCCGCTTCTACCGAAACGTGTCGGGACGGGCGAGGAAACAGGAGGAAACAGATAGCCGAGGGCACAGGAGGCTTTTAAAGGAACAGTTTCCAACAACATTTCGGAGTCGAGTGCCTACCCTTCACCAGGAACTTGTTACATTTCACTCGGTTGGGTAGCTGCCATGTTTCATTTTATTTCCCATAGACTGCTCACGCTTTTATCAAACCATTGTGCTAGGGGCAAGGGCGGGTACCTTCTGAAGCAGATTAATCGAGTGGCAGCCCTATCCTTAAGTTCAATTGGTCTCCAACCCCCTACAAGTGTTAAACTCTGTGCATATCCGTTAGAAAGGACCGCAGCCCGTGCGTGGTCTGGAGAGAAGTCGTCCGAGTGGGGTGCCCTTCTCTTCCTTTGCCGCGGCCCGCCTATGCCAATGTCGAAAACCGCACGACGCTAGGCCGTACCGTCTAAAAGATGGAAAGTGGCTCTCGAGGACGGGGTGCGTGGTCTCGAGCCCGGTGTCATTGCCAAACGATCGCAATGATGGCCGAACCGCTACGATGGCCAGCGCTGCAAACCGCACCTGTCTAGGTGGCTCGGTTCTCCAGATATTCCCAAAAGTTTGCTTCAAATGGACGCCATCTTGGATCTCGAGCACAGGGGAGCGCGGAGGGGGTTACTATGCACGTGCCTGTATTCTTTTTCCCATTTCACGGAGTGTCGGTTCTATAGCAAATTTTGATGGGGACCACCGTTTGGCCGTGATAGGGGAAAGTAGAGGGCCGCGCCTCCGCAGTCCATCTTTTAAATCAATTTTTTTAAAAGTTAATATCAATTGTAAAAATTATCTAAGAAACTACTAGAGTTACGGTAGCCCAAATGTGAGGTTGACTCCGGTATGCCAGTAGGAAGATGTGGTCCACGTTTCAGCCTTCTACGACTAACCGTTCTCGAGAAATCGCGCGGACAGACAGACACAGCGACAGACAAACCATTTTTGAGCTAGTTGGTCCAGGGCTTCGCTATCGCTCAGCCAATAACACTCTCTCTAGCCCGGTCTTTACTGCTCTGCCTAGGTCAAGCGGACGCGTGAGGAGATCCAGCGTTCACTAATCCACTCAGAGTCAACACCGAAGACCCAAAACTCACCAGTATGTAGCCTTACTACGATTTTATCTATGTATTTTTTTCTGGGAATTCATCTAAACTAACAACCAAATTTGTCAACATAAGCAGAAAATAATCGACGTCCGTGCAACAACAACCGATCTGCAAAGTGACGTTATCGCACCACTTCGCCTCTCTGTGTTATGACGGCTGAGAGGGAAGTGAGGTTATGACAACACATTTTCACATTTTGACAGATGGTTGTGGTTCCAATAAATTTTAAATTGCATCGTTTAGCCAAGCAGTAAAATTTGGGTCATACAGGTCAACTTTCGTGAGAAAGACCCTTTTCTGAAACCTCCCTTGTACAACGTAGTTTCCATTCATGGGCCGTTCATACAAGGAACTGGTGTTTTGATGGTATAATTAAAAATATAGTCTGAGAATCAAAATTTCAAATGAATTTGTGCCTGCACTTCTAAATGCAGTTTCTGCATGCAATCTGAATTTAATAAAATTAACGCGTAGTTTGTTTTTCGTCTCTGCCTACTAAAGCCTTACGAAGATAAGAACGCATGCGTCCCTCCGCGATTGTTCAAAGCGTTGAACTTCGTCCTTGTGTGCACGTTAGAACGGTGCCATCCGTCAGATGCGTCACATGCTGTGGGACGTCGAGCGCCAAGACGGGCGCTGTGAAATGGCAGGGCTGTTTTTCCTCGACAAGGACACAGCGATGCTGGTAAGTTCCATGCAACAGTTTAGTGCTGCCACATAAACTCATAACTTATCCGTCAAACCACAATGTAAAGGATAATTAACGTTCTCTTTCTACGCCTTGCAATTCTCTTATGGCATGGATGCAAACACTCTCCAAAAAATCTGTTTGAATTTAGCATATTTGTGATTCTCGCTGTCAGTTTGTTCACGGAAAAAATGGATTAGTTGAGACAGCTAATACGTCAGCTGGTAGCGGTTCAGCTTACAATCTTAGAGGTGGAAGCTGAGATTTTCTCGGCACTGCGAGCTTTTCTTTTTTCCGGCAGTGTATCTTGTTTGTACGGAAGCCAACGCATTAGCTCTGAAGACTAATAAATTCAAGTCGTCCGGAAAAATGATGACACGGGATTCGAACCCAGGCATCTGGACTCAGAATCCGGCTCCAAGACACTCAGCCACGAGAACACATGGGTGCATACCATGCCCTGAATCAATCTGTTTCGAAAAATCGCTTGACACCATATTAGCGCTCAGAGCTAACGCATTCGCTGCTGTAAGCATCCGCACGCACAGTAGGCCAGGTAAGGTAGCGGTCTGCTGGCACGGCCAGGGCGTAATCTAAGATACAGAAGCGTCTCTTTCCTCAGAGCTAACCACAGATTATCAATCGCAGCAAATTGTCAAATTCGCCCCGACGGCCAACAGGATTTTAGCTAGAGTGGCCAAATATACGGCAGGCACAACTGAGGCGGTCAGCTGAACCGCTACCAGCTAAAACATCAGCTGTCTCAGCTAACTTTTAGCTGGCGTAACTAAGCCATTTTTTTCCGTGTTGAGTCAAGCTTGCGCATTTAAAGCAATGCTTTAATCAAGCATCGAGCTAAATGCGTAAGCTTGATTTTAGAAACGGACAGCAAGAATCTCAAATATGCTAAATTCTAACAGATTTTATTGAGGATGAACATACTTTTTACATTCGTCTCTTGATCGAACAGTCTGATATGTGATCATTCGCATTTCACTACAAGGAAGAAAGTGTCTTCGTGGACCTATGCCTGTAATACATAGCTACCAGATCCGCGATGACACTGCCTCTTCGTAGGGGTCTGTAGTCAGGCCACCGCGACCGTCAAAATCAGAGCTTGTGGATAGTGGCGCGAAATCCAGGAGAACACATAATATGTTACAGTGCGAAGCCGAAGGAATTTTAATTACCTTGAGCATGACGGCAAAGTACTGTTCATGTTATGTCGAATAACTCGCTTTTTACAGATTCTCGGTGTCGCTGCAACATACACCGTAGTTATGTTCCAGTTCGACGTTTACGCAACCACCAAAACGCCAGAAGCGCTGGACCATCAATGCACGTACCCCAACTATTCGCAGACTGACGAAGCCTAATGAAACAAATTATGTCGGTTGGCGGCTGGTAGCATGGAGGGATGCCCACTCACCATCACTAATCCGTTCAATAGTCCGATTATGTAAATCACTTCCACCCTCGAAATTGTATGCTTAAATCAAGAATTCGTAAAAAAAAATTGCCGTATGGACGATATTACACGTAATTGCGCATGGATTTTTACTTACTTAGAAGGCTTTCTAACAATACCGGACTATGTTATCCACAGCTGGGCACAATTTTGTCCGTTTCTCTGTATTACGCCAAGTATTCGTAACTACTCCCAGAAGAAATGCTTCATAAATACGCAGCTGCAGCGCCGTCGGCTAGCGCTGCTAATGCTCCATAGCGTTATAGAAGCCTCACGTTACTATGCCAACGTTGGCTCCCGGCAGACGAGCGCCATCCCGCAACACTCTACATGTCTAAGGACAATTTTGTCCTTAAGCTGGGGCAAGATTTGAGCACATCTAAATCTCAGGACGAAATCTCATCCACTTAAGAACAATTTGTACTTAACGGATACAGAATTGTCTCAAGATACAGATGTGCCCAAATCTGGCCCCAGCTCAAGGACAGAATTGTCCTTTGACATCAAGCGTGTATCACTCGCAGGTGGCTGATGGTTTCGCCGGTGTGCTGGAGATGCGGCCGCAGCAGCGCCAGTGCGCGGTCGGCCTGGGGCGCCCGTTCCGGGTCCGGTGGCGCCAGGGCCAAGACCAGCGCCGGCAGGGCGATAGAGACACGGGCGGTACATCGTGGGGGGCCGCTACCAGGGAGGAAAGGGGGGTAGCCGCCCTGGCGCCCTCCGGGCGATCGATGGGCGGGGGCGTAGCGGGCAGCAAGGTCAGGCAAGCCAGCGGCAGTGGATGTGGGCGACCGGCTGGCGGCAGCGGGCGGCGAGCGATGCGCGGTGCGCGTGTTCATTCGAGCAGCTAAAACTCGGGATTTATGAGTCCCGCGAGGACGTCAAACGTAACACTCGATCTGCAGGTAACAAGTCTATGGAGCCATACCGATTTTGTTGTTTGCGATGTTTAGGTTGCCGCAAAGAAGCCGCTCGAATTGGTCCGCTCGCTCCAGCCTTTGCCTCCGACCACTGGGCTGCCGAGCGCCGCCCGACAGTACGCTCCAGGCGGGGCACGCGTCCAGCCGTCTCAGCGGGGCCGCTGCTCCCCTCCCCGCCACTACAGGAGACTGGTCGGGAACCAGGTGAGCGAGGCATATGCACTGGGAAAGATGATTTGAGAGCAGCATAGCAAATTTTGGGCAGCGACGCCGTTACGTAACATTTTTCAAGGGGGTAACGATGACGCATTATACTTTTTAAAATTCACGCTAACGCGTTAATTTACAATGTAACTTGTACAACGGAGTGTCTGAAAATGCCTGAAAAAAATGGCGAGTCGAGCCTCTGTACAGTGGCTACACGTAATGAGGGAACCCTCGAGGTTCTCGAAGAGGAATTATGTCATCGTCAACGATAAGGACACGACACGTAGACGCCAAGGAACGGGGCGAACGTAAAGCCGATAGCAGCTCCTATCCTGGGGAAGGACAAAGACGCTCCGTACTCGTTGAGACACGCTTTCGTTAACTTTAGAGCCGACCCCCCGACCCCGAAGACCCCGTGCAGTAGGTGACAGCCGCCGGCGGATGTTAGGAATTGACTATGGTTTAATGCTAATACAATAATCGACAACAATAGCGGTGGTGTCGCTGTCTCTAGCAGAGAGGTTAAAAGCAAAAGTAGTGGTCACTTCAGACGGGCAGGCCAATAAACCTGAATATACTATATTATTGGAAGTAAGTGCTGTGTCAGATGCTTGTGCATACAGGCCACCGATGATTGAAGCATTGGACCTGCTGAGAGATGTCCTGATCGACCACCTACCCGAGTTAATATACAGTATATGATGTGGTGATCCTAACAAGGGGCACAGTAGCCCATTTCAAATAGCAAAAGTTTTCGAATTCAAAATCTATCTAACCCTTACCCGACTAGCACTGTAAATCGTAGGGCGAGGTTCCTCACCCTTAGAAGGGCGAGCAATTTGACTCAAATTCCTATACTTTTTAAGAGCGGTTCAAAATGATCACCCCAATTGAGTAATGCTACTAGAGTTTTCGCCCTATAAGGGCGATGTTTGAGGGACGTTTCCCTCTTAGGGCGACGTTCATTTCCCTAATAGAGTAATGGGAAGTCCATCGCCCTAAACAGGTGACGCACACCTGCATCGCCCAAATTCCGCTTTACAGTGAGGCCAATAATGTTTTGTCTGTTTGTCCGCGCGATTTCTCGAGAACGGTTAGACGTTGGAAGCTTAAATTTGGACCACATCTGCACACTAAACTCTTCTGGAGAATTTTCGTGCGTAAGTATGGACGTTTCTGTGCATACACATATGCATAATTTGTGCACAATTATGCATGGTATTGTGCATAATTATTCGTAATTTGTCCACTATTATGCATGGTACTGTGCATAACGTTCTGTATGCACAAGAACGTCCATAACATGCAGGTATACTGCATAAGAATTTACTGTGTTTCTTGCTCCATACCATAGCCAACCTCCCCCCAGGGTCACTGCAGCTCCAGCGATTTCTAAGATAATTTTTAAAAGTGGTCAAAAATTTAAAATCCGCCGGTTGGGTGAGGTCAGTATGCGCCATGGACCTGTCAGGAAGGGGCGGATCAGTGACTCGAGTGGGTTACGCTCGGTTAGGTTAGGTTAGTGGGGGCCAGGGTAGGTTAGGATCGGGCACGTAAGGGTAGGTGACGACTGGTTGAGTGACATTGATAACGAAAGAGTGATGCAAGATACGTTCGGAAGTTAGAACGAGAGCGCGGTTGCGAGCGTGCAGAAAGAGCGACGCCCCCTACTGACTGGCCCCGCAGGGTCCTAATCGTCAGGTGGCAGCCGCCGGCAGGCCAAGGTAGGCGTGCGCCAGGCGTGGAGTGGCGGAACAGTGATTCGCAATGAGCAGAGCCCGTTACGCTACGACGCGGTCTGGCGTACGCCTACCTTGTTTATTGCTCTGGGCTGCGATCATCCACGCGGATTATGGAATCGCACTTTTTCCGCCGGCCCTTATCAGTGCCAGGCCAGACATGTCCGAACTGTGTATCAGCAACCTAGACGAGAAGAGAGATCTATTAACAGCCGTGACCTCATCTCCCTTCCTTGTTCCCCCCACCGCCGTGCTGGCTGCCGTCCGGCATCGCACGAGCCAGCTCTGAGCAGTGCAGTAGCGTGGCTCCTGCGCCACGAGTTGTGTATTTCGACGGTCACCGTTGGTCCACGCCCGCGGTGGAAATAAGTATTGCGTCAATTGTAAGTCTCCGATTCGCCGCCTCCTTTCCCCGATTGTAGCCAGTGAATGGGTTTTGTCGTGCTTGCGACCGCATTTCCGAATTGGGTACTCTAACTCAGACCGGATGTGGAGTACAATTCAAGAATATCAAAAGCGGATCCAGTATTGGGGGGGGGGGGGGGGACCACAGCAGAGTATCTGGGTTTGAGCGGAATACCCCATAGAGGATTTCACTGCGTCCAAATCGGATCCAAAGAAGAACATCACGATGCCGAGAACTGTAGACCGTAGATCTCCGATGATCCGCAGTGTTGGATGCCCGCATTTAGTTTGCAGAAAGTTCTTACCATCCAGTTACAAAGGGAAAGAGTAGCAGGACATTTTAAAGCCCCCTGTCCTAACATGAACGTGCATGTTAGAGCCTACCGTTGCCTTTAGGCGGTCCACAGAATCTCAGACGGCCTTAATGCACACTAGAGTTCACATATAAATCCAAAATTGCGGTTAGTTTGTCTGCACCGCCGCAAATTTTCATTCCGGATAGACATTGAAGCCATCTGCTTCTTCGTTGGTTCCGGCAGGCTTGTGGTGAAACACCCTGTTGACTGCCTCATAATCCGCGCGGCGAGCTTCGCTCAGCTATTTGAGCCTTCGCGGATTTGCCTGGTCAAGAGTGTTTCTATTTCCGATCTCCGCTCAAAATTTTGCTTTCCCATTCATTTGAAAACGTAGCGGACTAAAAACAAATCGATTTAAAACAAGGTAGGCATACGCCAGCCCGCGTTAAGGCGCAACAGGCTTCGCGCATCACGAATCCCTCTTCCGCCGCTACTCCACGCCTGGCGCACGCCTACCTTGGCCTGCCGGCGGCTGCCACCTGACGATTAGGACCCTGCGGGGCCAGTCAGTAGGGGGCGTCGCTCTTTCTGCACGCTCGCAACCGCGCTCTCGTTCTAACTTCCGAACGTATCTTGCATCACCCTTTCGTTATCAATGTCACTCAACCAGTCGTCACCTACCCTTACGTGCCCGAGCCTAACCTACCCTGGCCACGACTAACCTAACCGAGCGTAACCCACTCGAGTCACTGATCCGCCCCTTCCTGACAGCCTGGCGCCGCGCGCGGCGGGGTCCCAGTCCGGCCCGCGTGCCTGAGTCCGGCCCAGAGCCGAGGTGGTGGGGATGACTTCTTTCCAAAAAGCAGGGCAAGGAACCGACGGAAAAACCCAAGGGTCGACTATAGCAGCAGGGATTCCAGGCGGTCATCTGGACAAGGGGCTTACGGGGGGGGGGGGGGTAATGGCACGCCATTGCCATAATGTCACGCCGGTTGCCAACGTTTCAGATGACCTCCGTGGGGTGTCGGAAGCCCCCCACCCCCCAACACCGGGGTGTCGCTGGTGTGTGTTCTGACCGTAGTGTGCCTTACGGGCCAAAAGGTCAAGTCAGGCTGCGCGTAGGGAAGTTCGCTTTATTTAATTTCACATGCAGTGCTTTGTCCGTTCCGGCAAGCCAACTGTAACGATAAGGTTTACATTTGTTCCATGCCGATAGATGCCTCGTAGCGTGTTTTTATCGCCGAACGGCATTGTGTCCGTAGGGGTACTCATTCGAAGTGTTCTGTGTCCACGCACGAGATTTCCCTATTCATGTTCCCGACCATTCGTGAATATTCACATATATTTTGAAATACTCGCACAATCTTTGGCTAACCGCTGTTCCCTTGTATCCTTAATATATATTTAACTATACATCAATATTTACAGACATCCTGCTAATATTCGACAGTGCTCAGTACTATACAAAGTATACAGAAGTATTCCCAGCGTTCGTAATTGGTTTGTGATATGTTTGACAGTACAATGCTGCATGCGGCGACTGCGTGGGTTTCCTGGTGGGGCGCGGCTCTGGCCACTGCACTGGCGTACCTGCTGTGGATCCGCACGCATTGGGTGCGACGCTGTGTCCCGCACGTGAGTACAATACATGCATTGAGTACTAAAGTAGCGTCGCCGAAATGTACGCAAAACGCTCGCACGAACAAGTGTAAGGGTAGATTTAGAGTGTGACGGTGACGGCGTCGATCAATTGTTTTAGGTGTGTTCTAGACACTGACATTGACAAAGCCACGAAGATTCTTTTAAAATATCACAAGAATCTCCGTGGCTAGAACACATAAAACAATTGATCGACGCCGTCACCGTCACCTTCACACTCTAAATCCACCCAATACATTTGTACCCACCTTCTTCTGCCCACATGTCAAACTATTCACGGCCGTAGGTAGGTGGGCCAGCGAGGGTATACAGAATTGTTAACACCTGCGTGTTTGTGCTTTCTCTTCTGGCAACACAAAATGTACAGCGATTGTAATCTGCAAGAGACGGCGTCATTACTCGTGACAGATTCCGGCGGGCCAGAAAAAGTAAAAACGATATTCAAATCGCTAAAAAAAGGGGTTGATTTAAATTGCAGTAATCGGATTATTGGAATTTCCAATAATCCGATTACTGCAATTTAAATCCCCTTTTTTTAGCGATTCGAATATTTTCTTTTTTGCTTTTACAAATTCTTTCCTTGGTTCTTTATTTTGCACCTTCAAGTTCCCATACCAGTCTTGTTTAGAATTTTTGAGCATCCAAAATATTCGGTCTTTGTTCAGTAGATTTCAAAGGTCTAATATTATATCTTTGTCATTGAAGCCACTGCCACGGTTTCTGGTCGGCAATTTCTTGGACAGCGTGCTTCAGAAACGCACTCGAGGTGATATTGTCGGCGAAGTCTACAGGCAAGTGAGTGTGGGGCGTTCGATTTCGTCACAAATAGCTGGATGAAACAGGGTCCAGGTGGTGGAGTTGCTTTGGGTTGGTCCGCATCCGAGAAGCTATACTGTAGATGAAACGACGACCGTGATAAACTGCACTGAGACAATGGCCAGACCCAGGGATAATGGGGGGGGGGGGGGGGGGAAGCGTCTTTTAAAAGTGTGTGAGGAATGTTATTTTAAAATATACAGGGTGTTTTTCACATCGAATCTTCACTACATCGTGGAGGGGTCATCTTGGGGAGTATCATGATATAGGACTGCACTTTATAGATTATTATCGTCAAAAAGCTACAATTCTAGGGAGGAATCTGAAGAACGAAAACGTCACAGACAATGTCAAGATTCAGACGCCCCCTAAAATCTTTTTGGTCATAGATAAAACAAGCTGGCCCGTCCCACCGTCGAACATCGGTGCCAGTTCCGCTCCGCTCCACTGGCACCTCGGTTCGACAGGGGAACTTGGCCAGCTTGGCCTGCCGGCGGCGTTTGCGGGGGCCTCCGGCCCCCGCCTAAAGTCACTCGAGATGAGTCCGGTGGTACATATTTTTCTAACGATTAAAATCGCTAACCTCAGCCCGTCCCGACTCGCGACGGAGTGCGCCTTACAGGCGCACCACACTCAGCTGCCAACCCTAACCTAACAAATCAAACAATTCTCATACAACAGAAACGCGACAAAATTTGAAAATTGTTGCCACCGTACGTTTTTCTACGTCACCAAAGAAGTCTATCCTCCAAATTTGAACTTTCTCCGTGAACGATAAGTCAGCGCACACACGTCCGCCCGAACGAACAAACAGTCTGCATCAGACTATAAGCCCGGCACCTGCCCGTTTCTTCCTAAACGTGTCGGGACGGGCTAAATAATCTTATTGTTACATTTTCACAGTATGTGACGATCGGCATATGAAAACGTCGTCACGTGACAAACTGTCGTTAAGTGACGACATATTTGTGCAATTGATGAATCGTCACAGAAATTCTCGTCATTTGACAGACAAGTTTTATTCCTCTAAGACACTAAGTATCGGAAATGAAACTTACGTCCCGTAAAATTTCTAGCACCTGGACGGTAGACTACCCTGCTGCTCACAGAGGAACGAAGCATTGCGTGAATGTAGGCCTACGGATAAATACAAACAAATACTGGTCCCGGGACCATTTAGGGATCTTTTGAAGTGGGTGTAAGCTATTCGTAATGCCATGCATGTTGTCTAAAACAGTGCTTTACGACTTTCCACACTTTATTGAGCTGAATTATGCAATAGCAATGTATGCTGCTCCCTCCAGGACCTTCGATACGCGGCCATTCGTGGGCGTCTACAAGCCGCTGATGAGGCCAGCCGTGCTGGTGCGGGACCCAGCGCTCATCCAGGAGGTCCTCGTCAAAAACTTCTGCAGCTTCCAAAACACCGAAACAGCCTTCCCGGCGGACAAGGACGAGGTGTTTAGTGACAATCCTTTTATGGCCGATTCGGATAGGTGAGTGAAAACCTAGTGAATTTTGCATATCTGAATTCCAATCAGTTAGTATAAGTGTGGTCAGCCATTTACATTGATTAGCTGATACTTTTGCGAACAGTGTTTCCTTGCCTTTTGAAATGAATTGCACTGCTTAGTTCCCCGTAGCTACGCAAGGTTTAACACGGTGACTGCTGTGTTGTCAGTCCTCAACTTAGTCCGGCAAATGTTATAGGCGTCTATTAAGCTAGGAACCTTTTCATGATACCTTGAACCTTTTGACGGCGAGTGCTGCTAAACTAAGACACATACCATGGCCATAAGTACGCTGAGGACCGTGCTGTTGCCGGACTAGTCCTGGTATAGCTATCACCTGACCAGCACAGTTTTGCATTTGTAGGAGCGGTGGAGCAGTCGACACACACATTAAAGAACCGTCGCCGACTAGATCAAAACATTAACCAATTATAGGTGGAAGGAGCTACGCTTGCGCCTGTCGCAGGCCTTTACGCCTGCCTGGCTCCGCTTGGCGTTTGACGACATGGTCGGCAGCGGCCTACAGCTGGTGGACTTCCTACTGACCGCCGGCGACAAGGCGAGCCAGGACGGCGACAAGCTCGCCAAGCGCTACACGACGCACGCTTTCGTCCGAGTCCTGTTCGGCATCGAGGCCAACACGCTCGAGGTGATGCTGCTAGAGGAAGCTGAGGGTTTACCGTGGAGCGCGTCTGTCTCATTCGGAGGGACACCGCTGTTCGGCCAGACCAGGCCTCGGCTGCCTGACCTAGTTTAACTCCATGATGCTGGTCTGTCGCACTGAGAAAAGTGGAGCAAGGCACACAGGCGATCTAAAATGTTTCTTTATTCTGGGATCGTCAAAAACGGTCTTTTTGGGGAGTGGCGGTGGAAAATATAACTCCGGTTCTTTTCTGCAGCCCGGCCAAGAAACTGGTCTCTACGACAGGGGTCGCAAGATCGTCAACGCTGACAACTGGTTGATCAGATTACGGTTCACGACCTTCTTCTACTGCCCAAGTCTACTCAACATCCTCGGCTATGAGTGAGGCATGGTACCACTGACAACAGTGCGTACACTGTAAGAAATTGTGTCGTTATAAAACGAAGATTGTTTGATTAATTGGGAACTGAAGACCTTCGTTTTTAAACGAATATTTTTACGAAGATTTCTTTTTTTTTCCTAACGAAAAGCGTGAGGAGTTTGCAGGTCACTTCCATAGTACAAAGGGCGTTTGACCTTAATTTTAGAGGATAACGTTTTCTTCATTTCATCCCAGCCATGACGAAGTCAATTTGGCTAATCACAAATTCCTGATAACTCGATAACGTTCTTATAAAATTTTGTTATTTTACGAAGTTTTCTTGATTACTTTAGTTTCTTCAGAAAGTCATTTAAAAACGACAATCCCTTAAATTGTACGATTTTGAGTGAAATCAAATAAGAGAAGCAGGACGTTGCGATAACCTCTCTTACGGAGTATTTATTAGTCGGTCAATTAACCGATGTGAAAAGTGATGTATCCCTAGTGAACCAAGGATCAAGTACGCATCCCGAGGGATTTTGTACCGTAGCTAAAGACGTAACCCCGCACGCCGACACCGGCACACTAGCCGGCTCTTACACAATAAGGCGACATGGGATAGCTGAATTTCAAATGGGTGGAGACTGTTTCTTGCTCTACTGGAGCTATCACGTCAGCCGCTATTGCCGTTAACTAACGTTAGCCAATGCATCTCGGCTGTTAGACAGACGAACCCCGAGACGCTGGGCTTCTTCCGCAAGCTGATCCTGGAGAGTGTGCAATCCCGACAACAGGAAGGCATCACACGCGACGACTTTGTCCAGCACGCTGGCAAGCTTATAATGGTCGACGGCAAAGTCGGTGAGCAGCTTGGTTCCGTATTTTGCATTTCCGTATCGTAGTACTAAAGAAATATCCAAAGTAAGCGGAATTTGTTACAGATACATAGTTAACAGGAGCACTGAAAAGCAGTCTGTTGGTATTTAAAAGTTTGTAAAATGGTAAAATTTGTGGACCTTACTTAAAGATGCCGAAGAGTATTCACTACTGCTATAAGAACTTCTAATGTTATCGTTCATAGTTTTGGCGTTCGTGTACTGCATTGCTTGGGCCACATGGGTCCACACTAGGAAGCGTGAATACACTTCCAATATCGGACCACCCACCACGTCCACGCGTTCCTCAGTGGACCGATTTCGTCCAAGCAAAGTCTATGAACGACGGACAGTTTACATTTGCAGTGCACAAAGCACTAGTTTCAAAAAAATCGAATAGGCTGGAATTCAAATTGGTGATTTGAGATCAGGCAATCTTATCTGCGCTGACTCATGCTGTGTTTAACAAGCTTCATTTAAAGTAGTGTCACGGTTGAGAACAAACTGAGGCGAAGCTCTCAGTTCCCGGTAAAAGAGCAAGAATGACAAAATTTCAAATGTTTTTTGTCGGTCTGCTATTTACAGACAACGAGGCGCTGCGCGTAGCCACAGCGCGGGTTTGGCGCGGGTAATCAACGCGTTCTTGGAGACATTCGAGACGGTGTCGTCGTCCATATCAACCGCCTTTGTCTTACTGGCTGCCAACCCGGGTGTGCAAGACAAGCTCCGTGCCGAGCTGCGCGGAGCCTTCCCGGCGGGCAGGCTCACAACCTACGATGTGCTCGTGGGTCTGCCGTATTTGGACTGCGTTTGCAAAGGTTTGTGGACATCCGGGTCTCCGGGCTCATTAATCACCAATCCAAGACTTTAGCAAGAAGCATTTGAGTGACCCTGTGCATGAAAGAAACTTACAAGCTCAGTCATTTACGGAAAGTCGACATTATCCCCGCCCCACGTTCAGTTTCATGCCCCGTCCCACAGCCTGTGATAGTCATCTAGGGTCAGTGTAGCCAATAAAATCCCACCGGGCAAGTGGGTAAGAAAACCACAGGGTTACATGTCTAATCTTAGCTGTCGTGGAAAATTTTTATGGTGCTAAAATATCCCTTACATCACGAACACCATTTGAAAGCCAGATTTTAGCGACAGACTACACTCGTCAGTGTTAGAAGTTGGTTTCTTGGCTGCACAAGTGTTATTTATTTTACCTTCCACAAAACAGTTGCGTCCTTTTTTTTTACTGGCTGCATTGACAGATCGTAAATTGCGATTGCCTCCTTGGTTTTTAAGTAATACGCGTTCGAAATGTGTTCAAAAGCCCTGCACCGTATTTGCTCTTCAAATCCTCAAGAAACGGGATGTGGAATGATAACAGGCCTGAAAAGGTGAAAGTAGTAAGTCACAAAAACGTGATTTTATTGGCTGCTATTCCCTGACCAAGAACGGTCTGGGTGTTGTCGCGCGGTCCTGGGAGCCGTACACTGACCTGTTAAGTATCCGTAAAGTTAGACTATACACTCTAAAGTTCTTACGGATGATTTGATCCGTATTACAAACAAAATGGACTGTATCTTACAAAGGATTTTGCGCAGCCGTAGTACGGATGACCATGACTGTAAAATACGGACATCTTGATCCGTATCAAAAATGCTCTGTATACTACGGATACAATCAGGTCATGAAAGAAAATTATGTCCGTAAGCTATGGCCAATTATTTATGGGATGGACATTTTGATCCGTATCAAAAATGGTCCGTATGCTACAAATACAAACAGCTCATGAGAGAAAATTATATCCACAAGGGGCGGTGCCAGTACTACGTGACCGATTTCAGGCCACTTTTTGTCCCCCCCCCCCTATCCCCATGACATGGATAACCTTCCCATGTATTTAAGATAGGGTCTGGTTTTTAGCAGACCCCCCCCCCCCTCCAAATACCTACGGTCAATTATTTATGGGAATCGATTTAAATGGATTACAGACGGCAACTGACATTGAATGCTCGACTACTCAACCAATGCTATGGTTAATATCCATATTGTTCCTTACTTCCCTGAGCAACAATCATCAGTTTATAGACCAAGCAGAGGCACCAGGAGAAAGCATGGACATGGAAGAGTATAAATGTTCCATGGTTCCACAATTTCTCAAGCTGAGGCACACTTATTGCATACTTGGATGAAAACATTGATTTGAATCCAAAAGTAGCTTGAGAAGGTGTGGGTAGGATAACACAAACTGACTATTTTGCTGCCAATGTCACTGTCATAAAACTTGGGAAGCTTGCTTCCTTGGCACCAGAGAGTAGGTTAGTACAGGACAATTGTAACTTGTCTCACGACCCGAACGGGCATTTAATACCACGCACGTGCAACACGCGTGTACCAAGAAGCGACGAGATAACTGTCATGCGCGTTCGAACGTCATGACGAAAACACATGATTTGAAAACCGTTAAGAACAGAATCGTTGATGAGAACGAAGTTGTGGCGCTCGAGGCAGCCATGTTTGTTTTTGCTCACTCTCTCTCTCTCACACACACACCACAGGTCTTTGATCGAGCCGGTCGCCTCCGCTAGGTGGCGCCAGGTTCGATTTACTCATACTCACATTCGGAAGTCTTTGCAAAACAAAAAGCGAAAAATGAGATTGCAGCTGTTTAAATATTAAATTAAATATTTTAAAAAGACGTTAGAACCAAGTATTTTGCAAGTAATTTCCCTCTACCTCCAAGTCATACCTACTAGGGTCATAGAACAGAAAAGTTCATCATGAATATAGAGAATCTGAGAAATATATTTCGCAATAGATCCAATACATGAATGAAACTATTGCTTGAGACAACTTTAACGAAATTAATTATCAACAAATTTAGTACAAAATTTTAAGAGGATGTAGGTCTACACAAAGATAGCTGCCGCTAAAAACTTACACTTGTTGCCAAGTAGCAGAGGACCAATTCAAAAGTTAGTTTTTTTTTTATAAAACTCAGCTTGTAAGATATAGTAAGATGCCATAAAGAAATATTTGACATGTAAGATACAAATGATACAAACAGATACAGAAGATTTCATTTGGCTAATGCAAAGGTGTGAGTTTTTTACTCAGCTTTTAAGCTTTCACTTTAGAAAAAGAGCTGCTACAAACGTTACAAATTGTCTTAATTACCTCAAATAATGCAACAAAAGAACCTCAGGACAAACACTAATGATCTATGTTTTAAGAAATTTAGAAATACATTGAGATGAGTTTAACACAAACAAATGTTTGACAGATGCGCCATATAAGGTACAAATGATACAGAAGATCTCATTTGGCTAATGCAAAGTTGTGAGTTTTTTACTCAGCTTGTAAGCTGTCAGAAAAAGAGCTGCCACAAACATTACAAATTGTCCTAATTTCCTCAAATAATGCAACAGAAGAGCCTGAGGACAAGCACTAATGATCTATGTTTTAAGAAATTAAGAAGTACATTGAGATGACTTTAACACAAACAAATATTTGACGGTAGCACCACATAGGGTACACATATTAAAAACACATAGATACAAATTAACTAAAGAGCCACTGACTAATTCGTACTTATGTTTTTTGGCAACTGTACGGAGGCACTGTCCCCAAGTACGAGACAGAGGGCTTCAAAGTTGTTGCGGCTCCCTATGGCCATTAGGTATGGTTGAACAGGGTGCCTTGCTTTTTCCCTTTTCTTCTCTATTTCATGTTGCACATTTGATCCGACCTAAAAGAAAATTAAAAAAGGTTGTTAATGTTAAAGAAAAGAAAAGTCAATAACTCACAGAACTATACCTAAAAATTCATAATACAAAGGATACAAAGGACAATTAAAAAGGCATGAAAAAATTTGCTCATTCGCTGTCATACAATTACAAGAACACACTTACTGGCTACATGCAACCTTCAGTATCCCTTGGGGAAATGACTTTTCATCTTTTACACAAGAGACTAAGTCTAAGAAATCAGCAGCCTGGATGGTTTGATGAAGATTTGCAAAGGTGCCTGGTAGATACCGAAAATTATTGCATATCGCACCAAACCTTTTCAGCAGGGCATTCTTAGCCTCATACCTTAGATGAGAAAAAACAGAACACAAGACACAAAACATGAGAAATACAAACAAGGTAAGGTAAGGTAAGCCGGTCGGCAAAGGCCCACCCCCTTGTGGGGGATACTGCCTCCGGGCGGAGTCATAGGCTGGCTCGATCCGGTATTTTAATCCGCCGGCACGGTGCCCGGGCCAACAACCTGGAAAGAGGGGTCAGTACAAGGCCACCCCGGCCAACCCTCGACAGGGAGAGACCAGGGCCCCCGAAAGGCTAGGGCCACCCTGGGAAGAAGGAAGTTAGTTAGCTAGGCAGGCGAGAAGCAGCAGGTAGCAGGCAGCAAGCACCTTATGCCCATGCAGCGGAAGCGGAGGCATGCATTGCGGCGCTGGGCGCCCCTAGACGTCGCCCTCGACCTCGGTGCCCTCCTCCTCCTCCTGCTGGTCCAGGAAGGGGGCCCGCTGGAGGTGCAGGGAGGCCGCGGCTTTGGACCTGAGGAGGCGCCTCCAGCCCTCCGCTGGCCGGGGAAACCTCCTCAAGTCCCTCTTCAGGGAGTCCTTGTACGTGAAGCAAGGGCGCCCCTGCATTAGCCATCCTAGGCGCAAGTGAAACGCGCTCTTCAAAATGTGCCCCTGTGGTCTGCGGATGATGTGCCCGTAGTACCGGATACGGGCCCTGCACACTGCCCTTGCCAAGGATGATTCGCCCAGCTCCTGCGGGGTGAGGGCCGGGGTGCCCCCCCTGGCCGTCCCCAGCAGGCCGTTGAGCAGCACCGCCGACTCCCTCTGCAGCGTGGCCCTGGACCTGACCGTGGAGGCGGCGGTGCAGAGCTCATAAGAGAGCGCCGGGGAAATGATGGTGCGGTACAGCTTGTAGACCAGCCGCACCGGGAGGGGGTGGCGGTGGAAAGTGGGTAGGAGCGCCGCCGCACCCCTCTGCGCCCTCCTGATGCGCTGATGCACCATGGGCTGTCTATCGAGGCCCTCCCCGATCACTGCCCCGAGGCAAACGATGCGACGCACCTGCTGGAAGAGGTGCCCGGCAATGCGCACCTGCCTAGGGAGCCCCTCTCCAGTGTGGCCGGGCTGCCGCACCAGCAGTTCACTTTCACTGAAGTTGATCTCCATCGTGAAGCGCTGCAGCAGGGGGATGAGTTCGCGGACGAACTCCTCGATGGCCTCCATGGAGGTGGCCATTAGGAGAAGGTCGTCCGCGAACGCCAGGCAGGCCGGCAGGATGGTCTCGTTGAGGAGGTCCAGCGAGAACGCCGGGCATCGCTGCACCACCTGGCGGATGATCCAGTGCAGCACAAAGATGAAGAGCCGGGGGCTGAAGGGACAGCCCTGCCTTACCCCTTGCCCTCTGATGATGGTGCGCAGGAGGTCCTTGCCCCACCTGATGGTTGTGGTGTCCGTGAGGGCCACCGAGATGATGTGGTTGATGAGGTAGGGGGAGATCCCCTCCCTCTGGAGCACTTCCACAATACCTCGGAGGGCCATGGATGGAAAGGCTGCCTTGAGATCGATTGCCAGGATGAACACCGGGACAGCCGCCCTCCAGTGTTCATCCAGGACTCGTCGCACAGTGAATATATGGTCATAAGTTGACCTCCCCGAGATGAAACCGGCCTGGTAGGGCGGTATCTCCGGGGTGGCCTCCTGGATCAGTGCCAGCAAGTGCTTGACGATGAGCTTGTACCATGGTGACACTAGTGCGATGGTGCGGAAGTCCTCCACGGTGAGGGGGTTGGCCTTCTTCGGGATGGGGACCTGGACCGAGGCTGTCCAGGCCACCGGGAAGGCGTTGTGCACCCAGCATTGCTCCACGTAGGGGTGCGCCGCCTCCCAGAACTCGATGGGGGCGTGGATTAGGAGCTCGGCGGCTACCTCGTCCGGCCCGTATGCCCGCCCCCTCGAGAGGGCACGCGCATAGCCCATGAGCTGCTGGGGGGAGGGGGGCGGCACCCGCGGGTCGGGCAGCTCAGGCAGCAGGACTGGGGGGGGGGGGGGGGGGGCCTCCAGGCCGCGGAGCACTTGCTCCCAGTCCAGCGCCGATGGCCCACGCCTGCCCATCTGCACGATCCTGCGCTCCTTACGCAGCGTGCGGTAGAGCAGCGCCATCCGCCTCGGGGGCTCCTGTACCTGTAATGAGGAGAGAAACCGAGCCTGCTTGGCATTAGCGTGCTCACGCTTCGCCGCCTGGAGTGCCGCCTGTGCCTGCCGCAGTAGCTCCGCCGCGTAGTGGTCACCCGGCTCCCTGTCGTGCAGGTGCAGGGCCCCCCGCCGCGCGTTTGCGCACGCCAGCGTGTTGGGGGTGCACTGTAAAAATTTCTTCGTAAAATAATGAGTCAGTCCTATACGAACAATTAACGAGAGTCCTCATTCCTGGTAGTTACGAGAATTTCTTGTAACCTAACGAATAGTTCATTAATTTTAAAAACAGGATTGCCATAATTTAACGACCAATTAGTAAGTTTACTAATACTTCACTGTTTTTTAAAATGCAATATGGTGGTCTTTTCACGCCACAATTTTGTGTCCTCCAAATGATTGCTTTTAGTTTGAAAGAAAGCAGCTCACTTCAGAACTTAACCCAGCTTTTCTGTAACTGCTAATAGTAGGAAGACCAGAATAGTTTTGTAATTTGAATCTTCAAGTAAAAGAAATTCCATCATCGGCACACCTTAAGCACTAACTAAGACTACAACGACAACTTAATATTTGGGTTTTCTAAAATAGGGCCCTCCCCGTCAGATATGAAGCTAAAGGATGGCAAAGCCAATTCTCAAAGCATTCCATAAGAGCCCTGCGATGGTGTGTGAACTAATTTGTTGTGGATTCGATTGTATTGTAGGTAAGCTAAGCTTGGATAAACAATGCCTGCAAACTCAGCACTCAATACAACACCAAGTAGAAGGATTTCCCTATCAGATCACATGACCATAAAACTTTCAACAGCAATTCTAGCTTTGCACGACCGGAACAAAACATCAAAACTAGCAGACAAGTAAACAAAACAAGCGCGGGGTGAGGGGGGGGGGGGGGTAGTATGGTATGAGAAATATGGAACCAATGAATAGGGGGCGGGGTGATTTTCTAACATAAAGATGTATTCGTAGGTTTGATCCAGTGCCTAGGCTGACCTGACATGTGTGCATCTTCTGGTTCGATTCGTGTTTCCGAAGGGCCTCTGCCTTGTGTGTTCGGTGGCGGGCGCGCACTGGCGCCCGCCGCGCCGCCCTGTGCATTCATCTCTGCAGCGTGCAAGACCGATAAATCGTCTGCTATCCATCGCCCGAAAGTTCTGGTTATGTTGATCAACTTCAGTTCACACAATGTGTTTTTGCACAAAAAATTTAATTCTCGGTTCGGATTTTTGTGCGGAAGACTTGAAAGCTAACCCTTTTGGCCTTCTGAAAGGTCTTGGGGATGGTAAGCAGTGTACTACAACATCTTGTGACTGGATCATCTTGTTTCTGTTCTTGAATCAAAGCCGTTGACGCTTTTTAACCTTCAACTTGCTGAGTACAGTAATGTGAAGGCACTTATGCGCCCCGGCTTTTCCTCAGGAAACGGCGAGAGGTCTTTGTACAATAACCTAACTTTTGTGTTTGACTAATTGATTTGTCCATTTATTTTTATTTTTGTTTAGGTTCTCTGGGAGCGTTCTGCACATTAACTTGGTTCTCCATCTGTGAGTTGACTTAAATTAAACAGGACAAAGACAAAGTTTCATTAGATCTCCAAACAGATTTATAAAAATAATGGTTTCAAACACCATGCTTTGCTAAGATGAAACGATTGTATGATTGTTTAACATTTGTAATTTGTGGTTGATATGTGAAATCTAATTAAGTTTTCATTCGGGATATAGTGAAACCTTTGCTACACCTACCTACCATTTCTTTGATATTTTTGTTCCCCAGACATGTCATGAAGTTGCTTGTCACAGTTTTCTGTCTACCGAGTTGGCTGATTCGGATGTGTGTAAACAATGGTGTCGAGGTATGTATACACTCAGCTATTTTAAATCTTACTATGATAGTTGTCTGAGGGGACTTGACAAATTTAGATAAGCAAGAAGGCATAGCCAACTATTTTCCTTTTAATTGTATGTCACTATTTGGTTCTACACTCTAAATGCTTAAGGGCAATTTTGTTCCTATTATTACAGCCAAATAATGCACGACGGACAATATTATTACCAGTACAACTCTCGATGCTGCAAAGCCATAACTACTCATTCAAAACTAATAACAAGCTGCAGACTGTACTGATTATAGCCTATGTTTGTTTCAGATGTCTTCTGCTGCTGCTTTTTTTATGGTTAAATGAAGATTGGAGTAATGGCAGTGAATAGCAGTTTAACTGTTGTTTGGAGACACATAAATTCTGCCCTGGTATGCCTGCAGGTAAACGTGTCTGATGGATGTGTTATACATGTATTCCATTTTATCATGTATTGTGTGGGTTGACAATTCTTTGCTTTCCTTTGATATCCCAGGATCTCAACTAAAATGGCTAAAAGCTATATGTGAATTAGCATGAAGATAATAACTGTATTATTAGTTTTATTATTTTGACCATGCAATTCATGAGATTTGAATTCAGTGTCTTGATCACTGGACAGTGTATGAACCATTGTTACCTGCTGTTAGGGCAACGCTCTGCGCCTGGCGGACGAATGGAGAAGATAGATGAGAAACAAGGATATGTTAGAAAAAATTATGCAATGAAATTTTTTCTTCATGAATTTTTTTTACATAGGAATGCTCTAGATTATTTTTAGGATAGGGAAATGGGAATAGGTTTAGTTTCATAGGTAGGTACTCGTGGGCGAGCCGAGCCGAGTCGTTGAGACCTCGACTCGCCGACGGAGTACAGATAGGATAATGATAGGATAATTTCTGGTGGGGTGGCACCTTGCTTTGTTTGTTCTAACTCTCCCGTTCTCTTATAGTGCTGATGCAGCATGTCGTTGTGATCGTGTTGCTGTGCGGCAGCGGCTGGGCAGCAACGATGCGAAGAAACAAGCACCTGTTTGTGTGACCCATCCTCGAACGGTGACCTAAAAATTTATCGCTCGGTTCCGGTCCAGTGGACCAATCGAGAGGCTCCCAAGATAATCGACTTCGCGGCCGAAGAAGAGATAAAAATTTGGGACCATGAGTTGACGGGAAGACCTGTGAGAAGAACAAAACATCAAAACTAGCAGACAAGTAAACAAAACAAGCGCGGGGCACACAACGAACGAGAGACCGGGAGAGCCGACCAGGGCTTCCCTGAGTGGGCTATCGACACCCCGGCCGCCATCATCGGAGCGGTTCTCGGCACCATACTGACGGCGCTGACGGCCGTCGCAAGGCGGTGGTGGTCGCGGCGTCACTCCCATCCCCGACGAGTGAACCATCCCCGACGAGAGAACGTTCCGTTGCCGCGGCGTCACTATGTGACGCGGGGCACGACGATGGGAGAACCGCTGCGGCGCCCGCCCCCGCCTCCAACGAGAAATATGGACACTTCAATGTGCGTTTCAAGGAGTACCCCGTACTTAAACTGGGAGGAGCTAGACTAATTATTGCTATATTAAGTGCTAGGAAGTGTGTTTTTTAAAGTGTAATGCAATTTCTTATTTTTTTTTAAACGGTTTTTTAAAGGGTTTGTACTTTGTTTTGTTCTGTGTATGTGCCTGAAAAAAAAAGTGTTCTTTGATTAAGTAATCGTGCAGTAATCGTGTATATATATTTTTTGAGGATTTATTGTGTTTGTTGTACTTGTTGGGTTTTTTTTCTCTAGAGTTAATTTAAAAAGTTCTTAGTTGTTATTTCATATTGTTTTTTTTACTCATACATTTTTGCTGGGATTTGTTTCATTTTTATATTCTTTTTATCCTTGTCATTTTTTTTCTCTTATCGTAGAACTAGAGGTGGCACCGGGTCAACGGGGACGTTGCCCCAAAAGTTCGGCGGGGGATGTTAGGGCAACGCTCTGCGCCTGGCGGACGAATGACCCACTCAGCTGGCCAGGGGTGTCAAGTGTCATCTGCGGGCGGCCAGCTGGGAGAAGTACGGGGTTGGTCCGCCAGAGCGCAGCACCGACCGGGGGCGCGTCGAGAGGAACGTGGCCGGAAGGTGAGGTGGAAAAAAAAGAGGGATGGTGGATTGTGAGAAGAAGGTGGCTGATGTGTGAATAGTTTTGGTGCAGCGAAGAGACAATAAGTGAAGTGGACTGAAGAGTGGAGATCAGTAGAGGAACGATAAGAGAATGAACGGTGAGTGGGACAATCGGAGCGAGGGTGCCACCCTTTAATTGTAATGTAGATGATATAAGGTTAGACAGGTAGAGAGTAGGCTTAGGTTTAGGTTAACTGTACACGTGTGGGATAAATGAAAGGGACTAAAAATTGAAAGATCGCACCGACACATTTAAAATACCCTACCTCCCAGAATGACTTGGACCAGCGGGCGAGCAGCATGCAACCGAGAACGAAGGTAGAGAAACAAGAGACAGGTACGTTCGTAACACTGCTCAACATTTATGGAGTTTTGACATCTCTCTGAAAACAAGGTGTGTTACAAGTCCTTTCTTGAACTCTTATTTTTTCTTTAACAAATAAGGATTATTCAAATTACCCAGTATAGTTAAAACTTCATTTATGTTTTAGGTCTCTGCTGCAGCCATCTAAAAGTGAACACTTTGAGCACTAACTTTCGTACTGATCTGGTGACGATCATTCTCAAATAGGCAGTTTCTGTGTGTGTGTTTCTCTTGGTTTATCTTCCACTATTAGTTAAGTAAGTATTATATTAGTATTCTTACAGAAGTAATAGTTTTTATTCAACAACAACGACAAATTATTTATTTTAGAAAAGGTGATTAGTGATACTCATTCATATATTTTTGTTGCTGGTGGTATAAATCTCTATACATTGGCTTCTTTTTAACTGTTGGCTCAGAGTCAGGCTTTGCACAGAACTCCTAGCATTGTCTTAGCTGCAGTGCTCCGTGTTGCAGTTGCGCTCCTCCCCTGCCGAGCATGGTGCGCGGAGGTGACGGGGAGAACGCCATGCAGGCCCAGGCCGTGCTTGTGGTGGCGGCGGCGGCTGTTGGCGGCGGGCCGGGGCCGCCTGTGCTGCAAGTTTGTCACCGAAATCACCGTGGAGCAGCACCTCCTCGACGACCCGCTCGCAAGGGCACGACACCACCTCCAAGACACCAACGGGGACCTCACGGAGCTGGCCAGGGGAGCAACCTTGGGTCACTGCGTTCGAGCAGACGCTGGCCAGCGGCGGCGTCACAGGCAGACGGCCTCCTCGAGCGCGGGCCCGCGTCGCTGCTGACAGCACCCTCCTGTACTACTGTCCCTGCTCCTCGTCAGCGGGCTCCTGCCGGGCGTCCGCGCTCGGCCACTGCCGCTCCATCACAAAGCAGTTGCGGGGGCCTTCTCACAGGTAAGGACGGTGGAGGTGCGGGCGCGGGTCCAAAAGCGGCCGGAGGGAGGCCGGCGACATTCCCCTTTGCCCCCTCCCCCACCCCCACCCCTGGATCCACGCACGCGGAGGTGTGCTGCAGCCGCCTCCTACACGGCCGTCCTGGCGGGCCTCCATGTCAGTTTACATGCATTCTCTTGCTCACAGCTAAGCAGGCGTCGTCAACGGCGACCCTGTCGACGGCGACGCCAGGCCTCCTCAGTGGACCAGCGAGGACGCCATGGGCAGAACGCTGGCGGCGAGGGGGCCCCAGCACACTCGAGGAAGCTGAGCAGGCCCACGGTGCCTGTGGACATCTGCCGCCGCCATGGCCACTTCGCGTAGCACCCGGCCCCCACCAAGGGACTGGCGCAGCCGGCGCACTCGCGGCCACCTCTTGGACGTCGAGGTAGGTGACACCGACGGCCTCCATGCGCCCGGCATCCGGACCCCGGCCGCCGCGCCGCCGTCCTCCACGGCCCCGTCCTCCGTGGCCTCGGCCAGCCATCCCGCCGCTTAACTACAACATCCGCTCTGTTCACAGGTGGTGGACATGGCGCTGGCGCCCGCCGCCTGCTCACCGGAGAACTCCAACAGGGCCTTCTCGTCGGCGGCCGGGATAGGCGATTGTACGAGCACCCCGCCAAGGTGTGCGTCGTGGACGAGGGGTCCTCGCGGAGCAGGACCACGGCGAACACGGCCACCTCTCGGACGACGAGGTAATTGACGCCGACGACCGAGGGCCGGCGCGGTCCGTGCACGTCGACGACTCCGACCCAACCCTGGAGGTGCACCGCCTTGAGGAGGTACAGCGACACGATCTGGGTGACGGCGGCTACCGTCGTGGGCGCGAGGGTAGTCGACGCGTCGTGTTCAGGGGTGAGCCTTTGGTGCACCCGCCGTGCTGACGCGGTGCTTGTTCGTCTCCGAGTAACGAGGACGGTTTCTGTCTGTTTTACAGTGCGCACACTCATCGCATCATCCTCCTGTACGACGGCTGTCTTCGAGGGCCGGATGCCGCACCGTCGGCATCCCCCCTTCCCCCCTCCCACACACACGAGGCGGAGGTCGCGCGCAGCATGCCCGTCAACGGCGGCCTCGGCGGAGAGACAAACTGAGCACGCCGGGGGTGCACTCTGGCGCCAGCCATGTCGAGGGTAGGCCGCCCGCTGCACAGCCGTGTCCGCCAGCCTCCAAGATTGCCTACCATCACAGGCGCTCCATCTACCAAGGAGGAGAAGCAAGTAGGGAAGGGGGAGGGAGCGTTTTACTCCTTGTTGAGAATGTTTCCGCAATGGATTTCATGTAATCTGGTATAGGTAACAATCTTCCTCCAATAATTGCCTCTGATTTTCTTTATCTCAGACATTTTGTTGGGTTTGTTTGCAGAGTTAGCTGGAGTACGATCAGCAACATCACTCACATTTCTTTATGTGTTTCGCTGCTATGGATGCAAGATGAGATACCATCATTTCAAGTCAATATCGAGCTCATTTCCAGTGTAACTTTTGTACGCGAGAAACTTCTTTTGATACTTGTGTTCGAAATACATGGCTACGGCTTGTATACAGTAAGGATTTTATGCTTTTTCTTTTATAAATGTCACGGAAGATGTACACATACACTTTTGGCGTACCCAGTCCATCCTTGCACAGACTGGGTTCCCAGGCAACTATCTGGACTTATCATGGGACCTTCCACAAAATAGAAATGCTGTTCCTGTGTTTTTTTTAATTTTCAGGGAGTATTTTAAAAACCCTCTGTTTTTTGTAATTTAACGAGAAAATGACGATAAATTTTCAAAATGATCTTTCGTAAAATAACGGGTAAGTTCGCCTTTAAATTTACTCGGAAGTGCCTTGTCGGCGCCCGGGGAGGTTGAGGTGCTGGAAGCCCCTGAGGCCCCGGGGGAGCCTGGGGGGCCCGCGGGCCTCGCTGCTGCCCTGCCTGATTGGGGTGATGCTGATGCCGGTGTTGGTGGTGAGTGTTTGGCTGCCGTGTGTGCGAGTTTAGCCGTTGTGTGTTGTTGAGTGCTGTTGGATGTTTGTCCCCAGAGCTGGATTAGTGGGCGGAGTGCGCCGCCGCCTGGGCCGAGGAGTAGAGCTGTGCGGTTATTACATTTCGTAACCGGTTATCGGTCATTGGAATAACCGCGGTTATAACCGGTTAGCGGTTCACTGTAAAAAATTCAGTCCTTTAATAAAGAAGATTGTTTGATTAATTGGGAACTGAAGACCTTTGTTTTTAAACGAATATTTTTACGAGAATATCTTCCTTTTTTAACGAAAAACATGAGGACTTTGCAGGTCCCTTCCATAGTACAGAGGGCCTCAATTTTAGAGGATAACGCTGCGTTATGTTTTCTTCATTTCATCCTTACTATGAGGAAGTCAATTTAGCCAATCATACATTCCTGATGACTGGATATCGGTCGCAAGAAAATTTCGTTATTTTACGATGTTTCCTTGATTAATTTAGTTTCCTTAAAAAGTCGTTTAAAAACGACAATCCCTTACAGTGTTATTTTGTTTACACCGGTTATTTGGAATGAACCGGCTAATTCCACGTAACCGGTTAATTTGAAATAACCGGTTATTTGAAATTAACGGGTTATTTGAAATTAACCGGTTATTTTCTGATAACCGGTTAATTTAAATTAAAACGTGGAAAATGGCAAATAAGAAGACGTTATATAATTCAGAACAATATATTGTATACATACATAGGTTTTCCTTACAGAGATCAAAAGAAAAGAAAAAAAGGATTGCCTTCTCATGGCCGGGACACGCTTTCTTATGGACATAACATGACTACTACAAACCACCCTTAGGGGTGAGGCAGGAAAGTGGCGGGCGGCGGCCAGGCAGGCGGCGGCGGGCACTCGGCTCTCGGCTCGGCCGGCTGCACGCGGCACGCAGCGAGCAGGAGTACGAGCCCGAGCCTAGCCCAGCTCCTACCCTACTACCAGACCGCCAGTCCCAAATCCCAATCCAACCGGTTAATACAACTCGCACCGTTTTCAATCGTTTAATTTCCTTAGCAGGTTACAACCGGTTATAAATTAATAACCGGTTTCAACCGGTTAACCGGTCAATTCTGTAACCGGTTGTGCATTAACCGGTTATTCAGAAAAAAAACCTCGGGTCACCGGTTATTGAAAATAACCGGTTATTAACCGGTTAACCGCACAGCTCTACCGAGGAGCAGGAGGTGCGCGCTGCCGCGGAGCGTCAGCTCCTGGAGGTCGCCGGCGCCGAGCTGCTGTTGGAGGAGGAGCTGAAAGAGGAGGCCGAGCGGCACGAGCTGGAGCGGGCGGCCTGGGGGCGCGCCGGGAGGAGGAGCGGAGCCGCCAGGTGGACGAGCTGGACCTGTTGCTGGCCGAATAAACGCTGCTGATCCCATTTGTTGTTATTACTCACCGAGGTGTGGTGTTTACCCTCTCCGTTGTCTACCCTGCCTTGTTGGTCCTTCCCTCGCTGCCCCTATTGTCGGGTGCGTTGCCCGGCTTCGATGTATCCCGAGCTGTGCGTTGGGGCTCCTCAGCCCCCGGCGCCACCACACATGCAAGCAAGAGGCAAAGCAAGCAGAAGCAGTTGGAGTTTGCGGCATGCAAGCAAGCTGGCGGGAAGCAGCGTGCAGGCATGCAGGCGTGCCTAGCGAGGGTGCGATCGCGTTTGGCGTTTAGCAAAAAGGGAGGAAGTTCAGCACATGCAACCCCCTTCCTCCTTCCCAGGGTGGATCGCGTGGAGACATTCTCCGCCACGATGGTTACTAGCTAGCCTAGTACTCACCGCCCACCCCCACAAAACATGAGAAATACAAACACAAGAAAAAATATTTAGTCTGTCTAGCTTACTTAAGAACATTAAAAGAAAATTTGATAGGAAAGCTTTAAAAATGTTACAAAAATTAAATAAAAAGTATTCACCTCATACACCAATACAAAACTACTTTTTGATGAGGTTTACATAGTGTAGAATGTGGTGATGCTTCTGCAGTGGCCTGATGACTTTCTGTTTCTTCTTTTTCTTGGTTTCTGTTTCTGGCACAGATGGTTGTGGGTCCTCTACAAAATCTTCATCCTCCTCTTGTAACAGAAAATCCTCATCGTCCAGTTCTGCCTGTTCCTCCACTTCCTCTTCAACTTGGAGATAAATGGGAAGGGGGTACAACACAATGAAGAGAGAGTGGTGGTCACGGATTAGCTGCTCCAGCTGGTCCAAGTCCCCTTCAGACAGGTCAGAGCTGAAAATTATATCACTCATCCTCTTGAGCAGCACCAACAGATTTAGATGGGGACAATCCTCAGGCACTTTACTGGCCACAATGAAAGGGAACACACGGAGGAGACACCACGTCTGAGCAGCTGATTGATGGATAACATAAGAGAAAGGTTTGGTAAGGGAATCCCTAGTAAAATTTGGAGAAGGTTTATTTTTTATATCAGCGGGTCCATAATTGAAAGACTTCAAGCCAGCGTTCAGATCTTCTATTTCAAACAATTTTTGTTGCATTATTAATTCATGTAACACAAGCTTGATCTCCATTGGGGCAATGCCCCTCAAGATGTCATGCATTGTGTCCTTTATCATGGCCTCTGGGAAATCGGCATACCTTGGCTCAGAGACAAGCTTACTCTCTCTCTTGACACCAGAGGACATCATGCCAAATACTTTTCCCCGTGTGTTTAGCTCATGAAGATTTTGAAGATGAACTGCCTTGGATCGTAGGAGTCCCATAGCAAATACATCACCGAAGAACTCCCGCTTGGTGACAAGGCAAACCGAACAAAAACGGTTTGATGATGGGCTGCCTAAACCAAGAAGCTCATGGCCAGCCAGTGAATCAGCAGAGCAAGAGGTCAAGGTGGCTCGTAGAGTGTACGGTGCCCCATTCACCTGGATGGGGACACCTTCCGACTCCAGCTGTTCCATCTCATAAAAAAACGGCTCTAGCAGAGCATCGACCTCTCTGCTGACAGGAAGATCTTCCCTGTATGCATATGAGTTGATAAAGATGGAGCGCAGCCTTGCATTCTCCTCTAGTGGAAGGTTTTGGATGGTTAGTGCATCAGAAACTAATTTATGAATGGATGTCTTCGACCCCAAAGCATTCACTACTTCACTGTCATCCATCCACTTATTGAGTCTGATAGTGAAGGGATATTTAGAAATCAACGGATTATTCTTAGCAACAGAGCCATCTAAATAGGATCTGATGCGTCCATCTGTGCTTGGCCTTTCACTGTGAATTAACTCAAACAAAATAGGGTTGTTCAACACCTTAGTCAAAATTTTGATGACTGACACATACTCAAAGGACACTGGAACTTGAACGGGGACAATCAAGCCGGTTTTTCTATCTCGCCTTTCATCCCATCGTGGTTCTAAAGCCATTGAAGTTGGTCTGACCATACCGAAATGCTCTTCAAAATACCTCAGTTGCTGCTCACGACTCGATAAGTTTTGGAAGGGATCTTGGAAATTAATGTTCCTCACAGAGAGATCTACAGTATCCTGACTAATATTACTGGACCTGAGATTGGAGGAAATTTCTTGTACTGTCATAGCCACTACTTCCTCCATCAATTTTGCCGTTTCTTTCATAAAAAATGAAATGGCAACTCCAGGCACATTGCCATGTCTCTTGATACGGAGTAGTAGAAGGGCAGCAGCCTTCTCCAGCTTCAATGCGAAATCATCAGATTCTGAATGTACTGACTCACCATCAGCGTCAGGGAAGTCACAATCACCAGGCACAACATTTCCATTGTTTTCAGGAGAAGCAGTTCTCATGTGACCTAAGTCTGTTCGTGATATACGTGATGTCCTACTCTCTGATGAGCCCTGTGACTCCGACTCTGACTCCGTCAGACTCTCTGCATGGTGCAGTTGCAAATGTCGAATCCATGACGATTTCACATTGAACCTCAGTTCCACATCATAACAATCACCTTCCTTACAATAAAATGGAGCCACATGATCTTCTTTCAGGTGCTCTTTCAGACCTTCGAAACCCCCATATATCTCACAGTCACAATGTAAGCAATGCACCATCTTTAAAAAAAACAAACAAACAGTGTACTCACATAATGTTACAATTCAGTCAGTAACAACAATAATGACTTTCCAGAGCAAACTTTATGAGTCAAACAATATTGAAATTATGAAATATGATACACGGGGCCAGACTGACAGAGCACATTGTAGACATTACTTACTTTTGAGAGTTTCGAGAATTCTGTCCTCTAGCCCCGCAGCCCGCAATCGATTCTGCAGCTCTGCAGCAGACAGCGGAGCCAAAGCTTGGCACTGCATCCTTCATCGAACAGCAAAAATTAAAGTAAAATTATTATTTTGAAGAACATTTACAAGAAAAGTGACACGCCGTTTTAAAATTTCCAAGGAGAAAAACAATATGGTGTTTCCAAAGAGAACCTAACCTGCAAAGGTAAACAAAGCAGTCTGTTTACGTCAGATGCCTTATTACATAATTCCTACACAATTTGTCACTTGTTGTAAAAAAAAAAGAAAACTTTGTAAACAAACGGTTACCGAAAAATTGAGATATAAGTTGGAAAACTTAGTAAACATTTAGTAGCATTTGTTTTAAGAGTGATAATTATTATCTAAATAACAGCAGACGCAATAGCAGTAAGAAGCAAGCAAAACGGTCGGGAAGGGGAAAAGGGGGGGGGGGGCAGAAGGAATGAGAGGAGAGAAAAGAAGGGGGAGGGGGAGTATGGCGGGAAACACAGGGGGTAAGCTCACACATAAGAGTCCCTTCCAGGGTTACATGAAATAATGGGCGGGCCTCGGCTTTTAAACGCCTTCCCCCTCGGTCGGCTACACGCCCGCCTTCCCCGACGGCCCTCCTACCACACATCGCTCCCCACGGGTCACTGAAAGATTTTCAGCGCCAACTATTTAGGCAGATTCGAACTAATTCTACTGATCACCACTGTAACTATCGTCCAATTAAATATTGAATGTAGAACACACCTCGACAATCCCTGAGTCAGGCCGGGAGCAGGTAGCTGCCGGTACCGGTGGCTCTGGCTCGGACTCGGAGGGCTCGGCGGACCCACGCTCGGAGACTCTGGGCGTCAGCACAGCACGAATAAAATTCGCCACTCACGAACGGGGACCTGCTACAGCACCACAAAAGATAACGTTATCATGCAAGAGAACAATATCCAGCCATCTTCATTCAGGCACAAGTACGGTGAAAACAAGCAACTGCAAAAGCACAATTAAGTCGCGAAGCGCGTCCAAATTCTGAACTGGTACAATCGCAACCGTCAAACAGTCACCGCCAACGGCCCCGCAGTGTAACAGGTATGCCAACTGTTAAACGATGCGTTTCAAACGCAGGGACATGAACACAACTTGATTCGTCATCCCCAAATGCGCCTTGAACTAAATCCAATCCCGAAAATAAAGGACTCGGTTGTAATATTAGTTTGTGGGGTTCTTGGTTTTAAATTAGAATGGTTTGCGAATCATTAAGAGTTGAACAGTTGTTATCTGAGCTGGTTCCAGTTATTTTGATTGGCATGAGTAACAAATAAGGAGGCGGGCAAGCGGTCTACAGCAACAGATGACTTAAAACTAATTAAATATTTTATTATATAATAATAAATGTTGTTTTCAGCAGCGGTCAAGTTGGATATGTAATGGAGAGTCTACAAAAGAGAAAAAAATGCTAAAGTCTTTCAGGAGTACCTTCAAGACTTTCATTTATTAATCCCTATTACCGGGTTTCCTGCAATGAATAGACTGCTTACTGTTGCTCATACAAAGTGACGGGACTCAGACGTCTTGCTTTTTCAAAGCCGAGAGGTCATACTACTTCAAGCTGCTGGGTAAGCAAAGGAACCTTTTACTAATTGCCGCTCCACTGCCCGTTCCAATTAAAGTTGCAATTGACTGGCATTGCCACAAATTTTCAAGGTTCAACTGGCACCAGAATCAGTGAAGCAGAGCACTTAATTGGGAAGAACCCTCTAAACTTTAGTCAGGCGTTTGTTTTCCCCCTTTAAAATTTTCAACTTACTGAATAGTTAATAATTAAATACAAGTGTTTTTCTCATTTGAACTCCCTTCTCTTGACAAGTATCCTGTAAAGAAAAAATAATAAACTGAATGTTTAGTAGGCCTTCTGTGCCAAATTTGTCATAATTTATTCACAACGTCATATATGTGCTTCATACGAGCATTGACAAGACAACGTTACTGAGATTGACTAGAATTGACCAGTTCATTTTGGGTGAAGAGTATAAGAAGTTATTTACCATACTGCACACAGCTATTGCTTTTTTAAAAAATGACAAGAACTGATTTCAAAAATTCTACACTTCAAATAAGAGTAAGCTGATGCATCACATCCAATATCATGTGATAAAGAAGCGTAGGCCACCAAAGTCGAAAAATGTCTTGGGCATCAACAAGAGAATGATCACAAGCTCAAAAGTTGAAATGAAAGTTCTGCCTGCTCAGTCATAGATGGAGATATCTAAAATAATACATAATTTTGAGGCAAACTCGAGTGGGAAAAATAGATACTATTTCACTGGTCACAGGCTTTGTCTAGGTTCTCACCTCTATCCTTAAAGAGGAGGGAGTTTATGTCAGTTTATGTGAACTAATATTCTTCTCATTTTCATTTACCTTATCAAAGGTAGCAGGTGTCACAATAATAAATTACTTAGTAAAGAAGACAACGGCCTGAAAAAACAATTTGAATGGTGTTGCTAAATCACTTGATAGGAAAACCACGGCTAGATTAATAAAGAATGTATTGGCATCAAAGCTTTGGAAACCACAATATTGGTCGGCATTCCTAAAAACAAAACGTCCACAGATCCACAACTTCCCGTTACGCTCATTTTGATTTGGTTCTATTTGTGCAAGGTGAGCTTCATTAAATTTTTTTGTCTATCGATCCCTTTCTGGCTCTTCTGGCCCTTTGAGCTCCCTATCATTGCTGCTTAATAGTTAAAGACTGAAAACAAACCAAAATAGTTACATTCTGGTAAAACAGGCAAATTCTAAAATTATAGTTCGCTTCTATTCAGTGTATCTTACCAGGCAAGTAAAAATGGGCGATCTACCAGAGGCTGCAGAAGGCATTCTTATCGGTCATTCTATAAGGTCATTTGTTTTATGTTCTGAAAGTAAGAAAACAAAAACAGAAACTGTTAGTAAAATAGATGCACTATAGTGGCAATCATACATAGATAAACAGAAAGAAAATCATGATACCAGGAAATCAGCATTCAATATCATCATTCGATGTGCCTCTACATTTCTCGTCCTTTCTTTTTATAAAGCACTGCCAGCATCCTTTCAAAAGACAGAGCTGATTCTGGCATAAAACTAAATATGTACCTTAGGGTTCAAAATATTCACTCTCGGTAATGTCAACTTCCATTTCTGTGGTCCTCCTAAGTGAGAACTTCTATTTCATAGTCTGAAAAAAAGAAAAAATAAGCACATGATTAAACAGGTGCAACATCTACCCTCTAAAATGTTAAATGGTAATTTCTTCTATGACATTCACAAGGACGGAGGGTGGTGAACAGGGCAACCAGGTACAGATAGGAGAGGGAGGAGGATTAAGAAGAGAGAAGGGTGGAAAGGGAGGTGGTGGCGGAGAAGGAGGTGAAAGGGGAAAGGATACAGCCGAGCCCTCAGCCTCAGAGCTTACCTGGCGCTCAGTAGTCAGGCGGTGCTGCCATGTACTGCACCGCAACCTTAAAGGAGGCTGACGAGCTGGTGCAGGCCGGAGGCCGCCGTCCCAGTGGCACCCCTGGCTGGCCGGCCGTAGGTGGCGGCGACCTTATTGCACTCCAGGTTGGCGGGGGCGCTGGTGCCATAGCCAACCCCGCCGGGGCCTCCTACAAGGAAGCGTCGTGCAGTGAGAGCCCGGGATGGGGGCCGCGGCTCCGGCGAGTTGGCGGCGTGTGCCTGCGTGAGTCACCTGCGAAAACGGCAGTGTTGACTGGCGCAGAGGCTGGCCGGGGCCGCGGTGGTCGTGGCCGTCAATTACCTCGTCGTCCGAGAGAAATCACGCCCCCCCTTGACCCTCAATTGCCGCCTGAAATGTAGGCAATGCCCCCATGCCCCTCCCTCCGGCCGCTCCTGGATTCGCCCCTGCACCTCCACCGCCCTTACCTGCGAGAAGCCCCCCGCAACTGCTTTGTGATGGAGTGGCAGTGGCCGAGCGAGGACGCCCAGCAGGAGCTCGCTGACGACGAGGTGCAGGGCTCGGCGCCAAAGTACAGGAGGGTGGTGTCAGCAGCGACGCGGGCCTGCGCTCGGGGAGGCCGTCTCCCTGCGACGCCGTCGCTGGCCACCTCGAACGCAGTGACCTCAGGCTGTTCTCCTGCCCAACTCCGTGGGGTCCCCGTCGGTGTCTTGGTGGAGGTGGCGCCCGAGTGCCCTGCCTTATGAGCGGGTCGTCGGGGACGTGCTGCTCCACGGTGGTCTCGGTGACAAACTGGCAGCACTGACGGCCCCGGCCCGCCGCCACTAGCCGCCGTGCCACGCCTCCAGGGGCACGGCCTGCTTGGGCTGCTCCCCGTCGCCCCCGAGCACCATGCTCAGCAGCGGAGGAGCCCATCTGCAACATGAAGCACTGCAGCACTGCTACGTAAGGAGTCCTGTGCTAAGCCTGAGGTGATGTCCTCTGACTGAGCCAACAGTTAAGATGCTAATGTATAGGGATTTATACCACCAGCAACAAAAATATATGTATGAGTATCACTAATCAACAATTCTAAAATAAATAATTTGTCATTGTTGTTGAGTAAAAACTATTACTTCTATAAATATACTTGTGTAATACTTACTTGACTAATAAAAACATCACAGAAAGTGTCAATGCCTATTTCAAAATGATCGCCACCAGATCAGCGCAAAAGTTAGTGCTTAAAGCGTTAACTTTCATATGACTGCAGCAGAGACCTAAGACATAAATAAAGTTACAACTATACTGGGTAATTTGAATAATCCTCATTTGTTAAGAAAAAAATTAGTCCAAGCAAAGATTTGTGACCCACCTTATTTTCAGAGAGATGTCAAGACTACAAAAATGGTCAGCAAGTAACATTTGTTCATATACTTTCAAGTGATCGCCACACTGGCTTCATATCTCAAGCATTGCATGGTCAAAGTAATAAAACTAATAATGCAGTTTTATCTTCATGCTAATTCAAATATCCCTTTTAGATAATCACCACTTTAACATTTTAGTTGCAATCCCTGAATATCAGACGAATGCGAACAATTGTCAACCCTTGCATAAAACGATGAATCTGAATATATCACACATCAAATACGTTTACCTGCAGCCATACCAGGGCAGAGATTATGTGTCTACAGACAACAGTTTAACTGCTATCCATTGCCATAATTCCAATCTTCATTTAACCATAACAAAAGCAGCAGCAGAAGAGATCGGAAACAAACAGAGGTTATAATCACTACAAACAGTCTGCAGCATAAGACCACTTCAAATGGCACAAATTACACTAGAGAGTCAAAATTGAACGACGTGACTTACCACACTCTGTGTCTGAAGTGATATAATCCAAATTTGTAGAGGGGGCGAGATTTTGATGGTCATATGCTGAGTCGTAATACACATCGAAACGACCTGTACAACCCAACTCTGGAATCCATTCTTGCGCCACATTATCGAATGCTCCAAAATTCCACGGTGAGGGGGTTGGCCTTCTTCGGGATGGGGACCTGGACCGAGGCTGTCCAGGCCACCGGGAAGGCGTTGTGCACCCAGCATTGCTCCACGTAGGGGTGCGCCGCCTCCCAGAACTCGATGGGGGCGTGGATTAGGAGCTCGGCGGCTACCTCGTCCGGCCCGTATGCCCGCCCCCTCGAGAGGGCACGCGCATAGCCCATGAGCTGCTGGGGGGAGGGGGGCGGCACCCGCGGGTCGGGCAGCTCAGGCAGCAGGACTGGGGGGGGGGGGGGCCTCCAGGCCGCGGAGCACTTGCTCCCAGTCCAGCGCCGATGGCCCACGCCTGCCCATCTGCACGATCCTGCGCTCCTTACGCAGCGTGCGGTAGAGCAGCGCCATCCGCCTCGGGGGCTCCTGTACCTGTAATGAGGAGAGAAACCGAGCCTGCTTGGCATTAGCGTGCTCACGCTTCGCCGCCTGGAGTGCCGCCTGTGCCTGCCGCAGTAGCTCCGCCGCGTAGTGGTCACCCGGCTCCCTGTCGTGCAGGTGCAGGGCCCCCCGCCGCGCGTTTGCGCACGCCAGCGTGTTGGGGGTGCACTGTAAAAATTTCTTCGTAAAATAATGAGTCAGTCCTATACGAACAATTAACGAGAGTCCTCATTCCTGGTAGTTACGAGAATTTCTTGTAACCTAACGAATAGTTCATTAATTTTAAAAACAGGATTGCCATAATTTAACGACCAATTAGTAAGTTTACTAATACTTCACTGTTTTTTAAAATGCAATATGGTGGTCTTTTCACGCCACAATTTTGTGTCCTCCAAATGATTGCTTTTAGTTTGAAAGAAAGCAGCTCACTTCAGAACTTAACCCAGCTTTTCTGTAACTGCTAATAGTAGGAAGACCAGAATAGTTTTGTAATTTGAATCTTCAAGTAAAAGAAATTCCATCATCGGCACACCTTAAGCACTAACTAAGACTACAACGACAACTTAATATTTGGGTTTTCTAAAATAGGGCCCTCCCCGTCAGATATGAAGCTAAAGGATGGCAAAGCCAATTCTCAAAGCATTCCATAAGAGCCCTGCGATGGTGTGTGAACTAATTTGTTGTGGATTCGATTGTATTGTAGGTAAGCTAAGCTTGGATAAACAATGCCTGCAAACTCAGCACTCAATACAACACCAAGTAGAAGGATTTCCCTATCAGATCACATGACCATAAAACTTTCAACAGCAATTCTAGCTTTGCACGACCGGAACAAAACATCAAAACTAGCAGACAAGTAAACAAAACAAGCGCGGGGTGAGGGGGGGGGGGGGGGGGGGGTAGTATGGTATGAGAAATATGGAACCAATGAATAGGGGGCGGGGTGATTTTCTAACATAAAGATGTATTCGTAGGTTTGATCCAGTGCCTAGGCTGACCTGACATGTGTGCATCTTCTGGTTCGATTCGTGTTTCCGAAGGGCCTCTGCCTTGTGTGTTCGGTGGCGGGCGCGCACTGGCGCCCGCCGCGCCGCCCTGTGCATTCATCTCTGCAGCGTGCAAGACCGATAAATCGTCTGCTATCCATCGCCCGAAAGTTCTGGTTATGTTGATCAACTTCAGTTCACACAATGTGTTTTTGCACAAAAAATTTAATTCTCGGTTCGGATTTTTGTGCGGAAGACTTGAAAGCTAACCCTTTTGGCCTTCTGAAAGGTCTTGGGGATGGTAAGCAGTGTACTACAACATCTTGTGACTGGATCATCTTGTTTCTGTTCTTGAATCAAAGCCGTTGACGCTTTTTAACCTTCAACTTGCTGAGTACAGTAATGTGAAGGCACTTATGCGCCCCGGCTTTTCCTCAGGAAACGGCGAGAGGTCTTTGTACAATAACCTAACTTTTGTGTTTGACTAATTGATTTGTCCATTTATTTTTATTTTTGTTTAGGTTCTCTGGGAGCGTTCTGCACATTAACTTGGTTCTCCATCTGTGAGTTGACTTAAATTAAACAGGACAAAGACAAAGTTTCATTAGATCTCCAAACAGATTTATAAAAATAATGGTTTCAAACACCATGCTTTGCTAAGATGAAACGATTGTATGATTGTTTAACATTTGTAATTTGTGGTTGATATGTGAAATCTAATTAAGTTTTCATTCGGGATATAGTGAAACCTTTGCTACACCTACCTACCATTTCTTTGATATTTTTGTTCCCCAGACATGTCATGAAGTTGCTTGTCACAGTTTTCTGTCTACCGAGTTGGCTGATTCGGATGTGTGTAAACAATGGTGTCGAGGTATGTATACACTCAGCTATTTTAAATCTTACTATGATAGTTGTCTGAGGGGACTTGACAAATTTAGATAAGCAAGAAGGCATAGCCAACTATTTTCCTTTTAATTGTATGTCACTATTTGGTTCTACACTCTAAATGCTTAAGGGCAATTTTGTTCCTATTATTACAGCCAAATAATGCACGACGGACAATATTATTACCAGTACAACTCTCGATGCTGCAAAGCCATAACTACTCATTCAAAACTAATAACAAGCTGCAGACTGTACTGATTATAGCCTATGTTTGTTTCAGATGTCTTCTGCTGCTGCTTTTTTTATGGTTAAATGAAGATTGGAGTAATGGCAGTGAATAGCAGTTTAACTGTTGTTTGGAGACACATAAATTCTGCCCTGGTATGCCTGCAGGTAAACGTGTCTGATGGATGTGTTATACATGTATTCCATTTTATCATGTATTGTGTGGGTTGACAATTCTTTGCTTTCCTTTGATATCCCAGGATCTCAACTAAAATGGCTAAAAGCTATATGTGAATTAGCATGAAGATAATAACTGTATTATTAGTTTTATTATTTTGACCATGCAATTCATGAGATTTGAATTCAGTGTCTTGATCACTGGACAGTGTATGAACCATTGTTACCTGCTGTTAGGGCAACGCTCTGCGCCTGGCGGACGAATGGAGAAGATAGATGAGAAACAAGGATATGTTAGAAAAAATTATGCAATGAAATTTTTTCTTCATGAATTTTTTTTACATAGGAATGCTCTAGATTATTTTTAGGATAGGGAAATGGGAATAGGTTTAGTTTCATAGGTAGGTACTCGTGGGCGAGCCGAGCCGAGTCGTTGAGACCTCGACTCGCCGACGGAGTACAGATAGGATAATGATAGGATAATTTCTGGTGGGGTGGCACCTTGCTTTGTTTGTTCTAACTCTCCCGTTCTCTTATAGTGCTGATGCAGCATGTCGTTGTGATCGTGTTGCTGTGCGGCAGCGGCTGGGCAGCAACGATGCGAAGAAACAAGCACCTGTTTGTGTGACCCATCCTCGAACGGTGACCTAAAAATTTATCGCTCGGTTCCGGTCCAGTGGACCAATCGAGAGGCTCCCAAGATAATCGACTTCGCGGCCGAAGAAGAGATAAAAATTTGGGACCATGAGTTGACGGGAAGACCTGTGAGAAGAACAAAACATCAAAACTAGCAGACAAGTAAACAAAACAAGCGCGGGGCACACAACGAACGAGAGACCGGGAGAGCCGACCAGGGCTTCCCTGAGTGGGCTATCGACACCCCGGCCGCCATCATCGGAGCGGTTCTCGGCACCATACTGACGGCGCTGACGGCCGTCGCAAGGCGGTGGTGGTCGCGGCGTCACTCCCATCCCCGACGAGTGAACCATCCCCGACGAGAGAACGTTCCGTTGCCGCGGCGTCACTATGTGACGCGGGGCACGACGATGGGAGAACCGCTGCGGCGCCCGCCCCCGCCTCCAACGAGAAATATGGACACTTCAATGTGCGTTTCAAGGAGTACCCCGTACTTAAACTGGGAGGAGCTAGACTAATTATTGCTATATTAAGTGCTAGGAAGTGTGTTTTTTAAAGTGTAATGCAATTTCTTATTTTTTTTTAAACGGTTTTTTAAAGGGTTTGTACTTTGTTTTGTTCTGTGTATGTGCCTGAAAAAAAAAGTGTTCTTTGATTAAGTAATCGTGCAGTAATCGTGTATATATATTTTTTGAGGATTTATTGTGTTTGTTGTACTTGTTGGGTTTTTTTTCTCTAGAGTTAATTTAAAAAGTTCTTAGTTGTTATTTCATATTGTTTTTTTTACTCATACATTTTTGCTGGGATTTGTTTCATTTTTATATTCTTTTTATCCTTGTCATTTTTTTTCTCTTATCGTAGAACTAGAGGTGGCACCGGGTCAACGGGGACGTTGCCCCAAAAGTTCGGCGGGGGATGTTAGGGCAACGCTCTGCGCCTGGCGGACGAATGACCCACTCAGCTGGCCAGGGGTGTCAAGTGTCATCTGCGGGCGGCCAGCTGGGAGAAGTACGGGGTTGGTCCGCCAGAGCGCAGCACCGACCGGGGGCGCGTCGAGAGGAACGTGGCCGGAAGGTGAGGTGGAAAAAAAAGAGGGATGGTGGATTGTGAGAAGAAGGTGGCTGATGTGTGAATAGTTTTGGTGCAGCGAAGAGACAATAAGTGAAGTGGACTGAAGAGTGGAGATCAGTAGAGGAACGATAAGAGAATGAACGGTGAGTGGGACAATCGGAGCGAGGGTGCCACCCTTTAATTGTAATGTAGATGATATAAGGTTAGACAGGTAGAGAGTAGGCTTAGGTTTAGGTTAACTGTACACGTGTGGGATAAATGAAAGGGACTAAAAATTGAAAGATCGCACCGACACATTTAAAATACCCTACCTCCCAGAATGACTTGGACCAGCGGGCGAGCAGCATGCAACCGAGAACGAAGGTAGAGAAACAAGAGACAGGTACGTTCGTAACACTGCTCAACATTTATGGAGTTTTGACATCTCTCTGAAAACAAGGTGTGTTACAAGTCCTTTCTTGAACTCTTATTTTTTCTTTAACAAATAAGGATTATTCAAATTACCCAGTATAGTTAAAACTTCATTTATGTTTTAGGTCTCTGCTGCAGCCATCTAAAAGTGAACACTTTGAGCACTAACTTTCGTACTGATCTGGTGACGATCATTCTCAAATAGGCAGTTTCTGTGTGTGTGTTTCTCTTGGTTTATCTTCCACTATTAGTTAAGTAAGTATTATATTAGTATTCTTACAGAAGTAATAGTTTTTATTCAACAACAACGACAAATTATTTATTTTAGAAAAGGTGATTAGTGATACTCATTCATATATTTTTGTTGCTGGTGGTATAAATCTCTATACATTGGCTTCTTTTTAACTGTTGGCTCAGAGTCAGGCTTTGCACAGAACTCCTAGCATTGTCTTAGCTGCAGTGCTCCGTGTTGCAGTTGCGCTCCTCCCCTGCCGAGCATGGTGCGCGGAGGTGACGGGGAGAACGCCATGCAGGCCCAGGCCGTGCTTGTGGTGGCGGCGGCGGCTGTTGGCGGCGGGCCGGGGCCGCCTGTGCTGCAAGTTTGTCACCGAAATCACCGTGGAGCAGCACCTCCTCGACGACCCGCTCGCAAGGGCACGACACCACCTCCAAGACACCAACGGGGACCTCACGGAGCTGGCCAGGGGAGCAACCTTGGGTCACTGCGTTCGAGCAGACGCTGGCCAGCGGCGGCGTCACAGGCAGACGGCCTCCTCGAGCGCGGGCCCGCGTCGCTGCTGACAGCACCCTCCTGTACTACTGTCCCTGCTCCTCGTCAGCGGGCTCCTGCCGGGCGTCCGCGCTCGGCCACTGCCGCTCCATCACAAAGCAGTTGCGGGGGCCTTCTCACAGGTAAGGACGGTGGAGGTGCGGGCGCGGGTCCAAAAGCGGCCGGAGGGAGGCCGGCGACATTCCCCTTTGCCCCCTCCCCCACCCCCACCCCTGGATCCACGCACGCGGAGGTGTGCTGCAGCCGCCTCCTACACGGCCGTCCTGGCGGGCCTCCATGTCAGTTTACATGCATTCTCTTGCTCACAGCTAAGCAGGCGTCGTCAACGGCGACCCTGTCGACGGCGACGCCAGGCCTCCTCAGTGGACCAGCGAGGACGCCATGGGCAGAACGCTGGCGGCGAGGGGGCCCCAGCACACTCGAGGAAGCTGAGCAGGCCCACGGTGCCTGTGGACATCTGCCGCCGCCATGGCCACTTCGCGTAGCACCCGGCCCCCACCAAGGGACTGGCGCAGCCGGCGCACTCGCGGCCACCTCTTGGACGTCGAGGTAGGTGACACCGACGGCCTCCATGCGCCCGGCATCCGGACCCCGGCCGCCGCGCCGCCGTCCTCCACGGCCCCGTCCTCCGTGGCCTCGGCCAGCCATCCCGCCGCTTAACTACAACATCCGCTCTGTTCACAGGTGGTGGACATGGCGCTGGCGCCCGCCGCCTGCTCACCGGAGAACTCCAACAGGGCCTTCTCGTCGGCGGCCGGGATAGGCGATTGTACGAGCACCCCGCCAAGGTGTGCGTCGTGGACGAGGGGTCCTCGCGGAGCAGGACCACGGCGAACACGGCCACCTCTCGGACGACGAGGTAATTGACGCCGACGACCGAGGGCCGGCGCGGTCCGTGCACGTCGACGACTCCGACCCAACCCTGGAGGTGCACCGCCTTGAGGAGGTACAGCGACACGATCTGGGTGACGGCGGCTACCGTCGTGGGCGCGAGGGTAGTCGACGCGTCGTGTTCAGGGGTGAGCCTTTGGTGCACCCGCCGTGCTGACGCGGTGCTTGTTCGTCTCCGAGTAACGAGGACGGTTTCTGTCTGTTTTACAGTGCGCACACTCATCGCATCATCCTCCTGTACGACGGCTGTCTTCGAGGGCCGGATGCCGCACCGTCGGCATCCCCCCTTCCCCCCTCCCACACACACGAGGCGGAGGTCGCGCGCAGCATGCCCGTCAACGGCGGCCTCGGCGGAGAGACAAACTGAGCACGCCGGGGGTGCACTCTGGCGCCAGCCATGTCGAGGGTAGGCCGCCCGCTGCACAGCCGTGTCCGCCAGCCTCCAAGATTGCCTACCATCACAGGCGCTCCATCTACCAAGGAGGAGAAGCAAGTAGGGAAGGGGGAGGGAGCGTTTTACTCCTTGTTGAGAATGTTTCCGCAATGGATTTCATGTAATCTGGTATAGGTAACAATCTTCCTCCAATAATTGCCTCTGATTTTCTTTATCTCAGACATTTTGTTGGGTTTGTTTGCAGAGTTAGCTGGAGTACGATCAGCAACATCACTCACATTTCTTTATGTGTTTCGCTGCTATGGATGCAAGATGAGATACCATCATTTCAAGTCAATATCGAGCTCATTTCCAGTGTAACTTTTGTACGCGAGAAACTTCTTTTGATACTTGTGTTCGAAATACATGGCTACGGCTTGTATACAGTAAGGATTTTATGCTTTTTCTTTTATAAATGTCACGGAAGATGTACACATACACTTTTGGCGTACCCAGTCCATCCTTGCACAGACTGGGTTCCCAGGCAACTATCTGGACTTATCATGGGACCTTCCACAAAATAGAAATGCTGTTCCTGTGTTTTTTTTAATTTTCAGGGAGTATTTTAAAAACCCTCTGTTTTTTGTAATTTAACGAGAAAATGACGATAAATTTTCAAAATGATCTTTCGTAAAATAACGGGTAAGTTCGCCTTTAAATTTACTCGGAAGTGCCTTGTCGGCGCCCGGGGAGGTTGAGGTGCTGGAAGCCCCTGAGGCCCCGGGGGAGCCTGGGGGGCCCGCGGGCCTCGCTGCTGCCCTGCCTGATTGGGGTGATGCTGATGCCGGTGTTGGTGGTGAGTGTTTGGCTGCCGTGTGTGCGAGTTTAGCCGTTGTGTGTTGTTGAGTGCTGTTGGATGTTTGTCCCCAGAGCTGGATTAGTGGGCGGAGTGCGCCGCCGCCTGGGCCGAGGAGTAGAGCTGTGCGGTTATTACATTTCGTAACCGGTTATCGGTCATTGGAATAACCGCGGTTATAACCGGTTAGCGGTTCACTGTAAAAAATTCAGTCCTTTAATAAAGAAGATTGTTTGATTAATTGGGAACTGAAGACCTTTGTTTTTAAACGAATATTTTTACGAGAATATCTTCCTTTTTTAACGAAAAACATGAGGACTTTGCAGGTCCCTTCCATAGTACAGAGGGCCTCAATTTTAGAGGATAACGCTGCGTTATGTTTTCTTCATTTCATCCTTACTATGAGGAAGTCAATTTAGCCAATCATACATTCCTGATGACTGGATATCGGTCGCAAGAAAATTTCGTTATTTTACGATGTTTCCTTGATTAATTTAGTTTCCTTAAAAAGTCGTTTAAAAACGACAATCCCTTACAGTGTTATTTTGTTTACACCGGTTATTTGGAATGAACCGGCTAATTCCACGTAACCGGTTAATTTGAAATAACCGGTTATTTGAAATTAACGGGTTATTTGAAATTAACCGGTTATTTTCTGATAACCGGTTAATTTAAATTAAAACGTGGAAAATGGCAAATAAGAAGACGTTATATAATTCAGAACAATATATTGTATACATACATAGGTTTTCCTTACAGAGATCAAAAGAAAAGAAAAAAAGGATTGCCTTCTCATGGCCGGGACACGCTTTCTTATGGACATAACATGACTACTACAAACCACCCTTAGGGGTGAGGCAGGAAAGTGGCGGGCGGCGGCCAGGCAGGCGGCGGCGGGCACTCGGCTCTCGGCTCGGCCGGCTGCACGCGGCACGCAGCGAGCAGGAGTACGAGCCCGAGCCTAGCCCAGCTCCTACCCTACTACCAGACCGCCAGTCCCAAATCCCAATCCAACCGGTTAATACAACTCGCACCGTTTTCAATCGTTTAATTTCCTTAGCAGGTTACAACCGGTTATAAATTAATAACCGGTTTCAACCGGTTAACCGGTCAATTCTGTAACCGGTTGTGCATTAACCGGTTATTCAGAAAAAAAACCTCGGGTCACCGGTTATTGAAAATAACCGGTTATTAACCGGTTAACCGCACAGCTCTACCGAGGAGCAGGAGGTGCGCGCTGCCGCGGAGCGTCAGCTCCTGGAGGTCGCCGGCGCCGAGCTGCTGTTGGAGGAGGAGCTGAAAGAGGAGGCCGAGCGGCACGAGCTGGAGCGGGCGGCCTGGGGGCGCGCCGGGAGGAGGAGCGGAGCCGCCAGGTGGACGAGCTGGACCTGTTGCTGGCCGAATAAACGCTGCTGATCCCATTTGTTGTTATTACTCACCGAGGTGTGGTGTTTACCCTCTCCGTTGTCTACCCTGCCTTGTTGGTCCTTCCCTCGCTGCCCCTATTGTCGGGTGCGTTGCCCGGCTTCGATGTATCCCGAGCTGTGCGTTGGGGCTCCTCAGCCCCCGGCGCCACCACACATGCAAGCAAGAGGCAAAGCAAGCAGAAGCAGTTGGAGTTTGCGGCATGCAAGCAAGCTGGCGGGAAGCAGCGTGCAGGCATGCAGGCGTGCCTAGCGAGGGTGCGATCGCGTTTGGCGTTTAGCAAAAAGGGAGGAAGTTCAGCACATGCAACCCCCTTCCTCCTTCCCAGGGTGGATCGCGTGGAGACATTCTCCGCCACGATGGTTACTAGCTAGCCTAGTACTCACCGCCCACCCCCACAAAACATGAGAAATACAAACACAAGAAAAAATATTTAGTCTGTCTAGCTTACTTAAGAACATTAAAAGAAAATTTGATAGGAAAGCTTTAAAAATGTTACAAAAATTAAATAAAAAGTATTCACCTCATACACCAATACAAAACTACTTTTTGATGAGGTTTACATAGTGTAGAATGTGGTGATGCTTCTGCAGTGGCCTGATGACTTTCTGTTTCTTCTTTTTCTTGGTTTCTGTTTCTGGCACAGATGGTTGTGGGTCCTCTACAAAATCTTCATCCTCCTCTTGTAACAGAAAATCCTCATCGTCCAGTTCTGCCTGTTCCTCCACTTCCTCTTCAACTTGGAGATAAATGGGAAGGGGGTACAACACAATGAAGAGAGAGTGGTGGTCACGGATTAGCTGCTCCAGCTGGTCCAAGTCCCCTTCAGACAGGTCAGAGCTGAAAATTATATCACTCATCCTCTTGAGCAGCACCAACAGATTTAGATGGGGACAATCCTCAGGCACTTTACTGGCCACAATGAAAGGGAACACACGGAGGAGACACCACGTCTGAGCAGCTGATTGATGGATAACATAAGAGAAAGGTTTGGTAAGGGAATCCC
>CM049595.1:12843048-12864119 GCA_026979955.1 Megalurothrips usitatus | reverse complement strand
TTTTCTGGCACACGAGGATTCTGTCAAATAATTTTCTGTGTAACGGCCGTTCTGAGATACAAGGGTTCCGCCGCACGAATATTTTTTTATAATATTTTCTGAGTTGCGAGGGTTTTGTGCAACAATTTTGGCATTCAAGGATTTGGTTATTTGATTTTCTGTGTTACGACCGTCTCATATATAAGGGTTCTGTCAAATAAATGTTCTGCGTAATGAACGTTCTGAGCAGCAAGCAGTCTCCGATATAAATACTCCGCAAATAATATTGCTTGCAGCGACTGTTCTGTGCAGTGACGGTTTATTCAGCTATAAGGAATCTGCCGGGAAAATATTCCGCCGTTATAATTTTCTATAAAACAACAAATATCGGGATGTGAATTTTTTATGTTATAAATGTACATTGTACCGACCGTTCTCTGTCATAAGGGTTATCTGAGATATGAATGTTCTCGTAAACAAATGTTCTGTGTAGCAATCGTTCTGTGAAACGACCGTTCTGAAATACAAGGGTTCCGCCCGTACGAATATTTTTGGCTGAGCGATAGCGAAGCCCTGGACCGACTGCGTCAGAAGTTTATTTGTCTCTGTCTGTGTGTCTGTCCCCCCGATTTCTCGAAAACCGTAAGTCGTAGAAGTCTGAAATTGAGACCAGATCTTACTACTAGCATACCGGAGTCAACCTCACATTTGGGGTACGGTATCTTAAGTAGTTTCTTAGATAATTTTTACAATTGTTGTAAATTTAAAAAAACTTGATTTAAAAGACGGACTGCGGAAGGCAGCTCTCTACTTTCCACACTCACGTCCAACCGGTGGCCCCTATTAAAATTTTCCCAAAATGGCGGCCATAGGGAGCAAATTTTTTGGGAAAATCTGGAGAACGAAGCCACTTGGAGTGTTGCGGTTTGCGGCGCTGGCCATCGTAGCGGTGGGGTACTGCGATCGATTGACAATGACCACCGGGCTCGAGACCACACACCCCGTCCTCGAGAGCAAATTTCCATCCTATGAACGGTACGGCCTAGCGACCTGCGGTTTTCGGCATTGGCCTTTGAGCGCCGCGGCAAAGGTAAACAAGGCCACCACACCACGCCTACCGCTCTCGAGACCTTGCACTCCGTCCTCGAGAGCCACGTGGAAAAACCACTGTATCTCGGGAACCAAGATATGCGTTTTGCGGCACTGCGGCAAGCATAGAGAGGGGGGGGGGGTGTACGAGTACAGCCACCGGTCTCGAGACCAGGGACGCCGTCCTCGAGGGCCACATGAAACGACCGCTAAAACTCGAGAACTAAGTGACATAGACGAGTGCGGTTTGCGGCACTGCACAAGGCATCGTACAGGTATGATTATACACTAAATGTTTATGGCCTTATTTTCTGTACGGCGGCCGTCGTCCTGGTCTCGTGCGACACCTTTAAGTGCGCCGTGCCCGGCCACAGCTTGCTCGGCGGCCTGCCCAGCGGAACAGGCGTCAAGTTGGCCAACTCAGTTGGCCAACTCCGGGCTCAGCTTAATCCAAATGTGCTTTGGATAGGAACCGCCGTCAGATCCGGTCCACAACAGAAAAACAGAACAAAAGCTGTCTCGTGCACTGGGGAACAACATATCCAAAGATGGCGGAACACGTTTTCATCGCAAATGTTCGGTTTTCGGGCGGGACTTAGCCGAAAACGCTTCCCAAAATTCAACAAGACATACAATGTCCAAATGTCCATTTAAAGGCTGCGGAACAACATATCCAAAGATAGCGTAACATATTTTCATCAAAAGAGTTCGGTTTTCGTCGGTACCCCTAAACTTGCTGCACGTACCCCTGAACTTTAAAGAATCGCTGGTAAGACACCTAATTTTCGCTCTTGGCGGCACTTTGAGGCCGCGTGCATGCGGACTTCCCCGTGGAAATTTCGGGTTTTCCCGACGATTTCTATTGGTTCGGGGGTCCGACTACTCGGGTACCAAGTTGCGTCGCGCTTAGGTACCGGCAACAATTATGTCACGTACCCCTGAACTTTAAAGAATCGCTGGTGAGACACCTAATTTTCGCTCTGGGCGGCACTTTGAGGCCGCGTGCCTGCGGCTTTCCCGGTGGAAATTTCGGGTTTCCCCGACGATTCCTAGCGGTTCCGGTCTCCAACTACTCGGGTACCTAGTGGCATCGCGCTCAGGTACCGGAAACAATTATGTCACGTACCCCTGAACTTTGAAGAATAGCTGATGAGACGGCTATTTTTTGCTGTGGGCGGCACTTTGACGCCGCGTGCATGCGGACTTCCCCGTGGACATTTCGGGTTTATCCGTCGATTCCTAGCGGTTCGGGTCTCCAACTACTCGGGTACCAAGTGGCGTCGCGCTCAGGTACCGGCAACAATTATGTCACGTACCCCTGAACTTTGAAGAATAGCTGATGAGGACGTCATGATAGCAAGTAGTCATAACAGGGTTTATCATGCACTGAATGAAAGTCTTGACTATCTTGACGATATACAGGTCCTAGGAGATACTGAAATTGAGTACGTTCAAGCTAAGAAAGAATCAAACCCAGAGGGAATTTTACTTACTTTTGGGGAAGATGATAGACCTGTATACTTGAGATCTTTTATTAACCTGCTGACTGACAAAAGCATAGACTCCAGCATCATTGATGCATGCCTGCACTTAGTACACAATGACTACGCAACTAATTCCGTTCTTGTGTGTTCGTGTTCAGACGGGACACAGGTATTGCAAGAGGAATTCAGTGAGGATATGTCGGTGAACGACAAAAACATGCACACTTTCTCCCAAGTGTTCCTACCCATGTACCAGCCAGGGCACTGGTCGCTAGTTGTTGTCCACATGCAAAAGAACTGCGTGTATGTGCTTGACCCGGTCGGTGCATCCCAGGACGAGGAGCAAATATGTGAAAGGGTTGTTAAATACCTGACATCGTCAAAAAAAGGGCTTAACATGAAGGGGACTAGCCAGCTAAAATGTACAAAATTTAAGAGAGTGCCGCGCCAAAATGACGAGTACAACTGCGGCGTGTACCTGATAAATTTCGTTGAGTCCATTCTGCGGCATGGTCGATGCAAGGAATTCAATCCGTCAGAATATAGAATACAGCTGGCAAAGCGGCTTTTAGCTATGGCCATGAAGAAACGTACAAATATTTACAGAAACAAGTTGCGATGCTCCACATTTCCAAATGGTTTAGTAGCCGACGTACAGTATTATAACGCTACATCCACAACAGAGTATTTTTGTGTGTGCGTTTACGGGCAAAGACTGCCTGCGCTGAGGGAGGATGAATTCCAAAAATTACTTAAAGGCAAATGGGTGTCAAATATCAGCATTGACAGCTACATTCTCGGTGCCCTTGATCATATAAGACGCAAAAGGTTCTTGAATGTGCTCTGTGTTGATTCGAAGGACGCTATTCTAGGACAAACTGATGACAGACATGTCTTACACAAAATAAAGTTTCAGGACAAAATATTATTAATGCCAGTTAACTTAAGTGGTAGCCACTGGTGCCTGATAGTGGCAGACATGGCTAAAAAAACGTATCAGTTCCTGGACCCTTTAAATCTGAGAAACACAGGGCGACATCTCTGTGAATTCCTTTCGTTCCTTCGAAGAAGATCATTGGAATTATCGGATGTGACTGGCTGGGAAACATTACAAGCAGAAGACCTCCCTGTGCAAAGTGATACAGAGAACTGCGGTATTTACATAATGTACTACGCCCGGTTGTGCATTATGGGCGAGACACTAGACCCTAAATTTTGCCCATGGAAATTTCGGAGGGAAATTGCAGCTTCAATTCTTAAAAAATGCCCTGAAATGCAGCACCTGTGCGTGGTTTGTGGAAAAGATGAATATTATATCCCACCCCGTTATGGACGCTTAGGCAGGATGGTACAGTGTGACGCATGTGAGAGATGGTACCACATAAAGTGTACACGCCCCAATTTGAAGTCCATAAAAAACCGTTATATTTGCTTTCTTTGTTCAAATTACATAAGAAAGTATATATATATATATATATATCGTATATATATATATATATATATATATATATATTATATATATATATATATATATATATATACTCTTAATAGTACAGAGGCCAAGGCAAAAGTGAAAGACACAAAATTCATGAGTTCCTTAAAAACTGAAGGAAGCTCAGGCAGTTAAAACAAATAAAAATAGTACCCAGTGGAAGAATTAAAAGATGCGTAACCTTACATACACATCTTTCATTTTAATCATCTGCATCAGTGTGGTGGCTATTGTGCAGGGACCACAGTAATGCTTATGCATATCTAGTTTGCAATTTTTGTTAATTGGCAGAATTTTTTTTGGCCTAATGGAAATCTGTTTAAAATGTAAAGTACTTTCAAAGTGTGCCTTGTTTTTAGTTAAGCTGTTGTCATGGGTGAAAAGGTAATGTGTACACAAGCTTTTCAAGCTCGGACGCGACCATTTGAACGCCTTAATATGTGTTAATAATGTGCCGTCAAGGATTGTCGCCTCTGTCTTGTTAAGATAGAAACACGTACATCAGAATGACATGTAATAGTTATTAAACGTAAATTAAATATAAATAGTAAATGTATTAAATGTATTTAACATTATGTGTATACCGAAAAGACGATTTGAAAAGTAATTTATATAAAAGAGTGAAAATTGTTTATTAGATAAGAAGTCTGTCATATTTACTCACAATTAATGCGTGTACTCATAATCGATAAATATTGTTGCCATGCCATCAACTGCAGCTCCTGTGATTTCGCCACTCCTGTCAGTATTTTCAATATTTGGATTACCAACAAATGTCACTGAAAATGCTATCCTCAATCGCTCTCCTTTGATTCCAATGCGTGTCCTCAATTATGTACTACCTAAGATATTGCATTCCCCTGTGTACTCCTAACTCAAATGGGAAAGCGTAAAATCTGTTGATTTTGGCTAGAGAGGTTTAAGGAGATTTATTTTCTCTGAGGAATCTAGAGAGTCCTCCAGCATGTAATTGATTGTGCATGCCAGTGATCAACACTAAAGTCAACAAATTTCTGTATAGAGATCCATTCTACCACTAATGGTCATGCAAACCTAAGTGTTACTTTTGTGCAGAATAAAGAATACAGCTGACCTCAATGAGTTCCTGGTCCCAAATCATGATCCATGAACAAACGTACCAAAGATTTACAGAAATATAGAGATTTAAATGCTAAACCAGCGTTTCCAAAGATTCGCCTTTGTAACCTTGTCGTGCATTATGTATGTGTACCCTTGTTCCACAACATGCCTATTTTTGTATTGTTCAGAATTTTAACAAAAAAATTGACATTGCCTGCGATGATTGTTTCAATAAATTCATAACACTGTAAAATTACGTTTAAACCCTAAATCGTATCAAAAACTCGCCGGAGAATTAACCGAACACTTTCTAAATATGGCTCACTATGCGCTTCTTTAGCTCATCATAAGACGCAACCCTGTGTACCTGAATGTAAACCGTCAACCAGTTCAGAAGGTCTTTGTTTATTGTCAGACAATCCAATCAGATCAGCCATCTGTCACATAATGTAATCGTTTCAGGACAACAATATTTAGTGATTCGTCAAGGCTGAAAAAAAACAGGAAAACTCGAGTGGTAGGTCCCACCAAAAACGGCATCATACTCGCAGACAGTGCCGCCCACAAAATTAGGTGTCTCACCTGCGACCCTTTAAAGTTCGGGGGTACGTGACAAATCGTTGCCGGTACTGAGCGCGACGCCTCTTGTGAATTCCGTGTTCAGTTCCCCCGAGCCGCCAGAATTCATCGGGAAAATCCGATGTTTCTGGCTGGGAAACATGCACGCGGCGCAGAAGTGCCGCCCTGAGCGAAAAATAGCCGTCTCACCAGCGATTCTTCAAGGTATTTACATAATGTACGTGACATAATTGTTGGTTGTACATTATGCGCGACGACACTTAGTACCCGAGAAGTCGGACCCCCACCGCTAGGAAATTTCGGACGGGAAAATTGAAATTTCCATTCGGGAAAGCCGCAAATGCGGCCTCAAATGCAGCCCAGAGCGAAAAATAGGTGCGTGGTTTGTGGAAAAGATGAATACTATATCCCCCCCGTTATGGACGCGTACGGCAGGATGGTACCGTGTGACGCATGTGAGAGATGGTACCACATGAAGTGTAAACGCCCCAATTTGAAGTCCATAAAAAACCGTTAAATTTGTCTCACCTTTGTTCAAATTACATAAGAAAGTATACTCTTCATACCTACAGAGGCCAAGGCAAAAGTGAAGTCAGACCCCCACAAAATTCATGAGTTCCTTAAAAACTAAAGGAAGCTCAGGCAGTTAAAACAAATAAAAATAGTACCCAGTGAAAGAGGGGTACGTGACATAAGTTGCCGTAACCTGAGCATACGCCATCTTTCAGTTTTAATCATCTGCATCAGTGAGGTGGCTATTGTGCAGGGACCACAGTAATGCTTATGCATATCTAGTCTTGCAATTTTTAAAGTTAATTGGCAGAATTTTTTTTTGCCTAAGCGCGAAATCTGTTTAAAATGTAAAGTACTTTCAAAGTGTGCCTTGCAATTTTTAGGGAAAGCTGTTGTCATGGGTGAAAAGGTAATGTGTCTCATAAGCTTCTTCAAGCTCGGACGCGACCATTTGAACGCCTTTATATGTGTTAATAATGTGCCGTCAAGGATTGTCGCCTCTGTCTTGTTAAGATAGAAACACGTACATCAGAATGACATGTGATTATTATTAAATGTAAATTAAATATAAATAGTAAATCTATTAAATGTATTTAACATTATGTGTAGTATACAGAAAAGATCCCGCAATTTCCACCGGGTAATTTATATAAAAGAGGCCTCAAAGTGCCGCCCAGAGCGAAGAAGTAGCCGTCATATTCTACTCACAATTAATGCGTGTACTCGTAATCGATAAATATTGTTGCCATGCCATCAACTGCAGCGCGACTGTGATTTCGCAACTCCTGTCAGTGTTTTCCAACCCCCGATTACCGCAACAAATCGTCACTGAACAATGCTATCCGAAAATGCTACCGGGAAGCCGCTGCACGCGGTCAACCAGTTCACGGATCGAAAATTAGGTGTCTCACCAGCGATTCTTCAAAGTTCAGGGGTCGTGACATAATTGTAATCGGTACCAGCGCGACGCCTACTTTACCCGTGAGTTCGACCCGAACCGCCAGAAAAAAACAGGAAAACCTCGAAATTTCCACCGGGAAAGCGGCATGCAACGCGGCCTTCAAAGTGCCGCTCTAGAGCGAAAATTAGGGTGTCTCACCAGCGATTCTTCAAAGTTCAGGGGTACGTGACATAATTGTTGCCGGTACCTGAGCGCGACGCCACTTGGTACCCGAGTAGTCGGACCCCCGAACCGCTAGGAATCGTCGGGAAAACCCGAAATTTCCACCGGGAAAGCCGCATGCACGCGGCCTCAAAGTGCCGCCCAGAGCGAAAATTAGGTGTCTCACCAGCGATTCTTCAAAGTTCAGGGGTACGTGACATAATTGTTGCCGGTACCTGAGCGCGACGCCACTTGGTACCCGAGTAGTCGGACCCCCGAACCGCTAGGAATCGTCGGGAAACCCCGCAATTTCCACCGGGAAAGCCGCATGCACGCGGCCTCAAAGTGCCGCCCAGAGCGAAAAATAGCCGTCTCATCAGCGATTCTTCAAAGTTCAGGGGTACGTGACATAATTGTTGCCGGTACCTGAGCGCGACGCCACTTAGTACCCGAGTAGTCGGACCCCCGAACCGCTAGGAATCGTCGGGAAAACCCGAAATTTCCACCGGGAAAGCCGCATGCACGCGGCCTCAAAGTGCCGCCCAGAGCGAAAATTAGGTGTCTCACCAGCGATTCTTCAAAGTTCAGGGGTACGTGACATAATTGTTGCCGGTACCTGAGCGCGACGCCACTTGGTACCCGAGTAGTCAGACCCCCGAACCGCCAGAAATCGTCGGGAAAACCCAAAATTTCCACCGGGAAAGCCGCATGCACGCGGCGTCAAAGTGCCGCCCAGAGCGAAAAATTAGCCGTCTCATCAGCAATTCTTCAAAGTTCAGGGGTACGTGACATAATTGTTGCCGGTACCTGAGCGCGACGCCACTTGGTACCCGTGTAGTCAGACCCCCGAACCGCTAGGAATCGTCGGGAAAACCCGAAATTTCCACCGGGAAAGCCGCATGCACGCGGCGTCAAAGTGCCGCCCAGAGCGAAAATTAGGTGTCTCACCAGCGATTCTTCAAAGTTCAGGGGTACGTGACATAATTGTTGCCGGTACCTGAGCGCGACGCCACTTAGTACCCGAGTAGTCGGACCCCCGAACCGCTAGGAATCGTTGGGAAAACCCGAAATTTCCACCGGGAAAGCCGCATGCACGCGGCGTCAAAGTGCCGCACAGAGCGAAAATTAGGTGTCCCACCAGCGATTCTTCAAAGTTCAGGGGTACGTGACATAATTGTTGCCGGTACCTGAGCGCGACGCCACTTGGTACCCGAGTAGTCGGACCCCCGAACCAATAGAAATCGTCAGGAAAACCCGAAATTTCCACCGGGAAAGCCGCATGCACGCGGCCTCAAAGTGCCGCCCAGAGCGAAAAATAGGTGTCTCATCAGCGATTCTTCAAAGTTCAGGGGTACGTGACATAATTGTTGCCGGTACCTGAGCGCGACGCCACTTGGTACCCGTGTAGTCAGACCCCCGAACCGCCAGATATCGTCGGAGAAACCCGAAATTTCCACCGGGAAAGCCGCATGCACGCGGCGTCAAAGTGCCGCCCAGAGCGAAAAATAGCTGTCTCATCAGCGATTCTTCAAAGTTCAGGGGTACGTGACATAATTGTTGCCGGTACCTGAGCGCGACGCCACTTAGTACCCGAGTAGTTGGACCCCCGAACAGACCCTAGGAATTGTCGGGAAAACCCGAAATTTCCACCGGGAAAGCCGCATGCACGCGGCGTCAAAGTGCCGCCCAGAGCGAAAAATAGCTGTCTCATCAGCGATTCTTCAAAGTTCAGGGGTACGTGACATAATTGTTGCCGGTACCTGAGCGCGACGCCACTTGGTACCCGTGTAGTCAGACCCCCGAACCGCTAGGAATCGTCGGAAAAACCCGAAATTTCCACCGGGAAAGCCGCATGCACGCGGCCTCAAAGTGCCGCACAGAGCGAAAAATAGGTGTCTCACCAGCGATTCTTCAAAGTTCAGGGGTACGTGACATAATTGTTGCCGGTACCTGAGCGCGACGCCACTTAGTACCCGTGTAGTCGGACCCCCGAACCAATAGAAATCGTCGGGAAAACCCGAAATTTCCACGGGGAAAGTCCGCATGCACGCGGCGTCAAAGTGCCGCCCAGAGCGAAAAATAGGTGTCTCACCAGCGATTCTTCAAAGTTCAGGGGTACGTGACATAATTGTTGCCGGTACCTGAGCGCGACGCCACTTGGTACCCGTGTAGTCAGACCCCCGAACCGCCAGAAGTCGTCGGAGAAACCCGAAATTTCCACCGGGAAAGCCGCATGCACGCGGCGTCAAAGTGCCGCCCAGAGCGAATAATAGGTGTCTCACCAGCGATTCTTCAAAGTTCAGGGGTACGTGACATAATTGTTGCCGGTACCTGAGCGCGACGCCACTTAGTACCCGAGTAGTCGGACCCCCGAACCAATAGAAATCGTCGGGAAAACCCGAAATTTCCACGGGAAAGCCGCATGCACGCGGCCTCAAAGTGCCGCCCACAGCGAAAAATAGCCGTCTCATCAGCGATTCTTCAAAGTTCAGGGGTACGTGACATAATTGTTGCCGGTACCTGAGCGCGACGCCACTTGGTACCCGTGTAGTCAGACCCCCGAACCGCCAGAATCGTCGGATAAAACCTGAAATTTCCACCGGGAAAGCCGCATGCACGCGGCCTCAAAGTGCCGCCCAGAGCGAAAAATAGCTGTCTCATCAGCGATTCTTCAAAGTTCAGGGGTACGTGACATAATTGTTGCCGGTACCTGAGCGCGACGCCACTAAGTACCCGTGTAGTCAGACCCCCGAACCGCTAGGAATCGTCGGGAAAACCCGAAATTTCCACCGGGAAAGCCGCATGCACGCGGCGTCAAAGTGCCGCCCAGAGCGAAAATTAGGTGTCTCACCAGCGATTCTTCAAAGTTCAGGGGTACGTGACATAATTGTTGCCGGTACCTGAGCGCGACGCCACTTGGTACCCGAGTAGTCGGTCCCCGAACCGCTAGGAATCGTCGGGAAAACCCGAAATTTCCACCGGGAAAGCCGCATGCACGCGGCCGCAATGTGCCGCCCAGAGCGAAAAATAGCCGTCTCATCAGCGATTCCTTAAAGTTCAGGGGTACGTGCAGCAAGTTTAGGGGTACCGACGAAAACCGAACATTTTCAAAGAAAATATGTTACGCCATCGTTGGATATGTTGTTCCGCAGCCTTTAAACGGACATTTAGTCATTGTATGTCTTGTTGAATTTTGGGAAGCGTTTTCGGTTAAGTCCAGCCCGAAAACCGAACATTTGCGATAAAATATGTTCCGCCACCTTTGGATATGTTGTTTCCTAGTGTACGAGACAGCTTTTGGTATGTTTCTCTGTTGTGGTCCAGATCCGATTGCGGTTCCTATCCAAAGCACAAGCAGATTAAGCTGAGCCCGGAGTTGGCCAACTGAGTTGGCCAACTTGACGCCCGTCCCAGCGGAAAGGCCACGAGCATGGTCAGCAGTCAGCAGCCACTCCGCCTAGAGGCTCTCGGAGTCGCCGGTCAAGATTCCTTGCAAATCGTCCTGCACAACGAGCGGTGCACTTCTTGGCCACATCGGGGAGTCCGAGGTCGCCGTTCGCTCTGGGTGAGCGAGCACGACACCTCGATCTGCGTCCGGAAGTTGTCGCCTCGACATAAGAACATCCCCATTCCCCCCAGGATCTTGTCGAAGGCGGCTCCGGGCAGCGGCAGGAGCTGTGACACATGCCACAGCTTAGCGAGGGCGAACAGGTTCCGTAGTGGTCCTGAGGATGTCCTTGGTGAACACTACCCATGGACCGCTAGCCGCTCGACGTAGGGGAAGCCTATGTCAGCGGTTGTGTCCCAGCCTTCCGTAAGGTATGGGATATGGGGCCGTCCACATAATATTACGTCATCACGATTTTGGCTATATTCGACCCCTGCCCCCTTGCGTCATCAACCGTCATCAGAGCCTAGACTCCCCCCCTCCATCCCCACTGATGACGTCATATTTGCGAAAACGGTGAAAGACTGCATATTTTCCCAGATACCTCTATTTTTATTCGGTTTTATTTCATATTCGGCTATTGGTACGAAAATAAATTTTGTCGTCTTAATGTTAAAAGAGCGACGTTGAGAAGGGGGTTATCAAACATGACATACGTCGCTTTATTAGGGCGACGTTATTCTATTGCTCCATTGGAGCATCGCATTAAGCGACGCCAAAATTAGGCATCAAATGTTCATCTTCCACTTACAGTGTCATGAAATAGAAGCATTCTGAAAAAATTGAAATGCAACGTCAAGAGCCCCGTGACAAGGGAGGGGGTTAAAAAAAAGTGGCCCAAAAAGCGTGACGTCGTTTGTGAACGGCTCAATCTGGTTAAATGAGATCAAAATTTGTCATAAACGCGTGATAATACTATGCTTCTGCTTCGATCTGAGAGCGCGGACCGCGGAAAGACGCGCGAACCGTAGTTGCTACCAGTTAGCTGGTTTTTGATGACGTCAACATTGAACGCCCCTTTCCTCCCCCACGTCATCTACCGTCATCACGGCCGTCGACAACCCCCTGCTACCTCGTGATGACGTAATATGTGGACGGCCCCTATGTGCAGCCAATAAAATCGCACCGAGCAAGTGGCTAAGGTCACAGTTTTGCATGTCTATTGTCATAGCTGCCAAGAGACCGGAGCACGAATCTATGGTGCTAAAATATCTCTTACATGACGAGCAACATTTGAAAGACGGATTTCAATGACAGGCTACCCTCACAAGCGATAGAAATAGGGATACGTTGTTTGTTTCTTAGCTGCACAAGTGTTATCTCTTTACCTGCGACAAAATAGCCGGCGTGGGGCTCCGTGAAATAAGGATTCCCTCCTTTGTTTTTGAGTAATTCGCGTTGGTTATGTGTTTGAGAGCGTTATGAAGCACCATATTTGCACTTAAAATTCCCAAGAACCGGCTTGGGGAATAGCAACAGGCCTAATAAGGTGTGCAAAGCGTCCGTCTGCTTAATTTTGTGAGTAAGGATTATATAAAGGATTGGTATGAGGTTCCGTACCGTTGAACGGCGTATTTAACGCGCAATTCATTGAAGAAATTTTTGCATCGCACTAAGACTTCAGGATGAGTGAGGTAGCCTTGTCACGTAGGACATCTGATGCTACAGCTGAGGGCTAACACCAGATTGACACTCGGTGGGAGACCGGCGGTTATCCTGACTTATCTCGCACCAGATTGACAACAGGTGGGAACAGCGCTTGCCCTGACTTCTCACGCACCGCGCTAGCACGGCGTGTTAACAATATCCCGCGGGCCGCGGGGTTAGCATCGGGTCAAGAACGAAGGTTTTAATACTAAGACAGCCATGTCGGCACGCGGGGTTAAAACGTTAGATGCGGCGTTAGCTGGTGTCAGTATTTTGACGGCCGGGAAGCAAAGTCGAAAACCGCATGTCGGTGGGTCTCTCCGTTAAGAAGACATGAGTTGGATCTCGAGAGCGGAGTGCTGAGTCTCGAGAGCAGAGGTCGTGGTGCGACATTGCATTGTATTCCTTAGCCGCCCCCGTAAGGGGCAATGGCGAAAAACGCATTTCGCTGCTCCGTTCAGCGGATACATGTTGGATCTGGAGGACCGGGTTCAGGGTCTCGACCGGCACTCGTGGTACCCTTGTTTAACATTGCCGCCATCCGCAAGGGGCAATAGCGAAAATCGCATGTCACTGAGACATGACGTTTAGCAGATACCAAAAGGCTCTCGAGAATGGGATGCCGTGTCCCGAGATCAGTAGCCAGTACCCTTGATTCTCTTTGCCGTGGCCCGCCACAAAACAATAATGTCGAAAACCGCATGTAGCTGAACCTCTCCGTTCAGGAGATTCAAGTTGTCTCTCGAGGACGGGGTGCGGGGTCTCGACACCGGTGGTCGTAGTACCCATGTTCCCCTTTGCCGCGGGCCGCTAGAAACAATGTCGAAGACCGCATGCCAGTGCGCCTGACCATTCAGCACATAGCAGTTGGCTCTCGAGGACGGAGAGCGGTGTCTCGAGAGCGGTGGGTGTGGTTTCCTTGTTACCGTTTGCCGTGGCCCGCAAAAGGCAATGTCGAAAACCGTATGTCGCTGGGCCTCTCCGTTCATCCGATACAAGTTGGCACTCGAGGACGGGGTGCGGGGTATCGAGAGCGGTTGTCGTGGTACCTCTGTTTTCCTTTGACGCCTCCGCAAAGGACAATGGCGAAAACCGCATGACGCTGGTTCATGTCGTTTAGAAGATACATGTAGGCTCTCGAGGGCGGGGTACCGGGTCTCGACAAAGGTGGCTGTACCGCTTAATCACAATCACCATGCTATGCCCTGTCCAGCGGTTTGCGGCAACCGCATCTCTCCGTGAAATAATTGTTTTGGGATACGAACATTCGAGCATTTAAATGTTCTTTGTTACGACCGTTCTGTGTAATAAGGAGTCTGAGATATGAATATACTGGCAAATAAATGTATATACATTATATATATTATTTTTGTAATGGCTGTTCTGTGTAACGACCGTTCAGAGATATAAGGGTTCCGAGTCATTAGTAATCTGCGAAATAAATTTTCTGTATTATAATTTTCTGTGAAATATGCATTTTAGGATATGAACATTCTTGCAATCAAATGTTCTTTGTAACGACCGTTCTGTGTAATAAGGAATCTGAGATATGAATATACTGGCTAATATATTTTTTGGTAGTGACCTTTCTGTGTAACGACCGTTCCTAAATATAAGGGTTCCGCTCAACGTACAATTTTTTACATATTTTTCTGAGTAGCGAGCATTCTATGCAATAATATTCTCGCACACGAGGATTCTGTCAAACAATTTTCGGTGTAACGACCGCTCTGAGATATAAGGATTCCTCCAAACAAATAATATTTTATATATTTTTCTGCGAGGCAAGGATTCTGTACAACAATTTTCTGGCACACGAGGATTCTGTCAAACGATTTTCTGTGTAACGACCGTTCTGAGACATAAGGATTACGCCAAGCGAATATTATTTTACACATTTTTCTGAGCTGCGAGGAGTCTGTGCAATAATTTTCTGGCACACGAGGATTCTGCCAGACGAGTTTCGGTGTGCCGACCGCTCTGAGATATGAGGGTTCCGCCAAACGAATAATATTTTATATATTTTTCTGCTTGGCGAGGATCCTGTGCAATAATTTTCTCGCGCACGAGGTTTATGACAAATGGTTTTCGGAGTATCGAACGTTTGATGATACGAGGGTTCTGGCAAATGATTTTCCCGTGTAATGATTTTTCTGAGCAATGCACGTTCAAATCAGTGATCAGTTTTTGTTATGAAAATTTTGAGTAGTGATTTTCTGACCCACGTCAGTTCCTTCCAATAAATTTCTTTTTAACGACCATTCTGTGTCGTATTTTTCTTAGTGGCAACGGTTCCCGCTTACGACTTTCTGGGCTGTGACGATTCTGTCAAATAACTTTCTGAGATATGACTGTTCTGAGGAATAAGTTTCGTAGTAGTGATCATTCTTCCTTCTGAGTTTCGGTGTAGTGAACGATTTTCTCGACTTATCCGACACATAACGATTCTTCGTTGCGAGGATTCTGTTAAACAACAGTTCTGCCTAAGAATTTTCTGTGCATTGAGGTCCCACGGAATATACTCTTAAGTTTAACAAAAATTCCTCTGCTCTTTTTCCAATTTCCTCTATTGAGTCCCCTTCCATTACTACATTGGTGTCATCCACATACACCCCCGCTTTTCCTTTCATTCTGTCGACAATTCTTTTAAAGGCATATGTCTGAATTATAAAAGGGTGAGGACCAAAGACTTGACCTCTGTGGAACTGAATACTATTTTTTTTTTTCATGATTGATCTTCCCTCTTTTAACTTAATACCCTCTATCTTACTCACCTCCACACATTGCAACCTATCTGTTAGCTAGCTTTCAATAATTTTTCCAATTTTGCCTTATATACCGTATCTTTCTAAAAATTTTAACATAACAGTTTTTACAAAAAGATAAGATTTAAAATAGCATTTTAGGACTGGGGATGAGGGGAATGGATGAGAAGTTGCAAACTGACAGTCTCTGATCCATGACTCACCTTCCAGAGGGAACTTGCTGCATAATATTGATGTACTTGTGGCAGGAACGCAGCACACTGAAATAAAACTGAACAATCACAGTTACCACTAGGTTTCAGGACAGTGCAGTTAATAACACCACGGAGAAAAAAAGAGAATATTGGGAGAAATAAATCTAACTAACAAAAAAAAAATTAGATTTTTAAAATAAATGAAAGATGTTACCTCAAATAAGTGCAGATGAAGAAGACTATCAAGCTGGATGACACAATGAGTTACTCTCAGCAACACCAAAATGTTGGTCAAAATCTCGACATGAAACAAAAAATGAAAGAGGAGCCAGAACAGGAAACAGATACTGCACAGGTTCAACAAACACTCCCCAGATACGTGCAATAAAGACCAAAAGCACAATAACAAAGAAAACAAAACCAAAGAAGTGTTACGAGCTATTAGTTAATGATCTGTTACATTAGAACAGAAGCTGCCATCAAAAAGAACGCAGCCCAAAATAAACATCAAAAAGCATCGAGCAACAGCTTACAGATGGAAATTATAACTTGCGGTTCACAACGGCAGCTAGCCTCGACAAGCACTCAACAGCAAATGCACATTTTCAGGGCGGCCACAAACTTTAGCTCACACCACAACCAGAGTCTGGCCGAAACAGCTCGCAGAAAGATATTAAAACATGAGTTCCACGCAACAGCTGGCCTCGTCTAGCTCTCAGCAACAAATGCAAATTTCAGGGTGGCCACAAACTTTAGCTCACACCACAACCAGGGTCTGGCCGAAACAGCTCGCAGACAGAAATAGAAACTTTGAAATTGTAAATTGCATTACACTACGCCAGCAGGCTGAATTGAATCGATAAGCAGGTTCTTTCTGGATGACTTGACTCACAAAAAGAAAAAAATGCTGATGACAGGGTGAAGCTTAACTAACCTCTCAAAGCCTGGAGTGCTGAAGATGCCTGCAATGTTCTCGCGTGCCATAGGAATTGTCAATTAAGTCCCGGTCAGGATTTGTTGGTCACTGTTTGAATCAACGGAATCATCGATCAGCCACATAACCTCTCTTGTTGTGTGTTGAAGGGGAACAGAAGATGCATACATTTCGACGAGATAAGTAATGGTCCGTATTCAAAGTAGCCAAGGATAATAAAGTCTTGCTTTTAATCACAATTGAAAAGGAATTCTTACCTTGACGACGATTCTGCTGCGGATTGAAACTTAAAACTGCTGGGGTGTTAGGGCAACGCTCTGCGCCTGGCGGACGAATGACCCACTCAGCTGGCCAGGGGTGTCAAGTGTCATCTGCGGGCGGCCAGCTGGGAGAAGTACGGGGTTGGTCCGCCAGAGCGCAGCACCGACCGGGGGCGCGTCGAGGGGAACGTGGCCGGAAGGTGAGGTGGAGAAAAAGGGGGATGGATGGTGGATTGTGAGAAGAAGGTGGGTGATGTGTGAATAGTGTTGGTGCAGCGAAGAGACAATAAGTGAAGTGGACTGAAGAGTGGAAATCAGTAGAGGAACGATAAGAGAATGAACGGTGAGTGGGACAATCGGAGCGAGGGTGCCACCCTTTAATTGTAATGTAGATGATATAAGGTTAGACAGGTAGAGAGTAGGCTTAGGTTTAGGTTAACTGTACACGTGTGGGAAAAATAAAAGGGACTAAAAATTGAAAGATCGTACCGACACATTTAAAATACCCTGCCTCCCAGAATGACTTGGACCAGCGGGCGAGCAGCATGCAACCGAGAACGAAGGTAGAAACAGGAGACAGGTACGTTCGTAACAGGGGGAACCGTTACTTCGAGATAGAATCAGCTGAGCCCTAAATCTGTCTACGCTGACAGGAACTTGGCGGCACTCAGTAACGATCTCAGACTTGACGTGCATGCCAACAGAAATGATACGGTTAAAAGCTTCATAGACCAAGCATGCAATTTATTTTTATCAGCATACAAATACCATGTTCAGCACTGGGCTGCTCTTAATAATACTTAATAGTCGTCGAAAACATTTGTCGAAAACCGCACGACGCTAGGCCGTACCGTCTAAAAGATGAAAAGTGGCTCTCGACGACGGGGTGCGTGGTCTCGAGCCCGGTGTCATTGCCAAAAGATCGCAATGATGGCCGAACCGCTATGATGGCCAGCGCTGCAAACCGCACCTCTCTAGGTGGGTCGGTTCTCCAGATAATCCCAAAAGTTTGCTTCAAATGGATGGCATCTTGGATCTCGAGCACGGGGGAGCGAGACGAGTGTGAATGTGGCCACAACTTTGTGGCCACAACCGGGTCAGCCTAAACCGGACAGTGTATAGGTACAGTTCGTTCGCCACACGGGTCGACAGCGGCATGCGGAAGCACGGGCAAGCGTGCAACAAGCCTCCGAGGCCCCCGGTGGGGATGTACTGGTCCAAGCCTATGTCCGGCGGGTCTGCCTACCTTCCAGGGGCAGGGGCACGAAAATTGCAAATACCAGGCCCCCATGGGTCCCCGTCGATACCGACCGATGTCAGGCGGGTTAGCCTACCTTCCAGGAGCAGAATAACAAATATCGCGCATACCGGCCCCACGGCCCCCCAAAGGTCCCCGTCGATGCGGACCGATGTCCGGCGGGTTTGCCTACATTCCAGGGGCAGAATCACAAATACCGCTCATACTAGGCCCCCATGGCTTCCCATGGGTCCCTGTCAATGCCGACCGATGTCCGGCAGGTTCGCCTACCTTCCAGGGGCAGAATCACAAACACCGCGCAGACAGGGCCCCCATGGGTCCCCGTCGATGCGGACCAGTGTCCAGCGGGGTTGCCTACCTTCCAGGGGCAGTAGCACAAGACGGCGCATATCGGGCCCCAACGGCCCCCCGACAGGTCCCCGTCGATGCGGACCAATGTCCGGCGGGTCTGCCTACCTCCTAGTGGCAGAATCACAACAACCGCTTATACCGGGCCACCATGGCTCCCCACAGGTCTCCGTCGATGCAGACCGATGTCCGGCAGGTTTGCCTACCTTCGAGGAGAAGTTTGAGTACCGACACTGTCAACCTCCGGGAACATTAATGTCATCTACCCCTGGAGTTGCAGATGTACGCGAATTACGAGACCGTTCCGCTCCGTGCGGCACATTCAAGCGAGGTGACAAAAACCATGCCGAGTGAAATTTAGACTTTTCGCACCGTTTTCTGTTGGTTCGGTGGTCGGTCTACGTGCTGTGCGAGAACTGACACTGTCAACCTCCGGGAACATTTATGTCACCTACCCCTGAAGTTGGGGTGTACGCGAATTACGATACCGTTCCGCTCAGTGCGGCACGCAGAAGTACCCAAATTACGAGACCGCTACGCTCAGTGCGGCACATTCAGGCTAGGTGACAAAAATCTTGCCGTGTGAAATTTCGACTTTCCCACTATTTTCTGTCGGTTCAGTTATCCGACTACGTGCTGTCCGAGAACTGACACTGTCAACCTCCGGGAACATTAATGTCACCTACCCCTGAAGTTGCAGATGTACGCATATTACGAATTACGAATTCGTAATTCGCGTACTTCTGCAACTTCAGGGGTAGGTGACATAAATGTTCCCGGAGGTTGACAGTGTCAGTTCTCGCTCAGCACATAATCGGATAACTGAACCGACAGAAAACGGTGCGAAAAGTCAAAAATTCAATCGGCAAGATTTTTGTCACCTTGCCTGAAAGTGCTGCCATGAGCGGAACGGTATCGTAATTCGCGTACTTCTGCAACTTCAGGGGTAGGTGACATAAATGTTCCCGGAGGTTGACAGTGTCAGTTCCCGCACAGCACGTAGTCGGACCACCGAACCAACAGAAAACGGTGAGAAAAGTCAAAAATTCACTCGGCAAGATTTTTGTCACCTTGCCTGAAAGTGCTGCCATGAGCGGAACGGTATCGTAATTCGCGTACTTCTGCAACTTCAGGGGTAGGTGACATAAATGTACCGGAGGTTGACAGTGTCGGTTCTTGCACAGCACGTAGTCGGACCACCGAACCGACAGAAAACGGTGAAAAAAGTCGAGTTTGACACTGTCGGTACTCGCACATCAGGAAGTCGGACCACGGAACCGACGGAAATCGGTGAGAAAAGTCGATATTTCACTCGGCAAGATTTTTGTCACCTCGCCCGAAAGTGCTGCACTGAGCAAAACGATCTCGTAACTTGCGTACTTCTGCAACTTCAGGGGTAGGTCACATAAATGTTTCCGGAGGCTGACAGTGTCAGTACTCGCACACCAGGTAGTCGGACCACTGAACCGACGGAAAACGGTGCCTAAATGGGCCTAGTTTTTACTGCTCCTCTCTATCCTGGAGGGAATACAAATCCAAGTAGCTTAGCTGCTCATCTTTTGACTAATGCTGGCCTGCGATACACGTGATCATTTTGAAACTGCTTCGTAAGGTAGGCAGACCCACAGATCCAAGGGGGCTCGTATGTAAAATATTCTTGGGACTTCCTCTGGAACGTAGACAAACCCGCCGGACTTCGGTCGGCATAGAGGGGGACCCATGGGGAGCCGTGGGGGGCCGGTGTGCAGGATATTTGTGATTCTGCCCCCTGAAAGGCAGGCAAATCCGCCGGACATCGGTCGGCATCGAGGGAGACCCATGGGGGGCCGTGGGGGCCCGGTATGCGCGATATTTGTGATTCTGACCCTGGCAGGTAGGCAAACCCACCGGACCTCGGTCGGCATCGGCGGGGCCCTACGGGGGGCCGTGGGGGCCCGATATGTGCGATATTTGTGATTCTGCCCCTGGCAGGTAGGCAAACCCGTCGGACATCGGTCGGCAACGGCGGGGCCCTATGGGGGGCCATGGGGGCCCGGTATGCGCGATATTTGTGATTCTGACCCTGGCAGGTAGGCAAACCCACCGGACCTCGGTCGGCATCGGCGGGGCCCTACGGGGGGCCGTGGGGGCCCGGTATGTGCGATATTTGTGATTCTGCCCCTGGCAGATAGGCAAACCCGCCGGACATCGGTCGGCTTCGACGGGGACCCATGGGGGCCCCGTGTCCGCGAGATATGATAATCCGTGGCCTTTGGGTGCGTGCAGCATGCGCATGGAGCGAACAGGTGGCTTCGTGACTAACGCACTATACCTACAGTCGGTCCGAAAATGCTAACCGTTTTGTGGCCACAACTTTGTGGCCACATTCCCACTCGTGGGAGGTGGAGGGGGAGGAGGCGGCAGTGCAGTCGGCAGTGCTCGCGGACGGAGGCTGTAAGTGCTTGCAGCCAGGCCATCAGGGAGGCGGCGGGGGAGGGTGGGGCGGGACAGTGACAAAGGTGCGTTCGAGGCAGGCAACGAGGCGATGCACTCGGGTTGACTCACGAGAAGAGGTGCGAGTGAGATAGGCAGTGGTCCCGTGCTGAGGCAGCGATCCGGAGGGAAGCTCCGGTCGGCACGACGGCGGACTGCGAGCGGGGCTGGAGGCAGTGGGTTGCCTACTTTGCAGGCGATCGGGGCGATAGCCTTGCTGGTGCCGGCGGGGTCCGACGTTGCAGCTGATGGCGTCGGGAGTTGGTTTCCTTCTTCACCGGGGTCAGGCGATGCTGACCGTGAGCTCGGTGCAGACGCTGGCGGCGACGGCTGCAGGGACGGCGGCGGCGAGGCCTCAAAGAGATGGTCGTCCGGCAGAGGTGGGCGCTGTGGGAACGGCGTACTTGGGGCCGTAGCTGGGTCGGGG